>CAJQUN010000466.1:0-434463 GCA_907163345.1 Haberlea rhodopensis | reverse complement strand
ATATATACCTGGTGTGGTATATGCTTTGGCTGGGATCGTTGCCACGATAGATATACTACATATGCTTTGGCTTGAGAGATATACGCCTGGTGTGGGTATATGCTCTGGCTATTATCACAAATGAGTATGGTACTATGATATGTGTGCTAATATGAAGATGTGATGTGATTCCACTGACATACTGAGATGAATAGACATATCATATGGGGCTCGTGATAATAGGGTAATTGTTGAGACATGTCATGACATAGTGCATTTGTGGATGCATGATACAGAACATTCACGTTAGATGATTTATTGTGCTTTCTCATTGATATTAATATTGTGTTTTGATATTGCACTGAGATAGCTGTTCTCTATACTCATTGTGTGAATGTTTCTGTAGGGACACATAGACATGGGAATCGTGAGTCTTATTCCGCTGCGAGGTGAACCACTGCATAGGAGTTTACCGGATTAGGTTGTTAATTATACATGTAATGTATATGTGAAAAAGTTATTTGGTTTTGTACTAGTGGTTTTGGTACATCTGTAACAACCTATTAGTGAGAAACTCTTAAACAGTGCATGTTTTTACTTAATTCAGACTCACATATGTATGCTTAATGAAATACATAATGGATTAAGTATCGAGGACCCCACAACTTCCGAGGATCGATGACTTGTTCGATCAGTTGCAGGGTACGAGGCTCTACAGTAAGATCGATCTGAGGTCGGGGTACCATCAGATTCGAGTAAGGGAAGATGATGTTCAGAAGACGACTTTCAGGACTAGATATGGGCACTATGAATTTCTGGTCATGCCTTTTGGGGTGACGAATGCCCCAGCTGTCTTCATGAGTTTGATGAACAGGGTGTTCCAGCCATATTTGGATCAGTTCGTCATAGTCTTCATTGACGACATACTTATTTACTCTCGTACTGAAGAAGAGCATGTAAGGCACTTGAGGACAGTGCTTCAGATCCTTAGGGATCATCAGTTATATGCAAAGCTTAGCAAGTGCGAGTTCTGGTTGGACAGCGTGGTATTCTTAGGCCATGTCATATCTAGCCATGAGATATCTGTGGATCCCAGGAAGATTGAAGCTGTGATAGAGTGGGCTGCACCCACTTCTGTACCGGAGATACGGAGTTTCCTCGGTTGGCAGGTTATTACCGACGTTTCGTCGAAGGTTTCTCGAAGATTGCCAAACCCCTGACACAGCTGACTCAGAAAGGAGTCCCTTCTTTTGGTCTTAGGCTTGTGAGGAAAGTTTTCAAGAACTGAAGCGTCGTTTGACTACAGCGCCTGTATTGGTGATTCCGTCTGAGAATAAGAGATTTGCCTTGTATACGGATGCGTCACTGCAAGGTTTGGGCTGTGTGTTGATGCAAGATAAGCATGTGGTGGCTTATGCATCGAGGCAGCTGAAGCCACACGAGGCTAGGTATCCAGTGCATGATTTGGAACTGGCGGCCATCATATTTGCCTTGAAGATTTAGAGGCATTACTTGTATGGCACGTCTTTCACTATATATACGGACCATAAGAGCCTGAAGTTCTTATTCACTCAGGCAGAGTTGAATATGAGGCAAAGAAGGTGGATGGATTTGCTCAAAGATTATGATTGTGAAATTGAGTACCATCCAGGTAAAGCAAACTTGATAGCAGACGCCTTAAGTCGGAAGGTGAAGAGTACTGCAGATGATGTCATGTGTTTGTCAGCTTTGATGACTTCTTACTGCCATCTGGGCTATGACTTTGATGTAGACACGTTGCCTGTGCGAGTGTCGACCTTATTGGCGGAGCCAGATATATTTGAGGCAATCAGGAAGGCCCAGAAGTCGGATAGTGAGGTTCAGATGGACATCATTGGTACTTCAGGGTCAGCCATCCAAGTTCAGAGTGGCTGAGGATGATTCTTTGAGACTGGGCAACCGATGGGTAGTCCAAGATACACCAGAACTGCGTAGAGGAATATTGGAGCGAGCTCACAGTAGTCGGTTCAGTATCCACCCAGGGGGAAAGAAGATGTACAAAGATCTATGCGATCAATTCTGGTGGAGACGCAAGAAGCGTGAGGTGATCATTTTCGTTAAAAGATGTTTGATCTGCCAGCAGGTAAAGGCAGAGAGGCAGAGGCCTGGTGGTGAGCTGAAGAGCTTAGAGGTGCCTGAATGGAAGTGGGAGCATATATCTATGGACTTCGTGACCCACTTGCCGAGGACGGCCTCAGGATTTGATGCGATCTGGGTGATCGTAGATAGGCTGACGAAGACGGCTCATTTCATCCCTTACAGTATGTCATATACATACTTAAAGATGGCCCATATGTATATACAGGATGTGGTGAGATTGCATGGTATTCCAGTCTCGATAGTGTCTGATAGAGACCCAAGGTTCACTTCACATTTCTGGGAGGGTCTCCAGACAGCTTTGGGCACAGAGGTAAGACTGAGTACGGCCTATCACCCTCAGACAGACGGCCAGACGGAGCGCACCATTCAGACGCTCGAAGACATGTTGAGGGCATGTATTTTGGAGTTTGATACTCCGTGGCAGGATTCAGTGCCACTGGTGGAGTTCTCCTATAATAACAGTTATCAGGCGAGCATTCCAATGGCTCCTTTTGAAGCTCTGTATGGACGACGATGTAGATCACCGCTGTATTGGGAGGATTTGACTAGCAAAGCGGTCGGAGGACCGGATATGATCAAGGATATGAAAGGTAAGATAAAGTTAATACGCCAAAAGATGAAAGCGGTCCAGGATAGGCAAGCAGCCTATGCCAATAAGCGGCGACGACCGCTGGAATTCCAGTTAGGAGACAGGGTCTTCTTAAAGATCTCACCCTTCAGGGTGTGGTATGTTGGGCCATATTAATTTTGCAGCGTATCGGTACATTGGCATATCGTTTGGCTCTACCGCCATCCTTGTCTGGCATACACGATGTTTTCCATGTCTCTATGTTACGGAAGTATGAGCCAGACCCGTCTCATGTCTTACAGCCTACAGAAGTTCAGTTAGACTCAGATGTGTCCTACGTAGAACGACCAATCAGATTCTGGATCGAGAGGATTGCAGAACGAAGCAAAGTTATACCGATGGTCAAAGTTCGGTGGGATCGTCGGGGTGTCGAGGAGGCTACGTGGGAGACGGAACGGCATATGGTGCAGCACTATCCGGAACTATTCTCTGGATGTATGTGTTTTCATGGGAGTTCGATGATGTGCATGTCGGATAGTCGTAATGTAGGGAGAGAGGATGAGGAGTACTAATGGATATGATATGAATACTAGGATCTATGATTATGTATTAGTCCGTTATGATGATGATAGTGGATTTCGAGGACGAAATCTTATAAGTACGGGGAATGTAATACCGACATGTTATGATATGTGACTACGATGAGATGTTTACGAATGTGTTTAAGGGTGTGGTACTTAAATTTGGGATTATATTTATGACATGATGATAGTTTTAGGGGGCATGTTAGGTGTTTCAAAGGATGTTTAATTAAATGAAGTTAGAAAATATCGAGTGAGGATATTTTAATACATCGTACTATATACCGGGACACAATTAAACACCACATGACCACCCAACCCACACCACCCACCCCTGTCACTCGGCCACCCCCCCCCCCCCACTTGGCAGCCCATACCCCATCACATCCTTCAACCATGCTCACTCATTACCTGCAAAGCACTCCTTCCTCTCCACTTCCTCTCCCCAAATGGTGTAAAAATTTCACATTCTAAGGCTGGCGTGAGAGACGCTGCGAAGTGGAGAGGAGGAGAAGAGGTAGAGATCGATTTTTTTAATGGGTGAAAAATGGTGATATGTGTGTTTATTTCCAACCCTAATTTTATATACACCACACAATTAAATTCCCACCCTATTATTTTCATTTAAAACATCAATCCCAAATGATATTATTAGTAATAATTCCCTTGACATAATTTACACTATAAATTCAATCCAAAATTATTTATTCCAACTCCGGTCCAAATACGATGCCCAAAAGTTAAATCCTGACATATCATATAAACATCTTAATTAAATCCAAATGAATGATTATTAATTATTTCGGACATCACAGGACCACCTCAGGCTCAGGTGTATGCATTGAATAAGGAGCAAGCAGAGTCAGCTCCTGATGATGTGATTGCGGGTAACTGTAGTTTATTTACTTATCCTGCTTTACTTTTAATTGATACTGGTGCATCACATTCATTTGTTGCACAAGCGTTTATTGACCGGTATCATATATGCTCGTCTCCACTTTTGATGCCTCTCTATGTCTCGACACCCATGGGAACTACTGTAATGGCTTGTCAGAGTGTGTCTGATTGTGTCATCAGTTTGATGCTGAGTATGAAATACAGGTTGATTTGATTGTGTTAGATACGATGGATTTTGATTGTATTTTGGGAATTGATGTGTTAAGCAGTTATAAAACTGTTGTGGATTGTTGTCAAAAGACAGTGAGATTTCAGTATGATACTAGAAATCAATGTGATATTCTATGGACAAGGATCACGTGCCCAAAGATTCCATTGATATCTGCTCTTAGGATGTCCCGTTTGTTAGAACCGTGGACATACAGGATATGTGATCTATGCTGTGGATTGTCACAGATAAGAAAATAGAAAGTAGTGTGGAGGATATACCAGTGGTTGCAGAGTATGCATATATATTTCTTGATGAGATTCCTGGATTTCCACCAAGTCGAGAAGTAGACTTTGGTATTGATTTAGTGCCTGGTACTTCTGCAATTTCACGAGCACCATATCGAATGGCACCTTCAGAATTGAGAGAGTTGAAAACGCAATTGCAAGATCTATTGGACAATGGGTACATACGTCATAGTGTATCGCCTTGGGGTGCTCCGGTATTGTTTGTTAAGAAGAAGGATGGTTCAATGCGGACTTTGCATTGACTATAGACAGTTGAACAAGGTAACCATAAAGAATAAATATCATCTTCCTCGTATTGATGATTATTTTGATCAGTTAAAGGGATCTACAATCTATTCTAAGATTGATTTGAGATCTAGATATCATCAAATACGTGTGAGGGAAGGAGATGTACAGGAGACAGCATTTAGGACTCGCTATGGACATTATGAGTTCCTAGTAATGCCATTTGGTGTGACGAATGCTCCAGCTGTCTTCATGAGCTTGATGAATCGAGTTTTCCAGGAATACCTTGATCAATTTGTCATTGTGTTCATTGATGATATATTGATTTATTCTCGGAGTGAAACCGAACATGTCCAACATTTGCATCTGGTGTTACAATTATTGCGAACACATCAGTTATATGCCAAACTCAGTAAGTGTGAGTTTTGGTTGACCAGTGCAGGATTTTTGGGACATGTGATCTCTAAAGATGGTATATCAGTTGATCCGAGAAAGATAGAAGCGGTGTTGAATTGGTCGTCACCTACTTCTGTGCCAGAGATTCGTAGTTTCTTGGGTTTGGCGGGATGATTATAGACGGGTTGTTGAAGGATTTTCAGCGATTGCCAAACCACTCCCACAGCTGACACAGAAGGGAGTACCATTTAGATGGTCAGACGCATGTGAGCATAGTTTTCAGGAGTTGAAACATCGGTTAACTACTGCTCCAGTGTTGATCATTCCATCCGAGCATGACAGGTTTGCTCTTTACACTGATGCATCATTACTTGGGTTAGGTTGTGTTTGATGCAGGATAAAACATGTGGTGGCTTATGCATCACGTCAGTTGAAGCCACATGAAATGAAATATCCAGTACATGATCTAGAGTTGGCTGCCATTGTCTTTGCCTTGAAGATATGGCGACACTATTTATATGGTACGTCGTTTACCATGTATACTGATCATAAAAGTTTATAATTTTTATTCACTCAAGCAGAGTTGAATATGAGGCAAGGAGATGGATGGATCTCTTGAAGGATTATGATTGTGAGATTGATCATCCAGGAAAGGCTAAACTCACAGCAGATGCCTTAAGTCGAAAGTTCATAAAACTGCTGATGAGATGATGCATTTATCAGCCTTGATGACTTCTTATTGTACCTTAGGTTATGAGTTTGATGTAGACACAGAGCCAGTAAGGGTATCAACATTGTTGGTTGAACCCGATATCTTTGAGAAAATCAGAACGGCACAAGGTACTGATGATGAGGTACACCACACTGGAAGGAAATGATATGTCAAGGACAAACATCTCAATTTGTACTTGCAAGTGATGGAACTTGGAAGTATAGAAACTGTTGGGTAGTACCTACTGCATTAGGACTACGCCAAGAAATACTACAACGTGCACATTGTAGTCGCTACAGTATACATCCTGGAGGAAAGAAAATGTACAAAGATTTGCGTACCCAATTCTGGTGGAAACGCATGAAACAAGATGTGCTGAACTTTGTGAAACGATGTTTGATCTGTCAACAAGTAAAAGCAGAACGATAAAGACCAGGAGGTGAATTGAATGAGGAGTTTGGAGATTCCTCAATGGAAATGGGAACATGTTCCAATGGATTTGTTACCCATTTGCCACGGACTTCCTCTGGCTTTGATGCGATTTGGGTCATTGTTGATAGACTGATGAAAGTAGCTCACTTCATACCTTACAGTATGACGTTTACTTATTTGAAAATGGCACAATTATACCTTCAAAATGTAGTGAGACTACATGGCATACCGATCCGAGATTTGCTTCTCTTTGGGAAGGATTGCAGTCAGCATTGGGAACGGAAGTACGATTGAGTACAGCGTATCATCCTCAGACTGATGGACAGACAGAGCGTACGATACAGACTGTAAGGACCCAAGCCCTTAACCCATGATTAGTGTATTAACCACTATGTGTGGCACATGCTTTCAATAAAAAGTCAATCGGGAAGCTCAGATGATACTTTATCATTGCATGGCAATTACAAAATTTCCATTAACACTCAATGTTAAAAGATCATCAGCCTAACAACAAATAGACTCATAAAGTTTGCCCATTACCATCCCCTTTGTGCCACTTTTTACATTGTGGACTTTTTTATAAAAATTTGGGCAGAGTCTCCCCATAAATAGAGCTATCCCGAAATAAAAGCACAACACATAACATAATTCCCGGCCAGGGAAAACATAATACTCATCAGAATGCAGCAATACAAAGTAAATTCCCAGCCAGGGAAGACACCACACATATGACGACAAAAGTGGGTTTCAACACCCACATAATACACCAATGACTCTCATATCATTTAGCAATTCTACCTCTAATTGCATGCAACATCAAATGAAAGAGAGAAAGGCTCATGCCTTTATATACAATCCATATACAAGTATAATCGTGCTCACATGCGAGCATCATGAATATGTATATAACCCTCAGGTGTATATAAGTACTCTATACGATACCGTGCTCCATCAAGCCCTGGTACCAGGATCTTGGGAGTACATCCAATCAACAGCTCGAGCTCAACTCCAAAGCCATCGATGTACCTGTTCACCTGCCCCAACAGAGACAGCCCCCAACGGGGTGAGCATACCAATACACAAAATCCCATAATCACAATAATGAAATTCATAATTTACAACAAAAGTAAATACTAATGAATTTTAAATGATACTCCCTGGATGGCAACGTCCTCATCCGGGATTCCGTGTACTGTCCCTGTTCTCACAATCATCAAACTCATCAAATCTCAAAAATCAGTAAATCCACACATTGATTTACTCATCGCATGCCTGATTCTCAAATATCAATAATCAATGATTCCAAGTTCATTATACATACAAATATAGGTATCTCAATATCTAATACTGATTTCTCAATTTCGCTATCAATCACAGGTAGCTCAAATGCCTATCATTTATTTTACCAATTTTCCATTATACCTAGACATCTCACATGTCTTATAATGAGTACATGATCCCACGATCATTATCAGGCATCTCAAATGCCGTACAATAGTCATATAGACCCAGTACCCCATATATATCAACACATAAATATGACCATACGCACAACCATCGATGAAATCAAAATACATTATGCATTTCACAAATGCTGTCATATAAAGCAGTGCTCGTACGTCGCACGTACCTTAAATCTCCAAAGTCCGAGCCAATCCTTGCTCGAGTTCCATGCCCCGAGGAATGATGTGCTAACACGATAAATAATTCACAATTATTTACGAACATGCAACCCATGCTCAAGCACACTCAACCCTCAAAAAAATTGTCAACACACGACAATTAACCATTTAAAAGACCCGGGGCAGGGTACATGCAGGGAGGGAAACAAATGAGACAATACCGAAAATTGTTCAAGAACACCCTACAAATTTTCACCAAGTATTTCATCCATACCTGCATCACAAAGCATAATCCATATTCCAACATACATCATCATGAGTGTATTTTAATGCACCTCGCTCAAATGCGACATGCGGTACTCCCACCCCTCGCTTCAACATTTGGCGGCAAAGCATTAAAATCATCACTACATGTACACATGCAACCACAATGCATAATTCATGATGTATATAAAACGCAGGTTACCGTTTCGTGTCTTTCAACCATGGCCTTAGCCTTTCCACGTCATAGTGTCCCTACAGGAACAATTCCAAACCATGAGCATACGATAATCCATATTCCCCACAATATGATTATAATGAGTAAATGCATAAACTATGAGTACAAAGTACTTCCTGCATCCCAATGCATTTCAAAATGCTCCACTTGGTTGTCCCTGTGTCACAACTCACAATCATAATCAACAGGTTATATTATGATTCTATAGATGTCATGACATATAATCGTTTCACTATGATCACATATCACAAATGCACATAAGCAAAATAGTTGTGTCACACAACACTAGCTACTATCATGCATAAACATGTGCTACCCAATCCTATCAGCATGTTTTAGGCCTTCAACAGCCCCAAAGAGCTAACCACTGCTCTGATACCACTAATGTAAGGACCCCAAGCCCTTAACCCATGATTAGTGTATTAACCACTATGTGTGGCACATGCTTTCAATAAAAAGTCAATCGGGAAGCTCAGATGATACTTTATCATTGCATGGCAATTACAAAATTTCCATTAACACTCAATGTTAAAAGATCATCAGCCTAACAACAAATAGACTCATAAAGTTTGCCCATTACCATCCCCTTTGTGCCACTTTTTACATTGTGGACTTTTAAAATTTGGGCAGAGTCTCCCCATAAATAGAGCTATCCCGAAATAAAAGCATAACACATAACATAATTCCCGGCCAGGGAAAACATAATACTCATCAGAATGCAGCAATACCAAGTAAATTCCCAGCCAGGGAAGACACCACACATATGACGACAAAAGTGGGTTTCAACACCCACATAATACACCAATGACTCTCATATCATTTAGCAATTCTACCTCTAATTGCATGCAACATCAAATGAAAGAGAGAAAGGCTCATGCCTTTATATACAATCCATATACAAGTATAATCGTGCTCACATGCGAGCATCATGAATATGTATATAACCCTCAGGTGTATATAAGTACTCTATACGATACCGTGCTCCATCAAGCCCTGGTACCACGATCTTGGGAGTACATCCAATCAACAGCTCGAGCTCAACTCCAAAGCCATCGATGTACCTGTTCACCTGCCCCAACAGAGACAGCCCCCAACGGGGTGAGCATACAAATACACAAAATCCCATAATCACAATAATAAAATTCATAATTTACAACAAAAGTAAATACTAATGAATTTTAAATGATACTCCCTGGATGGCAACGTCCTCATCCGGGATTCCGTGTACTGTCCCTGTTCTCACAATCATCAAACTCATCAAATCTCAAAAATCAGTAAATCCACACATTGATTTACTCATCGCATGCCTGATTCTCAAATATCAATAATCAATGATTCCAAGTTCATTATACATACAAATATAGGTATCTCAATATCTAATACTGATTTCTCAATTTCGCTATCAATCACAGGTAGCTCAAATGCCTAGCATTTATTTTACCAATTTTCCATTATACCTAGACATCTCACATGTCTTATAATGAGTACATGATCCCACGATCATTCTCAGGCATCTCAAATGCCGTACAATAGTCATATAGACCCAGTACCCCATATATATCAACACATAAATATGACCATACGCACAACCATCGATGAAATCAAAATACATTATGCATTTCACAAATGCTCTCATATAAAGTAATGCTCGTACGTCGCACGTACCTTAAATCTCCAAAGTCCGAGCCAAACCTTGCTCGAGTTCCATGCCCCGAGGAATGATGTGCTAACACGATAAATAATTCACAATTATTTACGAACATGCAACCCATGCTCAAGCACACTTAACCCTCAAAAAAATTGTCAACACACGACAATTAACCATTTAAAAGACCCGGGGCAGGGTACATGCAGGGAGGGAAACAAATGAGACAATACCGAAAATTGTTCAAGAACACCCTACAAATTTTCACATCACAAATCGAACCCAATTAGGCACCATAATTCATCTAAAACATGAATTAATCCATCAATAACAAGAATCACCACCCCCTGCCAAAACCCCCAAATTCGAACCCTAACCCCATACAATCAGTGTTAAATTTGAACCATAATGCATCACCAAAGAGACTCAAAAGCTGAACCATGTGAAGCATAATAACCATGTGAAGCATAATAATTTATCCAAAATCAGCAAGGTTTTTCGAAAAATAGAACACCCAAAATCGAACCAATGGCAACGAATTTCTTTGAACCTCAAAGCAAGAAATATTCGACCAAAATCAAAGCACAAAACGCCCCAAAATCGCCTGAAAAAAAGCCCCAAAATCGTACCAAAAATCGAGCCCCAAATCGGACAGAATTCCAGTTTCGAACCCTAGCGCTTTCTGCAGAAATCCGAGCTCAAATCGCGACCAAACTTCGAATTGTTGGTACGGGGAGGTGCGCCTGGAAGAGGCGAAGCCGGCGGCGGGTCGGACGCGCCGAACGGCGGCCGGACGGCGGCGGGCGCACGCCTGGAAGCGGCGTGGGTCGAAGGTGACGGGAAATCGCGTACGCGGGGGAGAGAAAAGAAGGTGGGGAAAAATTGTTCCGATAATTAAAATCTCGGGTTCAACTGGTATTTATAGCAAAAATACCCCGAATACTAATAGCCCCACAAATACATCATGATTCATTAAAAATCATCTGTTTTCCAAAACTCTCTCTCTAACTCCAAAACCCCCTACCGGTGCCCACACAAAGCACCCGAGATTCCGAGTCACACTAAAAACCCAACTCATAGGTTTTCACCGAAATGAGAATACGATCTCAACCTCGGGATCCAACGATCCCAACTACTCAAATAGACGAGCCCGGAAGGCCCAACACTTCGATTAAACTCCAAATTGCCACGTAAAACAACTTTAGGGGTCATTAACACTCCGGGATTAGCATCTATAATCACTGGTCATCACACAGACGCTTGAGGATATGTTGCGTGCCTGTGTATTGGAGTTTGATAACTCATGGCAAGAGTCATTGCCATTAGTGGAATTTTTGTACAATAACAGTTATCAAACTAGTATACAGATGGCACCATTTGAGGCATTATATGGGCGACGATGTAGATCACCATTATATTGGGATGATGTTGATCAGACTGCACTCCATGGACCAGAAATGCTACGTGAAATGGAGGAAAAAGTGAAACTGATTAGATTGAAATTGCAAGCTGCTCAAGATAGACAGGCTGCTAATGCCAATAAGCGACGTAGACCACTTGAATTCCAAGTTGGTGATCGAGTATTCTTGAAAATCTCACCTTTTAAAGGTGTGGTACGATTTGGTAAATGTGGGAAGTTTTCTCCATGATACGTTGGTCCATATGAGATATTGCAACGTATTGGTACGTTGGCATATCAATTAGCACTACCGCCAGCATTGAGTAGTATTCACGATGTGTTTCATGTTTCACTATTGAGGAAATATGAACCAGATCCGGGTCATGTATTGCCACCATCTGAAGTACAGTTGGATACAGATGTATCGTATGTGGAACGACCAGTACAAATTCTGGATCGAGCTGAGCGGACATTGCGTATGTGGGTTCCTCGTTTACTTAATCCATTATGTATTCATTAAACATACATATGTGAGTCTGAATTAAGTAATATACCATGCACGGATTAAGAGTTCATGCTAGTTAAGTTGTTTACAAGGTTATCAAAAAAAACCTAACAAACTATACATATCATGTACATAAACAACCTAATTCAAAAGAACTCCTAGGCAGTGGTTCCCCTCGCAGCGGAAATCATGACTCACGCTCCCCACGTCTATGAGTCCCTACAGAAACATTCACAACGTGAGTATAGATAACAACTATCTCAGTGCAATATCAAAACACAATATCAATATCAATGATAAAGCTCAATAAATCAGATAACGTGAATGTTCTGTATCATGCATCCACAAATGCATTATGTCATGACATGTCTCAACAAGTTCCCTATTATCACGAGTCTCATATGATATGCCTATTCAGCTCAATATGTCTGTGAGAAACCACATCACATCTTCATATTAGCAGCACATATCATAGTACCATACTCATCTGTGATAATAGCCAGAGCATATACCCAAACCAGGCGTATATCTCTCAAGCCAAAGCATATGTAGTATATCTATCGTGGCAACGATCCCAGCCCAAGCATATGCCCCACACTAGCATATCTATCCAGGCACCGATCCCAGTCAAAGCATATGCCCAACACTAGCATATCTATCGTGGCAGTCAAAGCATATACCCCACCAGGTATATCTATCAAGACAATGATCGTACCAAAGCATATACACATATCTATCAAGGCATCCATACCAATCATATGAAATCTATGTATGCACATGCATATGATACTACCAATCATATGACACAACGATAACATAAATCATATGATATCAAAACCATAATAGCATCATCATATCATATCTATACTCCGTACGTCAACACGTACCTGTACTGCGACACAAACGAGATAAAGCAGTTGTCAATAGCTAAGTGCCTCGTTGTCCTGTCCCCTGTGATGGTGCTACAACAATGCCAACAATATATCATGTTATCATAGGCATTAAAATCAAATTCCACAAAATATTTTATTTTTCAAAATATTACCACTGGCGATCGATCGCGATCAACACCGATCGATCGCCAAAACTCTCTGCCCCCTCGCGATCGATCGCAACAACTTGGCGATCGATCGCCAGAATGCTCTGTTCATCGCGATCGATCGCGACACTTTCACCGATCGATCGCCATCCAATTTCACCGCCTTAAAATGTTACTGTCATCGGCGATCGATCGCTCACTCGCACCGATCGATCGCCGATGCCCAGAAAAATGAGAGCATGGCGATTTTCAAGCTTATCTCCATGAATCTTCTCCTACACCTCATATTAAACCATGTCAACATGTTTCTTGCAAGACCTAGGAACATATAAACATAAATCTAACATCATAGATTCCAATTCCTAGCATAGAAACATGATATGATTGTACACATGCACACTTGAGCTTTCCCTTCACATATATCAACATGAATGACATAATTCAAGTATATAACTATGAATTTCTTACCAAGATGGTACAATTCCACTTCACACACCCTCCTAGCTCAAGTTACAAGTGAAATCCAAGCTCAAACCAACAACTCCTTGAAAGAAATGGAGAGGAGCTTGTGTAGTGTTTTAGTAGGTGTAAAAGGTGTTGTATGTGATTTCATCCCCTTAATCCACTTGATATAGGATCTTTAATTCCTTAAGTCCCTTGCTATCATACCATTTAAAGGTAATTACATGCTAACTAACATGTACATTGTGATGACCAGGGATTATAGGTGTTAATCCCGGAGTATTAATAATCCCTAAAGTGGTTTTACGTGGCGATTTGGGATTTAATCGAGGTGTTGGGCCTTCTGGGCTCGTTTATTTGGGCAGTTGGGATCGTTGGATCCAGAGGTTGAGATTGTATTCACATTACGGTGTAAAACCTAAGAGTTGGGTTTTTGATGTGTCTCGGAATCTCGGGTGCTATGTGAGCACCGGTAGGGGATTTTGGAGTTAGAGAGAGAGTTTTTGAAAACAGATGATTTTAAGGAATCATGATGTATTTGTGGGGCTATTAATTTTTCGGGGTATTTTTGCTATAAATACCATTTGAACCCAAGATTTTAAGAAATTTTCATATCAGCCCCAATTCCTTCCCTCTCTCCCGCGTGCGATTTTCCCGCTGCTACAGCGCTGCCGCGCGCAAAAGCGCTCCGCCCGCCGCCGTCCGGCCGCCGTTGGGCGCGTGCGACCCGCCGCCGGCTTCGTCTCGATTAGGCGCTCCTTTCCCCTCCATCAATTCGAAGTTTCATCGCGTGTGGAAGTCGGATTTTGAGAAAGAGCGGCGATCCCCAAATTCTAGGGTTTATCGATTTTGGTCGATTTTTCTTCCGATTTCGTTTGGGTAACCTTCCTAACCCCTTTTTCCATGCTTGTGATGTGATTCCCTGCCAAATTGTGATTTATTGGCTCGAATGATTTCGATTTTCGTTGGCTTGGGTTCGATTTTTGGATGGGTGCATGAAATGGGTTCGATTTTGGGGGTTTTGGAAGGGTTGTGGTGATTCTTGTTATGGATTGATTAATTCATGTTGTTGACGCATTATAATGCTTAATTGTGTTCGAATTTAAGGTAGTGAGTTCGAATTTAGGGATTTGGATTTCAAATTTGGGGGTTTGGCATGTGGGATGATTATTCATGCTATGGGTTGATTAATTGACGTTTTAGATGAATTATGGTATTTTATTGGGTTCGATATTGTGAGATTAAGGTTCGATTTTTGCAGGGCATTCTTGAACAAATTTCGATTGTCTCATTTATTCCTTCCCTGCATGTACCCTGCCCCGGGTCTTTTAAGAGGATAATTGTCGTGTGTCGACAATATTTTGAGGGATATGGGTGTGCTTGAGCATGGGTTGCATGTTCGTAATTAATTGTGAATTATTTATCGTGTTAGCACATCATTCCTCGGGGCATGGAACTCGGGCAAGGCTTGGCTCGGACTTCGGAGATTTAAGGTACGTGCGACGTACGAGCATTACTATATATATGTGAAATGCATAAGGTGTTTTTGATTGCATTGAATGTTTTGCGTATGGTTATACATACATGTTGATATAGCCAAGGAATGACCCAAATCTTGATATCGCCGCTTGTAGCGTGCGTGACACTAGAGTAGGATGACTCTTGTATGATATATGGGGTACTGGGTTTATTTGATTATATTAGGGCATTTGAGATGCCTGGGAATGATCGTAAAATCATGTATTCTTCGTAAGACATTTGAGATGTCTAAGTTCGTAGAATCGTGTATTCATTATAAGACATTTGAGATGTCTAGGTTTGTAGACTCATGTATTCATTATAAGACACTTGAGATGTCTAAGTATAATGAAGGATTGGTAAAATAAATGCTAAGGCATTTGAGCTATCTGTGATTGATAGCAAGGTTGTGAAATCAGTATTAGATATTGTGATATCTGTAATTGCATGTTTAATGAATTTGTAATCACTATATGTTGATATTCGAGGATCAGGCATGCGATGTGTAAATCAATGTGTTGATTTACTGATTTATGAGATTTGATGAGTTTGATGTTGTGAGAACAGGGACAGTACACGGAATCCCGGATGAGGATGTTGCCATCCAGGGAGTATCATTTAAATTCATTAGCATTTACCTTTGTTGTAAATTATGAATTTCATTATTATGATTATGGGATTTTGTGTATTGGTATGCTCACCCCGTTGGGGGCTGTCTCTGTTGGGACAGGTGGACAGGTACATCGATGGCTATGGAGCTGAGCTCGAGCTGTTGATTTGAGGTACTCCCAGGATCGTGGTACCAGGGCTTGATGGAGCACGGTATCGTATAGAGTACCTATATATACACCTGAGGATTTATACATATTCATATTCATGATGCTCGCATGTGAGCACGATTATACTTGTATATGGATTGTATATAAAGGCATGAGCCTTTCTCTCTTTCATTTAAGGTTGCATGCAATTAGGTTGAATTGCTAGAATGATATGAGAGTCATTGGTGTATTATGTGGGTGTTGGAACCCACTTTTGTTGACATATGTGTGGTGTCTTCCCTGGCTGGGAATCTACTTGTATTACTGCTTTCTGTTGAGTATTATGTGTTCCCTGGCCGGGAATTTTGTTATGTGTTGTACTCTGTTTTGGGATAGCTCTATTTATGGGGAGACTCTGCCCAAATTTTTGTAAAAGTTTACAATGTGAAAAGTGGCACCAAGGGGTTGGTAAAGGGCAAACATATGAGTCTTTTATTGACAGGCAATGATTAAGTATCATCAGAGCTTCCCGATTGACATTTTATAGAAAGCATGTACCACACATAGTGGTTAATACACTAATCAAGGTTTTAAGGGCTTGGGGTCCTTACATTAGTGGTATCAGAGCAGTGGTTGCTCATTGGGGCTGTTAAGGGCCTGTTAAGGGCCTAGGAAGTTATTGATAGCACATATTTATGCATGATGGCATTAATGTTGTATGACATAGCAAATTGTTTATGTGCTCTTATGATATGAAAAGTGGTATTGCTAACCATTGTGGTTGCAGGAATCGTGTGGAACACGATAGGATGACATTTATGGGGATGTCTGGCACTCCGTGTGTTATGTGCCAAGGAAGCTGGTTTTAAGAAAATCAGATAAAGGGATATTTCCGAGGTAACATGTATTTTACGTTGTCTTGTTGACACATGATGAATGCAAAGTGGTGCATTGAGGTTATGATATATGTTATTGTGCATTGTTTTTGCATATGCATGTCTTGAGTCAAAGTTATCTTAGTAAGGATTTTAATGGCTTATGCTAAAGTCCATATGAAGCGATGAAGAGTCCCGCTTATATGGAGTAGCAACGCTAAAGTCCATATGAAGCGATGAAGAGTCCCGCTTATATGGAGTAGCAACGCTAAAGTCCATTGGAAGCGATGAAGAGTTCCGCTTACATGGAGTAGCAACGCTAAAGTCCAGTGGAAGCGAGGAAGAATTCCGCTTTCCTGGAGTAGCAAGAAGCATTAAAATGTACTAATGATAAGGGCTCAGGATGAAATAAGGATTTAAAGAAGGCTATCATGACATTTATTTGTGAAACCATACATTCTCATAATGTGTTTTTATTATGAATTGAATGTGGATGCATAGCGTATATGGCTATTGTTGTTAACCCTGATGGTTGCAGGTTACAGGAAATATGGAGTATAAAAAGGAATGATGATTATACATTCCAGGAGTCCTGCTTAAGACAGTGAGAATTTTTATACTTACGCTTGACCGCTAAAAATGTGGAGCGGGCGGGGATGCTCGCTTGCACATGGAGGCGGGGTATGCCATACGAAGCGAGGATGAGATACCGCTTGTATGAAGAAGCGAGGATGAGATGCCGCTTGTTAGGATGATGATTCATTCCTTTGTGATGACACGGATGATAGCGGTGATGTGTCCCGCTGTGTCGATTTATATTCATTTCTCTATGAGGACACGGTTTATAGCGACGGTTCATTCCGCTATATTGATTGGCGATGGTTCATTCCGCCAGGTGTATTTATAGCGATGGTTCTTTCCGCTATATCTATTGGCGATGGTTCATTCCGCCAGGTGTATTTATAGCGACGGTTCATTCCGCTATATCTATTGGCGATGGTTCATTCCGCCAGGTGTATTGATAGCGATGGTTCATTCCGCTATATTGATTGGCGATGGTTCATTCCGCCAGGTGTATTTATAGCGATGGTTCATTCCGCTATATCTATTGGCGATGGTTCATTCCGCCAGGTGTATTGATAGCGATGCCTCTTTCCGCTACTATGTGGACGATGATTCATACTCAGGTATATAGCGAGGTTTCATGCCACTTATTATATGACGAGGTGTCATGCCGTCGATTCTATAGCGAGGGATTTTGCCGCTATGTACTCAGCACAGGATTTTTCCGCCTTCGAGCGATGGGTGCTGATTACGCACTATTATTGAGCGACGGAGACAGGTATGACGCTATATCACTAGCGATGAGGTATGAGATATTGCTATTTTATTAGCTTTATTGTAGCTGGCATGCATTGATATACATGTTTTATTATGCCTATTTTACTAGCATGATAGTGGATGACATACGCTGATGTACATGTATCGTCACTAGTGGGCAATGTTTTAGATGCCATGAGTTGGCATGTGTTGTCACGGGATGACGATGACGATGGTGTAGGAGATGTCTTATTAGACATGCATCTCGTTACGATGATCGATGCGTTGAGTATACGTATTCTGTGGTATGCCTTGGGTGCCAGTACCGAGCACAAGGTGGTGTGTGCGACACCGATGGACGTGACCTTTATACCGAGCGGGTTGCTCGAGGAATGGATGGATGCGCTGTACATGGGATTGTACCGCAGCTTACGATTGGGGCGATCATATTACGAGTGGTGATACCCTAGAGGTATGCTCGTTGGAATGGCTTTTGGCCATGTTTTTGACGATAGGAGTAATCGTGGAGGAAATTACTCGCTTTCTGTCGATGTGACATGTGGTAGACATGATCACACCACCCTTGAGGGTGTAGGATGGGTCCTAAGGGAGTAGGATCAGGTTATGTTAAGTACATAGGGACATTGGAGTGCCCCGGGTGTATCGGCATTGAGGAATGTTGGATAAAGACCCACTACTCTATTGAGTTTTCCTCCCATAGTATGTTATACCATGTGGAAACGTCCGTCTTATTGGTAGGTTTGAGGTAAACCTAAAGAGGCAGAGACTAGGTTGTCTGCCGCGTGTGTGTAACACCATGATGGGCTTGCTAGAGCCGTTACACTGCTCGTTGGAACCAAGTTTGGCAAATCGTAAGGTGATACGATGAGGATTGTGGTGGACTCTAGTAGTCACCATGTCATTGAGGTTAAGGTTGTTCATGCCTCACTGAAACGTGTATACGTTTATGTTTAAATCTTGGAGACTTGTCGGGACAGCTCAGGATGTTGGAGTACCAACAAGAGAGTCATCAGGTTGTTATTGACTCAATCTAAAGGAACCCGTGTATTGGGATACAATGGGTGTTATTGTATCCAGTTTTTCCGAACGATGGTTCGAGACTTGTGGATCTCGAGTTCGATGGCATTTCCCTTGCGAGGAAGGAGGTAGTATTATACCTATTTGGGAATCTTGAAAGATTCGGTAAGTTGGTGCAAGTGGTGTTGATTTTGGGAATCACACCGTGTATTGTAAATCGTCGATTTTCATCCTCCACTGAGTAAGGAATGACTCAGAATTGACGGTTGTGTTTGGGGCTTAGGGATATGTGGTAGATACCCGAGCCGAGTGCATTACGTATGCATGTGATGTCAGTGCTTAGGCAGGTATACCGGTGAGTATACGGATGCCAGTTATTGATTTCCTCTCTGTTAAGCATAGAGTTATGCTATTTTTGGATGGTTAAATCTCTGATGTGAGATATGGAACACCTTGAGATTGGGAATCTCCATGGCACGATGATTATGAGGAATGATCGTGAAGTTAGTTGACTCCCTTGAGGAGGGATTTTCTTGTGAGGGTTAAGGTATTTCCCTTGTTGGTGTTTTCCTTCGAGTTATGCGACAGCCTTCCCAAGTTTGGATTGTTAAATCCGAGGATTTTCAAGGGATGGCAGGATTTCGGATTGGTTGAGTGTCGCTGACGACACAAGCGTTGAGGATGCAATGGGTTTATTGCATGCCCCTTAAGAATTTGAAACTCTGCGGAGTCTCGGTTGTTATTTATGATCAGGACGTGATTCTTGGAACATCCGGAGGTGGACATCTTGTGAGATGTCTTTTGTTTGAATTTGTGGCCGTGAGTTGCCCAAATTAAGTTGCAATGAGGCGACTACTCCTTCGATGGAGGAAGTTTGAAAGTGGAAACCAGGTTTGATATGTGTACACCGTGGTTGTACTAGTGTTTCCTTCGTAACGATGTATGTTAGACATCGTAAGTCATAGTAAAATATCATTGGATGATATCTACGATAGAATCAAGAGCGATTCGAATCCTTACAGTTTCAGTTGACTAACTGCTTTTGGATTATTAGCGTTGAGCTGTGCTGACGCTCTTTGACGTTATGATGGATTTGGAAGTCTACTCCACTCCAGAGTTTGACACGAGGTCAACGTTCTTACGGTTGAGGTGTCATCGGGACGTGTTCGTACTGTTGTATTAGAACGAAGGATGACTGTCTGATCTACAGTCGTAAGTATCAGTTGTTTCGCAGTCATGAGGCTGACTTTTGGGATGACCCGCATCGAGGTACGTTTTACCTCTTGGGTGTTATGTTGGTTTTGGTATGTCGCTCTGTTTCAGAGATTAGATGAGAGGTAAGTATCCTCGCGTTTATTAATACGATTCTGATATGGTCAGGAATCGAGGTTATGGCTTCATGTTGTTGTGTAGCCTGGGTGTTACGTGATACACCAGTGCTAAGTTCGAGGACGAAATTCTTTTAGTGGGGGATATTGTGATGACCAGGGATTATAGGTGTTAATCCCGGAGTATTAATAATCCCTAAAGTGGTTTTACGTGGCGATTTGGGATTTAATCGAGGTGTTGGGCCTTCTGGGCTCGTTTATTTGGGCAGTTGGGATCGTTGGATCCAGAGGTTGAGATTGTATTCACATTACGGTGTAAAACCTAAGAGTTGGGTTTTTGATGTGTCTCGGAATCTCGGGTGCTATGTGAGCACCGGTAGGGGATTTTGGAGTTAGAGAGAGAGTTTTTGAAAACAGATGATTTTTAAGGAATCATGATGTATTTGTGGGGCTATTAATTTTTCGGGGTATTTTTGCTATAAATACCATTTGAACCCAAGATTTTAAGAAATTTTCATATCAGCCCCAATTCCTTCCCTCTCTCCCGCGTGCGATTTTCCCGCTGCTACAGCGCTGCCGCGCGCAAAAGCGCTCCGCCCGCCGCCGTCCGGCCGCCGTTGGGCGCGTGCGACCCGCCGCCGGCTTCGTCTCGACGAGGCGCTCCTTTCCCCTCCATCAATTCGAAGTTTCATCGCGTGTGGAAGTCGGATTTTGAGAAAGAGCGGCGATCCCCAAATTCTAGGGTTTATCGATTTTGGTCGATTTTTCTTCCGATTTCGTTTGGGTAACCTTCCTAACCCCTTTTTCCATGCTTGTGATGTGATTCCCTGCCAAATTGTGATTTATTGGCTCGAATGATTTCGATTTTCGTTGGCTTGGGTTCGATTTTTGGATGGGTGCATGAAATGGGTTCGATTTTGGGGGTTTTGGAAGGGTTGTGGTGATTCTTGTTATGGATTGATTAATTCATGTTGTTGACGCATTATAATGCTTAATTGTGTTCGAATTTAAGGTATTGAGTTCGAATTTAGGGATTTGGATTTCAAATTTGGGGGTTTGGCATGTGGGATGATTATTCATGCTATGGGTTGATTAATTGACGTTTTAGATGAATTATGGTATTTTATTGGGTTCGATATTGTGAGATTAAGGTTCGATTTTTGCAGGGCATTCTTGAACAAATTTCGATTGTCTCATTTATTCCTTCCCTGCATGTACCCTGCCCCGGGTCTTTTAAGAGGATAATTGTCGTGTGTCGACAATATTTTGAGGGATATGGGTGTGCTTGAGCATGGGTTGCATGTTCGTAATTAATTGTGAATTATTTATCGTGTTAGCACATCATTCCTCGGGGCATGGAACTCGGGCAAGGCTTGGCTCGGACTTCGGAGATTTAAGGTACGTGCGACGTACGAGCATTACTATATATATGTGAAATGCATAAGGTGTTTTTGATTGCATTGAATGTTTTGCGTATGGTTATACATACATGTTGATATAGCCAAGGAATGACCCAAATCTTGATATCGCCGCTTGTAGCGTGCGTGACACTAGAGTAGGATGACTCTTGTATGATATATGGGGTACTGGGTTTATTTGATTATATTAGGGCATTTGAGATGCCTGGGAATGATCGTAAAATCATGTATTCTTCGTAAGACATTTGAGATGTCTAAGTTCGTAGAATCGTGTATTCATTATAAGACATTTGAGATGTCTAGGTTTGTAGACTCATGTATTCATTATAAGACACTTGAGATGTCTAAGTATAATGAAGGATTGGTAAAATAAATGCTAAGGCATTTGAGCTATCTGTGATTGATAGCAAGGTTGTGAAATCAGTATTAGATATTGTGATATCTGTAATTGCATGTTTAATGAATTTGTAATCACTATATGTTGATATTCGAGGATCAGGCATGCGATGTGTAAATCAATGTGTTGATTTACTGATTTATGAGATTTGATGAGTTTGATGTTGTGAGAACAGGGACAGTACACGGAATCCCGGATGAGGATGTTGCCATCCAGGGAGTATCATTTAAATTCATTAGCATTTACCTTTGTTGTAAATTATGAATTTCATTATTATGATTATGGGATTTTGTGTATTGGTATGCTCACCCCGTTGGGGGCTGTCTCTGTTGGGACAGGTGGACAGGTACATCGATGGCTATGGAGCTGAGCTCGAGCTGTTGATTTGAGGTACTCCCAGGATCGTGGTACCAGGGCTTGATGGAGCACGGTATCGTATAGAGTACCTATATATACACCTGAGGATTTATACATATTCATATTCATGATGCTCGCATGTGAGCACGATTATACTTGTATATGGATTGTATATAAAGGCATGAGCCTTTCTCTCTTTCATTTAAGGTTGCATGCAATTAGGTTGAATTGCTAGAATGATATGAGAGTCATTGGTGTATTATGTGGGTGTTGGAACCCACTTTTGTTGACATATGTGTGGTGTCTTCCCTGGCTGGGAATCTACTTGTATTACTGCTTTCTGTTGAGTATTATGTGTTCCCTGGCCGGGAATTTTGTTATGTGTTGTACTCTGTTTTGGGATAGCTCTATTTATGGGGAGACTCTGCCCAAATTTTTGTAAAAGTTTACAATGTGAAAAGTGGCACCAAGGGGTTGGTAAAGGGCAAACATATGAGTCTTTTATTGACAGGCAATGATTAAGTATCATCAGAGCTTCCCGATTGACATTTTATAGAAAGCATGTACCACACATAGTGGTTAATACACTAATCAAGGTTTTAAGGGCTTGGGGTCCTTACATACATGCAATGCACTCCAAATTCAAATGCAACTCTAATGCACATGTTGATGCACTTTCAACACTTAATCCATAATTCACATGTTTATAGTATGAATGTATTACACACCATGTTTCATGCCTTCTCATATTTCATTTCATATCTAAATCAATGCATTCTTGGTTCCACTCGAACTCCCATTATCATATCGTCAAGTGATATGATTACACCATAATCATATCACACGTGTATTAAACAAATCGAGGCATTACAATTCTCCCCCACTTATTGAATTTCGTCCTCGAAATTGCCTATACAAACCATGCATATCGAAACACGCAACTCAACTATGATACGATATGAAAATAGGAAACATGATCATATATGCAACACTACAGTATATATGTACCAACCGTATCATAAAACTGTAAAATCATACCAGTAAACAAATCCGGATACCGTTGCATCATATGCTGCTCCGTCTCCCACGTTGCCTCTTCGACACCCCGTCTGTCCCACTGTACCTTTACCATAGGAATCACTTTGTTACGCAACCTGTTCAGCTCGATCCAAGATCATAACCGGTCGTTCCTCATACGACACATCTGTATCCAACTGTACATCAGGTAACTGTAATACGTGACTCGGATCTGGTTCATACTTCCTCAACAGTGAAACATGAAAAACATCATGAATACTACTCAAGGCTGGTGGTAGTGCCAAGCGATATGCCAACGTACCAATACGTTGCAACACCTCATACGGACCAACATATCGTGGAGACAATTTTCCACGCTTCCCAAATCGTACTACACCTTTAAAAGGTGAGATTTTCAAGAACACACGGTCACCAACTTGAAATTCAAGTGGTCTACGTCGCTTATTGGCATAAGCAGCCTGTCTATCCTGAGCAGCTTTCAATTTCAATCGTATTACCTTGACTTTCTCTTCCATATCATGAATCATATCCGGTCCATGTAAGGAAGACTGATCCACATCATCCCAATATAATGGCGATCTACATCGTCGCCCATACAATGCCTCAAATGGTGCCATCTGTATACTAGACTGATAACTGTTGTTATATGAAAATTCTACTAATGGCAATGACTCTTGCCAAGAAGTATCAAACTCTAATACACAGGCACGCAACATATCCTCAAGCGTCTGTATCGTACGCTCTGTTTGTCCATCTGTCTGAGGATGATATGCTGTACTCAATCGCACTTCAGTTCCCAACGCTGTCTGTAGCCCTTCCCAGAAATGAGAAGTAAATCTCGGATCCCTATCCGATACAATGGAAACTGGAATACCATGTAGCCTCACTACATGTTGAATGTATAACTGTGCCATTCTCAGATATGTATATGTCATACAATATGGCACAAAATGAGATACTTTGGTAAGTCTGTCAACAATTACCCAAATTGCATCGCAACCAGAAGACGTCCGTGGCAAATGAGTCACAAAATCCATCGTGATATGTTCCCATTTCCACTGAGGAATTTCCAAACTATGTAATTCACCTCCTGGTCTCTGTCTTTCCGCTTTCACTTGTTGACAGATCAAACACCGTTTGACAAAATTCAATACATTCTGTTTCATACGTTTCCACCAAAATTGGGTACGTAAATCATGGTACATTTTCTTCCCTCCAGGATGTATACTGTATCTACTACAATGAGCACGTTGTAGTAGTTCTTGGCGTAGTCCTAATGACGCAGGTACTACCCAACAGTTTCTGTACTTCAAAGTTCCATCACTTGTTAGTACAAATTGAGATGTTTGTCCTTGATTTATCTTTTCCTTCCAATGTTGTACCTCATCATCACTCCCTTGTGCCGTTCTTATTTTGTCAAAAATGTCAGGTTCAACCAACAATGTTGATACCCGTACCGGCACTGACTCCATATCAAAATCATAACCCAAAGTACAACAAGAAGTCATCAAAACAGATAAATGAACCATCTCATCAGCCGTATGATGTACTTTCCGACTCAAGGCATCTGCTGTAAGATTAGCTTTTCCTGGATGATAATCAATCTCACAATCATAATCTTTCAACAGATCCATCCATCTCCTTTGTCTCATATTCAACTCCGCTTGAGTGAATAGAAATTTTAAGCTCTTATGATCAGTATATATGGTAAACGACGTACCATATAAATAATGTCGCCATATCTTCAATGCAAAGACAATGGCAGCCAATTCCAGATCATGTACTGGATATCTCATTTCATGTGGCTTCAACTGTCGTGATGCATAAGCCACTACATGTTTGTCCTGCATCAAAACACAACCTAATCCAAGTAATGATGCATCAGTATAAACTGCAAACCTGTCATGCTCAGATGGAATGATCAAGACTGGAGCTGTAGTCAATCGATGTTTTAATTCCTGGAAA
The DNA here is from genome assembly GCA_907163345.1 of Haberlea rhodopensis. NCBI lineage: Eukaryota > Viridiplantae > Streptophyta > Magnoliopsida > Lamiales > Gesneriaceae > Haberlea > Haberlea rhodopensis. Next base: position 408,835 of record CAJQUN010000466.1, on the reverse strand, counting down.
CTACGCTCACAAGCCTCTGACCATTGAAATGATACTCCCTTCTGTGTCAAATGTGTCAATGGTTTGGCAATCGCTGAAAATCCTTCAACGAATCGTCTATAATAACCTGCCAAACCCAAGAAACTACGAATCTCTGGCACAGAAGTAGGTGCTGACCAATTCAACACTGCTTCCACTTTCTTTGGATCAACTGATATACCTTCCTCTGATATGACATGACCCAAAAATCCAACACTAGTCAACCAAAACTCACACTTACTGAGTTTGGCATACAACTGATGTGTCTTCAACAATTGCAACACCATATGCAAATGTTGAACATGTTCGGCATCACTCCGTGAATAGATCAATATATCATCGATAAAGACAATGACAAATCGATCAAGGTATTCCTGAAACACACGATTCATTAAACTCATAAAGACAGCAGGAGCATTTGTTACTCCAAATGGCATTACCAGAAACTCATAATGTCCATAACGAGTTCTGAATGCTGTCTTTTGTATATCTCCTTCCCTCACACGTATTTGATCATATCCTGACCTCAAGTCAATCTTAGAATAAATCCTTGATCCCTGCAACTGATCAAATAAATCATCAATACGAGGAAGAGGATATTTATTCTTTATGGTTACCCTGTTCAATTGTCTATAATCAATACACAATCTCATTGTCCCATCCTTCTTCTTCACAAATAATACCGGAGCACCCCAAGGCGATACACTAGGACGTATGTACCCCTTGTCCAATAAATCTTGCAATTGAGTTTTCAACTCTTTCAATTCAGTTGGTGCCATCCGATAAGGAGCACGTGAAATTGCAGAAGTACCAGGTATCAAATCAATACCAAATTCCACTTCTCGACCCGGTGGGAATCCAGGTATCTCATCTGGAAACACATCCGCATATTCTGCAATCACTGGTATCTCCTCCACTTTCCTTTCTCTTTTCTGTTCTATGACATCAAGGGCATAAATCAAATAACCTTCATGTCCACGTTCCAACAAACGCGACATTCGGATTGCTGATATCAAAGGAATCCTTGCCCTCGATCCCTGGCCATAGAAGTACCATTGAGTTCCAGTATCAGACTGAAATCTCACAACCTTATGACAACAATCCACAACAGACTGATATCTACTCAAAACATCAATCCCAATAATACAATCAAAATCTGTCATGTCTAACACAATCAGATCAGCTTGTAATCCAAACTCAGTCTCAAACTGAATCTCACAATCAGACACACTCTGACAAGCCATTACAGTAGTTCCCATGGGTGTCGAAACATAAAGAGGCATCAACAGTGGAGACGAGCATATATGATACCGATCAACAAAAGTTTGTGCAACAAAAGAATGTGATGCACCAGTATCAATCAAAAGTAAGGCTGGATAAGTAAACAAAGTACACTTACCCGCTATCACAGCATCAGGAGCTGCCTCTGCTTCCTCCCTGTTTAGTGCATACACCTGAGCCTGAGGTGTTCCTGCCCTCTGTCCGCCACCAGACTGTACTACACTCTGTGGTCTCTGCTGCACTGTATTCTCTGACATGGGTCCTCTCCTCTGTTGTCCGCCCACTTGAGGACAATCACGGATCACATGTCCTGGTTTCCCACAACGGAAACAAACTACTGTATCAAACTGTGGACAATTCTTTTGATAATGTGGCCCTCCACATTTAAAACACTGTAATCCTCGTCCACTACTGCTACTACTACCTTGGGACTGTCCCTTAGCCCTTCTGTCATCCCCTTTCCTTGGTCCAAACCGTTTCCCACTAAACCTAGATGACGATGCACCACCTCGTGGTGATTTAAAGGAATCTCCTCTAGGTCGCATACTGTCAGATGTAGGTGGTTGGGCTTGTCCAACATCTTTATACACTCCTACAACAATCTCAGCCATCTCAGCTATCTCAGCTCGAGTCAAGGCTTCTTCATAAGATGTAGGGTTATTGGACATGACCCTATCAAACAATTCAGGCCTCAACCCTTTCACAAATTGTCTGATTTTTGCCTTTGTATTGACAGCAATATGTGGCACATAGCGAAGCAAAGAGGAATAGTGCACAGCATAATCAGATACTGTCATGGATCCCTGTCTCAAATTTGTAAATTCATCCTCTTTCCTTTGCCTTGCAGCAATAGAGAAATAATGCTCCAGAAACTTTGTTCTAAACACATCCCAGTTCACTGTCTGTCCTTGAGCCCTCAACTCAAGTACTGTGGATTTCCACCACATCATAGCTTTCTTGGCCAACTGATATTCAGCTAAACGTAACCAAGCAGTCTTGGCACACGGTGCTGATACAAATATCTGTTCTACACGTTCCAGCCACTCCTCTGACAGTTCCCCTGACTCAGTCCCCTCAAACCTAGGTGGCTGATAACTCAGAAACTGGGTCAAAGTCAATTCTCCAGGCAACAATACCTGTTCCACTGGCCCTTGTTCAATCGGTGGTGGTGGCACAGGCGCCATCCGTACACTCGCATTGCCACTCATGGCATCCCCAACATCCTCATGTAACCCTCTGTCTGTCATAGCTGTAGATCAAGGGTTAACAATAACAATCATAAAAATATAACATGTTAGAATAACATCATATGCCAACTCCTAACATGCTATTACCATTCGCAAAGTGTTTAGGTAACTCCCTAATACACTTCTTCTACCCATGTTCACCCCGTTCTCGAACCACTGCTCTGATACCACTAATGTGGGTTCCTCGTTTACTTAATCCATTATGTATTCATTAAACATACATATGTGAGTCTGAATTAAGTAATATACCATGCACGGATTAAGAGTTCATGCTAGTTAAGTTGTTTACAAGGTTATCAAAAAAAACCTAACAAACTATACATATCATGTACATAAACAACCTAATTCAAAAGAACTCCTAGGCAGTGGTTCCCCTCGCAGCGGAAATCATGACTCACGCTCCCCACGTCTATGAGTCCCTACAGAAACATTCACAACGTGAGTATAGATAACAACTATCTCAGTGCAATATCAAAACACAATATCAATATCAATGATAAAGCTCAATAAATCAGATAACGTGAATGTTCTGTATCATGCATCCACAAATGCATTATGTCATGACATGTCTCAACAAGTTCCCTATTATCACGAGTCTCATATGATATGCCTATTCAGCTCAATATGTCTGTGAGAAACCACATCACATCTTCATATTAGCAGCACATATCATAGTACCATACTCATCTGTGATAATAGCCAGAGCATATACCCAAACCAGGCGTATATCTCTCAAGCCAAAGCATATGTAGTATATCTATCGTGGCAACGATCCCAGCCCAAGCATATGCCCCACACTAGCATATCTATCCAGGCACCGATCCCAGTCAAAGCATATGCCCAACACTAGCATATCTATCGTGGCAGTCAAAGCATATACCCCACCAGGTATATCTATCAAGACAATGATCGTACCAAAGCATATACACATATCTATCAAGGCATCCATACCAATCATATGAAATCTATGTATGCACATGCATATGATACTACCAATCATATGACACAACGATAACATAAATCATATGATATCAAAACCATAATAGCATCATCATATCATATCTATACTCCGTACGTCAACACGTACCTGTACTGCGACACAAACGAGATAAAGCAGTTGTCAATAGCTAAGTGCCTCGTTGTCCTGTCCCCTGTGATGGTGCTACAACAATGCCAACAATATATCATGTTATCATAGGCATTAAAATCAAATTCCACAAAATATTTTATTTTTCAAAATATTACCACTGGCGATCGATCGCGATCAACACCGATCGATCGCCAAAACTCTCTGCCCCCTCGCGATCGATCGCAACAACTTGGCGATCGATCGCCAGAATGCTCTGTTCATCGCGATCGATCGCGACACTTTCACCGATCGATCGCCATCCAATTTCACCGCCTTAAAATGTTACTGTCATCGGCGATCGATCGCTCACTCGCACCGATCGATCGCCGATGCCCAGAAAAATGAGAGCATGGCGATTTTCAAGCTTATCTCCATGAATCTTCTCCTACACCTCATATTAAACCATGTCAACATGTTTCTTGCAAGACCTAGGAACATATAAACATAAATCTAACATCATAGATTCCAATTCCTAGCATAGAAACATGATATGATTGTACACATGCACACTTGAGCTTTCCCTTCACATATATCAACATGAATGACATAATTCAAGTATATAACTATGAATTTCTTACCAAGATGGTACAATTCCACTTCACACACCCTCCTAGCTCAAGTTACAAGTGAAATCCAAGCTCAAACCAACAACTCCTTGAAAGAAATGGAGAGGAGCTTGTGTAGTGTTTTAGTAGGTGTAAAAGGTGTTGTATGTGATTTCATCCCCTTAATCCACTTGATATAGGATCTTTAATTCCTTAAGTCCCTTGCTATCATACCATTTAAAGGTAATTACATGCTAACTAACATGTACATGCAATGCACTCCAAATTCAAATGCAACTCTAATGCACATGTTGATGCACTTTCAACACTTAATCCATAATTCACATGTTTATAGTATGAATGTATTACACACCATGTTTCATGCCTTCTCATATTTCATTTCATATCTAAATCAATGCATTCTTGGTTCCACTCGAACTCCCATTATCATATCGTCAAGTGATATGATTACACCATAATCATATCACACGTGTATTAAACAAATCGAGGCATTACAGCGTAACAAAGTGATACTAATGGTAAAGGTACAGTGGGATCGACGGGGTGTCGAGGAGGCAACGTGGGAGACGGAGCAGCATATGATACAACAGTATCCTGAGTTATTTACTGGTATGACTTTACAATTTTATGATACTGTTGGTAAGTGATTAATATGATGTTGCATATATGATCATGTTTCTTATTTTCTTGCAGTAGGATTGTTGAGTTGAGTATATCTATATGCATGTTATGTATATGCAATTTCGAGGACGAAATTCAATAAGTAGGGGAGAAATGTCATGCCTCGATCTGATGTATACATGTGTTATATGTTTTTGGTGTAATTATGATTAATTACAGTATGATATGGACTCGAGTTCGGATTGAACCGAGCAAGAGTAAAGCCATGTATGAATGAAACCTCATTGGAAAATAAAATACATGTGAGAATCAAAGAAATGAGTTCATAACATAAACATATGATTTATGGAATTTAATATGGAATTACATCATATAGTGGGATGTGTCCTTACATTTACCATGCATTTGAGGGGATTTGCATTTGAGTTTGTGTGATGCCCCGAAATTAATTATATGCAATTTGGGCATTAATGATGGTTATGTGATTATTTATCATGGTAATTAATTTACGTGATGGGTAATGAAGTGTTAACATGATTTAATTATATTGATTACCAATTATGAGGAAAGCATGATTTTAGGGGAAGTTTGTAGCATTTTTGTAAAATGCTTTTAAAATACCATGCTAGAGTATTTTATACATCATGTTAAGTTTGGGGTACAAATTTTAATTAAATTAAACAACCCCTTTTAACCCCCACTATACCCACCTTTTTCCTACACTTTATCTCACTTTACCAATCACACTTTAAATCCCCAACCCACTCTCAAACCCTACCCTTTAACCCCATTTTCGAAATCCTCCAAGGAAGGAGAAGGAAAGTTCCACAAAACTTGAGTTTGAGTGATTTTTATCAAGATTTGGAGTCTTCAAGAGGTATGGAACCCTTCCTAGAGTTTTGATGATGTTTGGATTTGAAATGGGGTGATTTTGAAGTGATATATGTGGGTTTGTTTTGGGTATATGTTATATATGTTTGGGGTATGATTTTTGAAGTGTTTTATGTGGGTTTTAGTGTGTTATGATGTTGCTGATGTTGTAGAGAAGTTTGGGTTTGAAGGGTTTGAAATGGAGCTTGAAAAATGCTCATTAATGGCAATTTTTCGTGGTTCAGGACTCGGCGATCGATCGCCCGTTTTTGGCGTTCGATCGCGAGCCAGCAGTGGGCACCAGTAGCATTTGGCGATCGATCGCCACCTTTGGGCAATCGATCGGCGAGGTTGCCGATCGATCGCGCCAAAAGTGGCGATCGATCGCCAAGGTATGAATTTTTGAGCCTCGTCCAGTATGATCTCGCGATCGATCGGGCCTGGGCGGCGATCGATCGCGAGGTATAAAAATGTGTATTTTTGATGTTTTTGTGGGATTTTTGGATATTGGACTACGATTAGCTTCTAATATCGATTTGTATGGTTATGTAGAACCATCCCAGGTACCCACAACATCCAGGAGATAAAGTTCTCCAACTTCTCCACTTTTGGAAATTAAGGTACGTAAGAAACGTACGGGCATCGGACGGTAAACCATATTCCTACATATGATGTTTATGATGATAATTATGATAAGTAAGTTTATGATGATGATGTTTATGATGATGATTATGATAAGTAAGTTTATGATGATGATATTTATGATGATGATTATGATAAGTAAGTTTATGATGATGATATTTACGATGATGGTTATGATAAGTAAGTTTATGATGATGATGTTTATGATGATGATTGTGATAAGTAAGGTTATGATAATGTTTATACGATGTTTATTTAATGATACGATGTATATGATATGGTAAGATGCCATATGATTGGGTAAGATGCCCATGTGGTAAGATGCCACTCGATGTATATGATTGGGTAAGATGCCCATGTGGTAAGATGCCACACGATGTTTATGATATGGTAAGACGCCATACGATTGGGTAAGATGCCCATGTGGTAAGATGTCACACGATGTTTATGTTATGGTAATATGCCATACAATGGGGTAAGATGCCCTTATACATGAATGAGAATCAGGGACAACAAAAGAAGTTAAAGAACGACCAATAAATTTTACTTAACTAAGATGTTACGTATTTACTGTTATGCCTTTTAATATGATGTTAAGTAAATATTTGTATGCTCACGATGCGTTGTCCCTGTAGGTACACTTTTGGACTAAAGGACTAAGGGCGGGTTGAGGCAGTGAGCTATGAGGAGCATGAAAGAAGTTAGGATACATGATTTTTGGATAGTTTCTACTCTAGGAGTAGTATAATTCTATCGCCTTAACATTCATTTGAGAATGTAATTAATTAAGTTTTGAAATTTTATTTTTGGCCTGTAACTCTATTAGCTCAAAGCTACAACCGGAACCCTAAGATGATATGAATGCATGATTAGTCCATAATATATGTTTATAATGACGTTAAGGTAGGAAGACCCTACATTAGTGGTATCAGAGCAGTGGTTAGATAACCCGGGAATGAGTGAAGGGTAGCCTTAGCAATACGTTAGCTAGGTGCTCACTTTAAACATGTTTTGTGCATGTGTTGCATATGAAGTATATGATGTTACACTAACATGTTTGATTATCTGACGACGTATTATATGAACTGACTTTGGTATTGTTGTTAACCCTTGTGTTGCAGTATGGCAGCGAATGTTGAAGTGGGAGATGCAGTTAGTGTGAATGCAAGTGCTGGACATACGAATCCCCTACCCCCGCCAGCTTTTGGCGAAGAACCGTCTGAACAGCAGTTGCTGCCTGGGGAACTGAGCTTGACTCAATTTCTTGCATACCGACCCCCGACCTTTGAAGGAACTGAAACAGGGGAACAAGCTGAAGAGTGGTTAGAGCGAATAGAGCAATCGTGGCAGCTCCTTGTGCTAAGACGGCCTAGATAAGACTAGCAGAGTTCCAGTTGGCCAGAAGGCACTGATGTGGTGGAAGACCACAGTAGTAGAGCAAGAAGCTCAAGGTCATGAAGTTAATTGGAGGCTGTTCAGAACTCGGTTTCTGATCCGCTATTTCTCAGCTGCTGCACGACAGGCCAAGGAAGATGAATTCACTAACCTCAAGCAAGGTAACATGCCGGTGTCAGATTATGCTCTCCAATACTGTTCTTTGCTCAGATATGTGCCTCATATCGCCACAAGTACGCAAGCAAAGATGAGGAATTTCATGAAGGGCTTGAGGCCGGAACTGTATGATAGGGTGATCACTTATTGTGATATCCCCGAAATGATTATTGTGATGTTAATCATTTGAGTTAAATTATGATGATTTGGGTGTTAATTCATGGGTTTGGGTTAGTATTATTGGGGAGTTTCATTTCAGGATGCATGTGATATATGTTGAGATTTTGGGGGTCGTGGCTTGTTTATTTGGGGTGTGTGTTGTTTGTTTTGGGTAAAGCATGTTAACGGGAATTGAAGTGTTTTATTGAGAAAATACTATAAATATCATGTGAGGATATTTTTATACATCGTGCTAAATACCGGGACCAAAACATAACACATCATACCACCCAACACCCAACCACCCCCCAACCCATACCAATCACACTGCACAGCTGACCTTGTTCACCACTTGGCCCAATCATTCCACCACTCTCAGCCATCCAAATTCTCGAGCCTTCTCTCCCATATCTTCACCAGCTTCAGCTAAGCAAAATTCTGAGGAGCTTGTCCCTTTTCATCGCCTGGAAAGCCTTCAAAAATTGGAGCAAAGTAGGGTGAGAAACCATGCTCTGTTTTTGTTTTAAACTTGTTTGAGTACATGTTTTTAGGTGGCGAGAAAACGGCATGTTAGCTTAGGTTTCTTGAAACCTTTGATTTAAATGCTTTTATGGTGTTATTGTGAGGCTCTCTGTATTTTTCCTTGAGCATGTTGCATGTTTTATGTTGAGGAAATAATCATGTAAAGAAGGGTGTTCGGAAATCTCGGTAGGTGTATGCCCTGTTTTTCTGGGAAATTATGGTTAGGGAGTGATTTTGAGGAGGTGGTATCATGCATGTTAGAAGGGTTTGTGGTGAACCTTCGATTTGAGTTTATGCATGGTAGTTTTGTAAAGCCCTTGGCATGTTTGTTCGAGCATGCTTTATGTTATATGTGATAGTTATTATAGCATGAAATGAAGTACTCAGGAAATCTGGTAATAAAATGTGTTGCCCTGTTTCCGAAAAGATGATCGAGTACTTGTGTAAATGGTCGTCGTTTATGCATATGGGCTTATGTTTGGGGTGTAATTTTGGTATGAATACACTCAGGGTAGTGTGTTGTAACTACTAGCATGTTTATTTGGGCATGTTGTATGTCTTACATGTTGGATTTAAGGGTGTGATTTTAGGTGTTCGAGAATTCTGGGTTGGCATTTCTCGAACAGAGCATCTCGATCGATCGATATTTCATCTCGATCGATCGAGCGGGGCAGAATCTTGGTTTTGATTTTAGGCGTCTTCTCGATCGATCGGGAAGAGGGGCCGATCGATCGAGAGACCCAGAATGTTGAAAAATATAATTTGTTATATTTGTTAAAGTTTTGATATTGGATTGTAATGAGACATCTAATATTGTGTTGTACACTGGTGTAGAGCCTTCACAGGTAGCTACACAGCGCAGGGGATAGAGTCCTGCAACACACCACATTTTGGAAAGGTACGTAAGCGACGTACGGGCATCCCAACGGTAACATGTACTTATGTTTGTCTGTGTGACGCATGATGAATGCAATGTGATGCATTAAGATTATGATACATGTTATTATGCATTGTGTTGCATATTATGCATTGTTGTTGCATATTGTGATGTGGGATAAAGAGGTGTATTCCACGAGTCAGGGCGATCACAGTTAAGGTTTTAATGCTTATGCTTTACCGCTGCGCATGTGGAGCGGGAGGGGGGAGACTCGCTGGCACATGGAGGCGAGGTATACCATACTAAGCGAGGAAGAGATACCGCTAGTATGATGAAGCGTGTATGCGATACCGCTTGTTTGAGGTTAAGAAAGCATTAAAATAACTGATGATGACTGACTCAAGAAATTAAAAGAGGAAATGTCATGACATTCATTTGTAAAGCCATACATTCATATAATGTGTTTTATTATGAACTATGGTACAGGGACAACCATTGGGCGTTATAAATGCAGGAAATACAGGAAGTGCTTGTATTTAGGATTGCGCATTTATGCCTTACTTTCATATTATGTTGAATATGAATTATTTTATGCTCACGTGTTGGGGGTTGTCTTTGTAGGTGCTTTTGTTGACGAGAACCATGGTCGGGGTTGATTTGCTGAGCTGTAAGGAGTGCTACAGGATTAGCATGTTAGAAAAATTTTGTATAGCTTCTACTGGGTAGAGTAAGACTATAATGTAGTGCCTTTGTAGGAATTGTGTTATTCCTTTTTGAAACATTTTGGTACTGTAATCTCTAAAGCTCAGGTTAAATCAACACGACACGTTACTCTGATATATTCACATGAATGTTTAAGTTCTCTAAATTGCACTTTAATAACTTGTTGTGATAACGGGGTCTCACATTTAGTGGTATCAGAGCAGTGGTTAGATAACCAGGGAAGAGTGAAGGGTAGCCTTTAGAGACAAGTTGGCTAGGTATTCATTTGGGCATGCTTATGCATGTGATGCATATGGTTGTATAAGTGTTATACTAACATGCTTTGAATATGATACTCTTGTTATCTAACGGCTTATATTATGAACTGCTTTTGGTATTTTTTTAACTCTTGTATTACAGCATGGCTGAGATTAATCCGGAGAACCCCAATGAGGAGATAGGGGATATGGACAGTAGGAATGCCAGTATTGCTCCGCCGAATCCTCTACCACCACCTGCTGTGGGCGTGGAGCCCAGTGTACAGATGTTACTGCCAGGGGAGCTCAGTTTGAAGCAGTTTCTGAGTTTCCATCCGCCCATGTTTGAGGGGATTGAGTCTGGTGAAGTAGCTGAGGAGTGGTTGGAACGTATAGAGCAGATACTTATGACTGCACCCTGTGCACGCACGGCCTGGCTAAGGTTAGCCGAGTTTCAGATGGCTAAGAAGCCTGCTATGTGGTGGAAGACCACGGTGATGGAGCTGAGAGCTCTAGGTATGGCAGTTGACTGGACTGTATTCCGGACCCGGTTCCTTAACCGGTATTTCTCTGCAGCTGCCAGACAATTAAAAGAGGATGAGTTCAACAGTTTGAAGCAGGGTAGCATGTCAGTGTCGGACTATGCTATGCAGTATTCCTCACTGCTGAGGTATGTACCTCATATTGCTATCAGCAGCCATGCAAAGATGAGGAACTTTCTGAAGGGATTAAGGCCAGAACTATTTGATAGGGTTATCTCCAACAACCCCAGTTCATTTGATGACGCCCTGACACGGGCAGAGTTAGCGGAGATTGCGGTGGACGCGTACAAGGATGTTGTACCCCCTTCGGTACCACCACAGAGGCCTGCTACTGATAGTCTGAGGCCACGAGGGGATCAGTTCAAGGCTCGTGGAGCCTCATCATCTTCCAAATTTAGTGGGAAGAAGTCTCAGGGTCAGAAACAGAATAATAAGGGACCCACACAGGGGAGCAAGACTGTGTGAAGCAAGTGTAGCAACTGTGGAGGATGGCACTTGTCACGGGACTGTCCGGGTTGCTATGTCTGTGGCAAGGTGGGCCACTTTGCTCGAGGTTGCCCCAATCGGGCAGGTCAGACAGTCTCAGGGCCGAATAGGCCGATGTTTGATGCTGGGAGGGCACCACAGAGACAGCAGTTTGCACCACGACCACAGGGAGGTCAGACGGCAGGACCGCCGCAGGGACAGGTGTATGCGCTGACCAGGGAGCAGGCTGAGGCAGCCCCAGAGGAGGTCATTGCTGGTACGTGCCATTTATTTACGTACCCTGCACTTATATTGATAGATACATGTGCTTCCCATTCTTTTGTATCTACTGCTTTTGTGGAGGGACACCGTTTGTGCTCATCTCTGTTACCCACGCCTCTTATGGTCTCGACACCCACGGGGAAGCATGTGATTGCGGATCGGCTATTGTCTGATTGCCTCATTTATTTTGAGGGCAATGATCTGAGGGCCGATCTGATTCAGTTAGAGATGACAGACTTTGACTGTATTATCGGCATAGATGTGTTGAGCAGATACCGAGCTGTGGTAGACTGCCGGCAGAGGATTGTACGTTTTCTGTCTGATCAGGGGTTTCAGTGGATCTTTTATGGGGACGACTCTCGTCCAAAGATTCCGGTATTATCAGCGGTTAAGATGGCGCGATTATTGGAGCCCGGCCACACAGGTTACATCATTTATGCTGTGGATGTATCAGAGGAAAATGAAGTAAGAGCTGAGGACATTCCGGTTGTGGCGGAGTTCATTGATGTGTTCCCAGATGAGATTCCGGGATTTCCGCCTGTCAGGGATGTGGAATTTGCTATTGAGTTGCTGCCAGGGACTTCTGCTATATCCCGTGCTCCTTACAGGATGGCACCGGCAGAGCTGAGGGAACTGAAGGTACAGTTACAGGAGCTCCTCGACAAGGGATACATCCGTCCTAGTGTATCGCCTTGGGGTGCACCAGTCTTGTTCGTGAAAAAGATGGATGGATCAATGCGTCTGTGCATTAACTATAGGCAATTGAACAAGGTCACAGTGAAGAACAGATATCCACTTCCGATGATTGATGATCTGTTCGACCAGCTTCAGTGTACAGAGGTGTACTCCAAGATAGACTTGAGGTCAGGCTATCATCAAGTGCGGGTTAGAGCTGGTGATGTCCAAAAGACGGCTTTTAGAACTCGGTATGGGCACTATGAGTTCTTGGTGATGCCATTCGGGGTGACGAATGCCCCTGCTACTTTTATGTGCTTGATGAACAGGGTATTTCAGGAGTACCTCGATCAGTTTGTAATCGTGTTCATTGATGACATCCTGGTCTATTCAAGGAATGAGGAGGATCATGCCAATCATCTGAGGATAGTGCTCCAGATCCTCAGGGATCATCAGTTATACGCCAAACTCAGCAAGTGTGAGTTTTGGCTGAGCAGTGTTGCATTCTTGGGTCATATCATATCACGAGAGGGGATATCAGTAGACCCGAGGAAGATAGAGGCAGTTATGGATTGGTCTGCCCCTACTTCAGTTAGTGAGATTCGAAGTTTTCTTGGTCTGGCTGGCTATTATCGACGTTTCGTCGAGAGTTTCTCAAAGGTCGCCAAGCCACTTACACAGCTGACTCAGAAGGGAGTCCCATTCTGTTGGACAGAGGCTTGTGAGCAGAGTTTCAGGGAATTGAAGCACAGGCTGACTACTGCACCAGTTCTAGTGATTCCTAAGGAGAACAAAGGATTTGTTATTTATACCGACGCATCGCTACAGGGATTAGGGTGCGTACTGATGCAGGACAGACATGTAGTGGCTTATGCTTCGAGACAGTTGAAGCCACATGAGACGAGGTATCCAGTCCATGATCTGGAGTTGGCAGCTATAGTGTTCGCCTTGAAGATATGGCGACACTACTTATACGGTACCTCATTTACCATCTTCACTGATCACAAGAGCCTGAAGTTTGCTCCGCGTCCGGATCTGATCTATTTACTCGGCAATTCATCCAGTGACTTCACGGTCGCCCGAAATTTAGATCGAAGAATTTTTTTGGTCTTGGAATTTCATGAAGGCGGAGCCAAAACGAATATCTTGACAAAAAATTGCCTGCAGGGACTAGAAGTTTCATTACACAGGCTGAGTTGAACATGAGGCAGAGGAGATGGATGGACCTGCTGAAGGATTATGATTGTGAAATCCTATACCATCCCGGGAAAGCAAATCTGACAGCCGACGCCCTGAGTCGGAAAGTGCGGAGCACTGCAGAGGATGCCATGTGTTTATCAGCTATGTTGGGCTCCTACTGCCATTTGGGATTTGATTATGACGTATCTTCTTCACCAGTACAGGTTTTGACCTTGCTAGCGGAGCCTGTTATTTATGATCACATCAGAAAGGCTCAGGGGACCGATGTAGAGGTTCAGAGATGGATGTTAGTGGTTCATTCAGGTCAGCCATCGAGATTCAGAGTGGCTGAGGACGGTTCTCTGAGACTTGGTGATAGATGGGTGGTTCCAGATGCACCTGAGTTGCGTCAGGGTTTATTACGGCGAGCTCATTGCAGTAGGATGAGTGTCCACCCAGGCGGGAAGAAGATGTATAAGGATCTACGCAGCCAGTTCTGGTGGAGACATATGAAACAAGATGTCACCTCATTTGTCAAGCGTTGTTTGATTTGTCAGCAGGTGAAGGCTGAGAGGCAGAGGCCTGGAGGTGAACTGAGGAGTTTGGAGATACCCGAGTGGAAGTGGCAGCACGTGTCTATGGATTTCGTGACCCACTTACCAAGGACTGTTTCGGGTTTTGATGCCATCTGGGTAGTCGTGGATAGACTGACTAAAGTGGCTCACTTCATTCCCTACTGTATGACATATACGCACTTGAGGATGGCACAGTTATATGTCAGAGATGTGGTGAGACTACACGGGATCCCTGTTTCGATAGTGTCCGATCGAGATCCGCGGTTCACATCTCACTTTTGGGAGGGTCTGCAGAAAGCTCTAGGTACAGAGTTGAGGCTGAGCACAGCCTATCACCCTCAGACGGACGGACAGACCGAGCGTACGATACAGACGCTCGAGGATATGTTGAGAGCTTGTGTGCTAGAGTTCGACATATCATGGCAGGACTCGATAGCCTTGGTGGAGTTCTCTTACAACAACAGCTACCAGGCAAGTATACAGATGGCTCCTTTCGAGGCCCTCTATGGTAGGCGTTGTAGGTCACCCTTGTGTTGGGATGACTTGGACCGTAAGTCGGTTGGAGGACCAGAGTTGGTTCAGGAAATGGAAGAGAAAGTTAAGGTCATCAAGAGAAAGATGAAGGCTGCTCAGGACAGACATGCAGCATATGCCAATCAGCGGCGTAGGCCGTTGGAGTTTCAGTTGGGCGACAGAGTTTTTCTGAAGATCTCACCTTTCAGAGGCGTAGTACGGTTTGGTATGCGGGGGAAGTTGTCTCCTAGATACGTGGGGCCGTATGAGATCTTACAGCGTGTTGGTACTCTGGCGTACCGTTTGGCGTTACCGCCTTCTCTGTCTGGTATACACGACGTATTTCATGTGTCTATGCTGAGGAAGTATGAGCCGGATCCTTCACATGTGTTGCAGCCTTCAGAGGTGCAGATTGAGTCCGATGTTTCTTATGTTGAGCGGCCTATCAGGATTTTGGATAGGGCAGACCGCAGACTTCGGAACAAGGTTATTCCTATGATCAAGGTTCAGTGGGATCGTAGGGGTGTCGAGGAGGCCACGTGGGAGACAGAGCGACACATGGTGCAGCACTATCCAGAGCTGTTTTCTGGTATGCTTTTATGTATTGGTTACTTCATGTTGGTAAGCATGTTTGATTTCGGGGACGAAATCCTATAAGTAGGGGAGTATTGTGATATCCCCGAAATGATTATTGTGATGTTAATCATTTGAGTTAAATTATGATGATTTGGGTGTTAATTCATGGGTTTGGGTTAGTATTATTGGGGAGTTTCATTTCAGGGTGCATGTGATATATGTTGAGATTTTGGGGGTCGTGGCTTGTTTATTTGGGGTGTGTGTTGTTTGTTTTGGGTAAAGCATGTTAACGGGAATTGAAGTGTTTTATTGAGAAAATACTATAAATATCATGTGAGGATATTTTTATACATCGTGCTAAATACCGGGACCAAAACATAACACATCATACCACCCAACACCCAACCACCCCCCCCAACCCATACCAATCACACTGCACAGCTGACCTTGTTCACCACTTGGCCCAATCATTCCACCACTCTCAGCCATCCAAATTCTCGAGCCTTCTCTCCCATATCTTCACCAGCTTCAGCTAAGCAAAATTCTGAGGAGCTTGTCCCTTTTCATCGCTTGGAAAGCCTTCAAAAATCGGAGCAAAGTAGGGTGAGAAACCATGCTCTGTTTTTGTTTTAAACTTGTTTGAGTACATGTTTTTAGGTGGCGAGAAAACGGCATGTTAGCTTAGGTTTCTTGAAACCTTTGATTTAAATGCTTTTATGGTGTTATTGTGAGGCTCTCTGTATTTTTCCTTGAGCATGTTGCATGTTTTATGTTGAGGAAATAAGCATGTAAAGAAGGGTGTTCGGAAATCTGGGTAGGTGTATGCCCTGTTTTTCTGGGAAATTATGGTTAGGGAGTGATTTTGAGGAGGTGGTATCATGCATGTTAGAAGGGTTTGTGGTGAACCTTCGATTTGAGTTTATGCATGGTAGTTTTGTAAAGCCCTTGGCATGTTTGTTCGAGCATGCTTTATGTTATATGTGATAGTTATTATAGCATGAAATGAAGTACTCAGAAAATCTGGTAATAAAATGTGTTGCCCTGTTTCCGAAAAGATGATCGAGTACTTGTGTAAATGGTCGTCGTTTATGCATATGGGCTTATGTTTGGGGTGTAATTTTGGTATGAATACACTCAGGGTAGTGTGTTGTAACTACTAGCATGTTTATTTGGGCATGTTGTATGTCTTACATGTTGGATTTAAGGGTGTGATTTTAGGTGTTCGAGAATTCTGGGTTGGCATTTCTCGAACAGAGCATCTCGATCGATCGATATTTCATCTCGATCGATCGAGCGGGGCAGAATCTTGGTTTTGATTTTAGGCATCTTCTCGATCGATCGGGAAGAGGGGCCGATCGATCGAGAGACCCAGAATGTTGAAAAATATAATTTGTTATATTTTGTTAAAGTTTTGATATTGGATTGTAATGAGACATCTAATATTGTGTTGTACACTGGTGTAGAGCCTTCACAGGTAGCTACACAGCGCAGGGGATAGAGTCCTGCAACACACCACATTTTGGAAAGGTACGTAAGCGACGTACGGGCATCCCAACGGTAACATGTACTTATGTTTGTCTGTGTGACGCATGATGAATGCAATGTGATGCATTAAGATTATGATACATGTTATTATGCATTGTGTTGCATATTATGCATTGTTGTTGCATATTGTGATGTGGGATAAAGAGGTGTATTCCACGAGTCAGGGCGATCACAGTTAAGGTTTTAATGCTTATGCTTTACCGCCTCGCATGTGGAGCGGGAGGGGGGAGACTCGCTGGCACATGGAGGCGAGGTATACCATACTAAGCGAGGAAGAGATACCGCTAGTATGATGAAGCGTGTATGCGATACCGCTTGTTTGAGGTTAAGAAAGCATTAAAATAACTGATGATGACTGACTCAAGAAATTAAAAGAGGAAATGTCATGACATTCATTTGTAAAGCCATACATTCATATAATGTGTTTTATTATGAACTATGGTACTGGGACAACCATTGGGCGTTATAAATGCAGGAAATACAGGAAGTGCTTGTATTTAGGATTGCGCATTTATGCCTTACTTTCATATTATGTTGAATATGAATTATTTTATGCTCACGTGTTGGGGGTTGTCTTTGTAGGTTCTTTTGTTGACGAGAACCAGGGTCGGGGTTGATTTGCTGAGCTGTAAGGAGTGCTACAGGATTAGCATGTTAGAGAAATTTTGTATAGCTTCTACTGGGTAGAGTAAGACTATAATGTAGAGCCTTTGTAGGAATTGTGTTATTTCTTTTTGAAACATTTTGGTACTGTAATCTCTAAAGCTCAGGTTAAATCAACACGACACGTTACTCTGATATATTCACATGAATGTTTAAGTTCTCTAAATTGCACCTTAATAACTTGTTGTGATAACGGGGTCTCACACTTATGGCCCTACTTGCTTTGACGATGCACTTTCACGGGATGAGCTAGCCGAACTAGGAGTTGGTGCATACCCTAATACCGTACCACCTCCAGCACCCCCTCAGAAATCCACTCCTGATAATTTGAGGCCGAAGGGTGATCAGTTCAAGCCAAGAGGAAACACATCGGCGTCAAGGTTTAGTGGTAAGAGGCCCGACAATCGTTGGAAAGGAAGTCGTAGGAATGATGCCCCATCTGGAAGAGGGCAGTCTCAGGGAGACCGATTCGGGAAGGTCCAGTGCACTTTTTGTGGGCAACCACATTTGGCGAAAGACTGTGTAGGATGTTATGTTTGTGGCGACAAAGGCCACTTTGCTCGACAGTGTCCCAACAGGGGAAGACAACAGAACTCTGCGGGGAGGCCTGCGGACAGAGCAGCTCAGCACAGACCACCTTTTGCACCGAGGCAGTTTGGAGGTCAGCCCATGGGGCCACCTCAGGGGCAGGTTTATGCTTTGACAAGGGAGCAGGCTACAGCGGCTCCGGAGGAGGTTATAGCGGGTACGTGTCTTTTATTTACGCACCCTGCTATTATATTGATCGACACAGGTGCATCACACTCTTTCGTGTCGACAAGTTTTATGGAAAGGCACCACATATGCACTTCTCCGTCGCCCACGCCTCTTATAGTCTCGACCCACGCTGGAAGAAGTATGATTGCTGATCAGATTGTCTATGATGGCCTCATTTATTTTGAGGATAACGAGCTAAGGTTGGATTTGATTGTTCTGGGGATGTCAGACTTTGACTGCATTGTAGGCATTGATGTTCTGAACAGGTATCAGGCAGTTGTGAACTGCAGGCAGAGGACTGTCCGATTCAGGTCTGATGTGGGAGTCCAGTGGACGTTCTTTGAGGATGGTTCTCGTTCTAAGATTCCGTTGATATCTGCGGTCAAGATGGCACTGTGATGACCAGGGATTATAGATGTTAATCCTGGAGTATTAATAACCCCTAAAGTGGTTTTACGTGGCGATTTGGAGTTTAATCGCGGTGTTGGGCCTTCTGGGCTCGTTTATTTGGGTAGTTGGGATCGTTGGATCCAGAGGTTGAGATTGTATTCTCATTACGGTGTAAAACCTATGAGTTGGGTTTTTGTTGTGACTCGGGATCTCGGGTGCTTGTGTGGCACCGGTATGGGGTTTTGGAGTTAGAGAGAGAGAGAGATTTTGAAAACAGATGATTTTTAATGAATCATGATGTATTTGTGGGGCTATTAGTATTTCGGGGTATTTTTGCTATAAATACCAGTTGAACCCGAGATTTTAATTAAAATTTGATTTCAGCCCTCCAGCCGTCACCCTCTCTCCCGCTTTCTGCCCATTCCCGTCGCCCCCAACCCCCGCGCACAAAAGCGGTGCGCCCGCCACCGTCCGGCCGCCGTTCGGCGCGTCCTACCCGCCGCCGGCTTCGTCTCGTCCAGGCGCAGCTTCCCACACCGGCAATTCGAGGTTTAGTCGCGATTTGAGTTCGGATTTTACAGGAAAGCGTCGATCCCCAATTTCTAGGGTTTATCGGATTTCGACCGATTTACTTCCGATTTTCGAATGGGTAACCTTCCTTACCCCTTTTTGGTCCCTCTCATGTAATTCCCTACTTAATTTAGGGCATTGAGTTCGAATTTTGGGGATTTTGGCGGGGGGGGCGATAAGTCTTGTTGTTAATCGATTATTACATGTTTAGATGTATTATGGTGCTTGGTTGGGTTCGAATTGAGATGATAGGGTTCGAATTATTGAAGGTGTTCTTGAGCAATTTTTTCGATATGTCGCATTCGTTTTTCCTCCCTGCATGTGCCCTGCCCCGGGTCTTTTAAATATTTAATTGTCGTGTGTTGACAATATTTTGAGGGTTATGGATGTGCTCGAGCATGGGTTACATGTTCGTAAATAATTGTGAATTATTTATCGTGTTAGCACATCGTTCTTCGGGGCATGGAACTCGAGCAAGGTTTGGCTCGGACTTCGAGGATTTAAGGTACGTTTAGCGTACGAGCATAGCTTAAAAGATGTTTTACAAGTATGATGCATGATTTAATATGCATGAAATGTTTTACTATGATGGCACCGGGACTTGGTCACGTTATTTTGATTCACATGGTGATATGCTTGGTGCCGCTATGAAGCGAGCAAATGATGGGATGTGGTTGCTACGGAGCGAACACCGATAGTATGACGCCACTATGAAGTAAGAAATGAAAATGCGGCATTTGAGTAGATATCTAGTATATCTGTATTTTATTCCCTATTGGTAATGAATAGGAACAGAGACATAGTTAATCAGAGAAGTGATTAACTAGTATCGGAAGTTAAGGAAATCTCAATATGATATGGAATTATGATAATTGCTAGATAAAGAAAGATGTTATGAAATGTTGTTAATTTGAAATTGGCAATGGTTAATCAATGTAATGATTAACTGGATATTTGAGATTTGATGAGTTTGTCTGTTTTGAGAACAGGGATATTACAGGGTAAGCCCGGATGAGGATGATGCCATCCAGGAAGTATCACATATGTTCCACAATATTTACATTTTCGTAAATTATGTATTATGTCATTATGATTATGAAATTGTGGAATTGGTATGCTCACCCCGTGTGGGGCTGTCTCTGTTGGGACAGGTGAACAGGTACATCGATGGCCTTGGAGTTGAGCTCGAGCTGTTGATAGGACATACTCCCAGGATCGTGGTACCAGGGCTTGATGGAGCACGGTATCGTATAGAGTACTTATATACACCCGAGGATTTTATATACACATTTATGATGCTCGCATGTGAGCACGGTTATACTTGTATATGGGTTGTATATAAAGGCATGAGCCCTTCTCTCTTTCATTCTGTGTTGCATGCAATTAAGGGTAGAATTGCAGATGATATGAGAGTCATTAGTGTATATTGTGAGTGTTGAAACCCACTTTTGTTGTCATATGTGTGGGGTCTTCCCTGGCTGGGAATTTACTTGGTATTGCTGTATTATGATGAGTATTACGTTTTCCCTGGCCGGGAATTATGTTATGTGTTGTGCTTTTATTTCGGGATAGCTCTATTTATGGGGAGGTTCTGCCCAAATTTTTATAAAAGTCCACAATGTAAAAAGTGGCACAAAGGGGATGGTAATGGGCGAACTTTATGAGTCTATTTGTTGTTAGGCTGATGATCTTATAACATTAAGTATTAAAGAAAAATTTTGTAGTTGCCATTCAATGGTAAAGTATCATCTGAATTTCCCGAACGATTTTATTGAAAACATGTGCCACACATAATGATTAATACACTAATCAAGGGTTAAGTATATGGGGTCCTTACAGGCACAGTTATTGGAACGAGGCCATACTGGATATCTCATCTATGCTGTTGATGTTTCTGAAAAGAAAGAAGAATTAAAGGTTGAGGATGTGTCTATAGTGGCGGAATTTCCTGACGTCTTTCCGGAAGAGATTCCCGGATTCCCACCGATGAGAGAGGTCGAGTTTGGGATTGAGTTACTACCGGGGATGTAAGGACCCCCGTGCCCTTAACCCGTAATTAGTGCATTAAGCCATACCATGAGTGCATATAATCATACCATCAGGGGAAAAACCCTATGCAAGTGCAACACCGTATGCTACCCAGAAAATTTCTTGCATTCAATTCCCAATATTCAAATTCCCCCTACCATTATTATTCACATAACATGCACCCACATAATACACTAATATGCTCTTAGTTCATTTAGCAATTTCCATAATTAATTGCATGCAACCATAATGAACAGAAAGAGGCCATAGCCCATTTATACATCCCATATACACGTAAGGTGTACTCAATGAATAAACGTGTATTTGATGCATAAAACACTATACCGGATACCACTACTGGTACTTCTATCCTGGGAGCACCTTCCAAGCACAACTCGATCTCATCTCTGGATCTGAGCGTCTATCCAGCCAGCTCTGGTACCTCTATCCTGGAAGTACCTCTAACCAACAGCTCGAGCTCGACTCCTAAGTCGCTGCTACACCTGTAATACCTGCCCCAACAGAGACAGCCCCCACACGGGGTGAGCATACCAATACCACCAATCACAAAATAATAATATTGCAATTCATAATTTACAGAATGTAAATGCCATAATTTAAATGATACTCCCTGGATGGCAATACCCTCATCCGGGATCCCCCTGTATTGTCCCTGTTCTCAAAATAACCAAACTCATCAAATTCCCAAAGCCAGTTAATCGTCACATAGATTAACTAATACCGTTCTATTATACCAGTTCCATAATCAAAGGGATAAGAACATAATGTAAAAGACTATAGATATCGCATATATCTAACCAACAATTCCATGTTCTTATTTCATTGCTCGCTCCACAATAGCGGCATACTAAACCTCGCGCACGCTCAACAATAGCGGCGTCATAACCGATGGTCGCCCAATGGCGACCGCATCCCGAATCATTGCTCGCTCGAAGGCGGCACTGTATGATTCCCAATATATATATATATATATATATATCCATTGAAGGCAAAGACCGTTTACCATGCATATCATTATCCATTTGAAGTAAATATAGTGCACCATGCATCTCAATATTTATCCAATGTAATTACCACATGCCAGACCACATGCCAGATATTGTAATGTCCATATAATACAATTACCATACACCATGTATTCCAATGCCCATTTAATACCATTATCACAAACCATGCATATTACAGTTGCAATACTATAATAGGCTATGCTCGTACGTCCCACGTACCTTAATTTCCGAAGTCCGAGCCAAACCTTGCTCGAGTTCCATGCTCCGAGGAACGATGTGCTAACACGATAAATAATTCACAATTAATTACGAACATGCAACCCATGCTCAAGCACACCCATAACCCTCAACATATTGTCAATCCACAACAATTTACCATTTAAAAGACCCGGGGCAGGGCATATACAGGGAGGGGAAACGAATGAGACAATATCAAAAATTGCTCAAGAACCACTCCTAAAATTCGAACCCCAACCACACAAATCAAATCCAAAAATCACCATAATTCATTTAAAACATGAATTAATCAATCAACAACATGAATAATCGCCCCACATGCGAAACCCCCAAAATTCAAATTTAAAGCCCTAAATTCGAATCCAATTCCTCAATTCGAACCCAATAAGCATCTAAACCATAAATTAATTAATTAACAACAAGAATCAACATCCCCAAACCAAAACCCCCAAAATTCGAACCCTAACCCGCCCAACATCAAGAAATTCGAACTATGAGCCTTGCAATCCAGCGCTCAAATCGAATCAATTGGCAACCAAAATCCTTGAACCACAAAGCATAAATTTTCGACACAAAAAGCATTACAAAACGCCCCAAAAACACTGGAAAAAGAGCCCCAAAAATCGTACCAAAAACGAGCCACAAAATCGAACAGAAACCCAGTTCGAACCCTAGCGCTTCCAGCAGAAATTCGAGCTCAAATCGCGACCAAACTTCAAATTGATTGTATGTATAGCTGCGCCTCGGAGAGACGATTCCAACGGCGGGTCGCACGCGCCGAACGGCGGCCGGACGGCGGCGGGCGCACGCCTTGAAGCGGCGGGGGTCAAAGGGGATCGGGAAGGCTCGCGCGCGGGAAGAGAGGAGGAAGAAGAGGAAAATGGTTCCGATAATTAAAATCCCGGGTTTAATTGGTATTTATAGCAAAAATACCCCGAAATACTAATAGCCCCACAAATACATCATGATTCATTAAAAATCATCTGTTTTCAAAAACTCTCTCTCTAACTCAAAAACCCCCTACCGGTGCCCACAAACAGCACCCGAGATTCTGAGTCACACTAAAAACCCAACTCGCAGGTTTTCACCGGAATGAGAATACGATCTCAACCTCGGGATCCAACGATCCCAACTAATCAATTAGACGAGCCCAGAAGGCCCGATTTACCAACCTCGGGAGATGCCGAACCGTAATTAATTCCTAATTGCCACAATTAAAAATCCATCCAGGATTAATACTACACCGGGATTAACACCATTAATTCCCGGACATCACAATTATCCCCTACTAATAAAATTTCGTCCCCGAAATTGCACCGGTGTACTCCACGTAACACCAGGACTACACCAACAAAACAAAGCCAAGACCCTGATTCTGAACCACCTTAGAATCGAATTAACAACTGCGAGAATACCAGTCTCGCACCAAGCCCCAAAATAGCGCAACGCCAAAACCAATACAAACCCGAAAGATAACAACATACCTCGACGTGAATCGTCCCACAAGTCAGTCCACCAAAACTGCAACCCAACCAAATCTCCATTGGTTCTGACAAAGATATCATCCCGTGATATTCACCACCTGCCCACGATGCTTGACACGCATCGTCAAGATGGGGACCACTAGCATACAACAGTATACTCACAAAAGAAACCAGTCTTCGTTTCCCAGTCCATCTCCTCCAAAGGAGTAGTTGCACCACTTGCAACCTGGACCGGGTTACCCACGGTCACTGATCCACACAAAATACATCACCGAGGATGTTTACACCGGTGTGTTCCAAAAATCATATCTTGGTCCCGACACACCATCAAGACTCCACAAGGTCTCGAGTTCCACAGGGGACATGCAAGGCAACCAAATGCATTCCTACTCACGTGTCAACCATGACACTAAACAAATCCGAATCTCGGCCATCCCTCATTTATCCTTGGATCTAACAATCCTAAAATAGGAAGGCTATCGAATTATCCAACAAGAACCACCATGATTCCAAATCACATCGATCCCTCCTCGGGGAATCAAACAACCCTCACGATCATTCATCAAGAATGCATCGTGCCATCGAGATCACCGATCTCAAAGTCCCACAATCTCGCACCGGAGATTCACCATCCCAAGCAAATTAAACCAATGTTCAACAATGAACAAAAAAAAAAAAAAAAAAAAAATAGAGTTGGCATTCGTATACACACACGGCATACATGCCCATACACCACACAACATGCATACGCAATGCAATAGACTCGGGTATCCCAATCATACCCACATCCCAAAGCCAACTGTCAAACCTCGATTATTCTCACCCCACGGAGAATGATGGTTGACAAACCAAAACCAAAGGGTGTGATTTCAACATCACCACCACACGAACCAAAATAACGAATCTCCCCAAAAGATTCAACCGGTAGGAATCACAATACCGCCTTCCTCTCAAGGAAGAAGTCATGAATCCATGATCCTCCAATCCTCGAATCACCGTTCGGAGAACCTGGGTATAATTATACCAAAACATATCCCGGAACCCAGAAATACACAACTGGTTAGAGTAGTGCATCAAGACTATCATTACCCGATCCAAAATCCGTATACGCCATGTATACACATCCCAACGATGCTCTGTACTAATACCATAGTACTCCACAATCGAGCATCTCCCCGAAGACGTCTCCTCAAACGTCTCACCGAGGTAAGAAATCCATTACTCGGTCCAACATCAGTAATGCTTACCATGGCTGATTTACAATCAATCCACGACCGATGTAAGCTGTCTCTAAGACAGTACAATTCAAATCTCTCCAAGAGATAAAATCAATATAGTAGTGTCACCCCACTAACTATATCTCACAAACCATTGTGACTCCCATTGCATGCCATATGCAAGGATGCTCAACTAGAGCTAACAACGACTTGTTGACACTCACGTTGGTAATACCAACGAACTTGAGCTGTCCCAGTACAAGTCCCTCAAAACAATGACGTATAAACGTCCCCGTGAGGTATTCCCTACCTCAAACACCATGCCACATAGAGACTACAAGAGTCTACCATAACCCTCATCGTATCACCATACGATTCACCCAAACTCGTGTCCAACGAGCATTATAATGGCTAACACAAGCACGCTAAAGTACTGCAAACCTGGCTAGCGATTCGCTGGCCCCATAGGCTCATACCAACCTATCAACGTGACACTCATTACAATCCGGTATACCATACCGCACAAACCATTAGAGTTGTGGGTCATCGCCCAACATATCTCTAAAACACTAAAGCACTTTGGACAACCCGGAGTCCATGCTTAATTACCAAGCAATCCTAATCCATTAGGACTTATTCCACGCCCTTAGGGTGGGTGCAACCATGCGTACACCAAATCACAACAACAAGCGAGTAGTTTCCTCAATGACTACTCTTACCACCAATCACTTGGCCTTAGCCATCCCAGCGAGCATACCCAAGGGTATCATTGCTCGACAAATATTTACCTCTACAATATGATGCGGTACACTCACCGGTACAATGCATCAATGCTCCATCGAGCAAACCTGCTCGGCAAAAGGTCTCGTCGACCAATGACCCAGACCCTACTATGTGCTCACCATCGGCACTCAAACCATACAACCAAATACATAACACGAATGTATAACTCACCAAAACGACGCCAAGCGTCCATATAGATATCTAAATAACATCGTCAAACACATGACGGCACATGTCTACACACGACATCCATAATCTCATCGTCAAACACATGACGGTAAACAACAATATACCATAATCACAATACTGATAACAAAAGTAATATGCCATACCTCATCGCTATCGAGATAGCGGAATACCTGTATCCATCGTCCACCAGCGGTACATAAGCAGCACCCATCGCTCGTAGGCGGCATAATCCAGTGCTACACACATAGCGGTATAACCCATCGCTATCGAATCAGCGGCATGATCCCTCGCCATGGAGTCAGCGGCATAAAATGTCGCTATAGATATCCGGCGGTATAAACCATCGCCAATAGAATACCCGGCGTAACCGTCGCCAATAAAATACCCGGCGTAACCATCGCCAACAAAATACCCGGCGTAACCATCGCCAACAAAATACCCGGCGTAACCATCGCCAATAAAATACCCGGCGGAACCATCGCCAATAAAATACCCGGATAATCGCGGACTCAAGAGGTACTCACACTCATGTAGTACTTTGTTCCCGATCACATCGCTACGTCATGACAACGGCATCATCGCTTCGACGTGACAGCGGCATGTATCATCGCTTCGACACGACAGCGGCATCATCGTTTCGACATGACGGTGGTACCATCGCTTCGACGTGACAGCGGCATTTACCATCGCTTCGACACGACAGCGGCATTTACCATCATTCCGGCATGACAGCGGAAATACCCTTCGCTTCGACGTATTAGCGGCATAATATCCCTCGCAATAATAATATGACAGCGGCATTTTCCTTCGCTTCGACATATTTGCGGCAAATATTCTTCATCGCTATAATACGACAGCGGCAAGTATTCATATCGCTACGCCATGCATGCAACCGTAATGCATAACCCGTATTTCAATAATTGTTTCGGCACGACAGCGGCATCATCGCTTCGACGTGACAGCGGCATTTACCATCGCTTCGACACGACAGCGGCATCATCGCTTCGACGTGCATGCAACCGTAATGCATAATCCGTATTCCCATAAACATCGCCATGAGTGTATTTTAATGCACCTCGCTCCAACATGTAGCGGCAAAGCATTAAAATCATCACTCCGATGTATACCTATGCAACCGTAATGTATAGTCCATGTCTCATAAGACCCTGCAACCACCACGGTTAGCAACACATATGCCAATGATGAACACATATCATAAACGCACATAAGCAATCATGCATAAGTATGTGCTTCTCATTCCCAATAACATGTTCTTAGGCCCTCAACAGCCCCAAAGAGCTAACCACTGCTCTGATACCACTAATGTAAGGACCCCCGTGCCCTTAACCCGTAATTAGTGCATTAAGCCATACCATGAGTGCATATAATCATACCATCAGGGGAAAAACCCTATGCAAGTGCAACACCGTATGCTACCCAGAAAATTTCTTGCATTCAATTCCCAATATTCAAATTCCCCCTACCATTATTATTCACATAACATGCACCCACATAATACACTAATATGCTCTTAGTTCATTTAGCAATTTCCATAATTAATTGCATGCAACCATAATGAACAGAAAGAGGCCATAGCCCATTTATACATCCCATATACACGTAAGGTGTACTCAATGAATAAACGTGTATTTGATGCATAAAACACTATACCGGATACCACTACTGGTACTTCTATCCTGGGAGCACCTTCCAAGCACAACTCGATCTCATCTCTGGATCTGAGCGTCTATCCAGCCAGCTCTGGTACCTCTATCCTGGAAGTACCTCTAACCAACAGCTCGAGCTCGACTCCTAAGTCGCTGCTACACCTGTAATACCTGCCCCAACAGAGACAGCCCCCACACGGGGTGAGCATACCAATACCACCAATCACAAAATAATAATATTGCAATTCATAATTTACAGAATGTAAATGCCATAATTTAAATGATACTCCCTGGATGGCAATACCCTCATCCGGGATCCCCCTGTATTGTCCCTGTTCTCAAAATAACCAAACTCATCAAATTCCCAAAGCCAGTTAATCGTCACATAGATTAACTAATACCGTTCTATTATACCAGTTCCATAATCAAAGGGATAAGAACATAATGTAAAAGACTATAGATATCGCATATATCTAACCAACAATTCCATGTTCTTATTTCATTGCTCGCTCCACAATAGCGGCATACTAAACCTCGCGCACGCTCAACAATAGCGGCGTCATAACCGATGGTCGCCCAATGGCGACCGCATCCCGAATCATTGCTCGCTCGAAGGCGGCACTGTATGATTCCCAATATATATATATATATATATATCCATTGAAGGCAAAGACCGTTTACCATGCATATCATTATCCATTTGAAGTAAATATAGTGCACCATGCATCTCAATATTTATCCAATGTAATTACCACATGCCAGACCACATGCCAGATATTGTAATGTCCATATAATACAATTACCATACACCATGTATTCCAATGCCCATTTAATACCATTATCACAAACCATGCATATTACAGTTGCAATACTATAATAGGCTATGCTCGTACGTCCCACGTACCTTAATTTCCGAAGTCCGAGCCAAACCTTGCTCGAGTTCCATGCTCCGAGGAACGATGTGCTAACACGATAAATAATTCACAATTAATTACGAACATGCAACCCATGCTCAAGCACACCCATAACCCTCAACATATTGTCAATCCACAACAATTTACCATTTAAAAGACCCGGGGCAGGGCATATACAGGGAGGGGAAACGAATGAGACAATATCAAAAATTGCTCAAGAACCACTCCTAAAATTCGAACCCCAACCACACAAATCAAATCCAAAAATCACCATAATTCATTTAAAACATGAATTAATCAATCAACAACATGAATAATCGCCCCACATGCGAAACCCCCAAAATTCAAATTTAAAGCCCTAAATTCGAATCCAATTCCTCAATTCGAACCCAATAAGCATCTAAACCATAAATTAATTAATTAACAACAAGAATCAACATCCCCAAACCAAAACCCCCAAAATTCGAACCCTAACCCGCCCAACATCAAGAAATTCGAACTATGAGCCTTGCAATCCAGCGCTCAAATCGAATCAATTGGCAACCAAAATCCTTGAACCACAAAGCATAAATTTTCGACACAAAAAGCATTACAAAACGCCCCAAAAACACTGGAAAAAGAGCCCCAAAAATCGTACCAAAAACGAGCCACAAAATCGAACAGAAACCCAGTTCGAACCCTAGCGCTTCCAGCAGAAATTCGAGCTCAAATCGCGACCAAACTTCAAATTGATTGTATGTATAGCTGCGCCTCGGAGAGACGATTCCAACGGCGGGTCGCACGCGCCGAACGGCGGCCGGACGGCGGCGGGCGCACGCCTTGAAGCGGCGGGGGTCAAAGGGGATCGGGAAGGCTCGCGCGCGGGAAGAGAGGAGGAAGAAGAGGAAAATGGTTCCGATAATTAAAATCCCGGGTTTAATTGGTATTTATAGCAAAAATACCCCGAAATACTAATAGCCCCACAAATACATCATGATTCATTAAAAATCATCTGTTTTCAAAAACTCTCTCTCTAACTCAAAAACCCCCTACCGGTGCCCACAAACAGCACCCGAGATTCTGAGTCACACTAAAAACCCAACTCGCAGGTTTTCACCGGAATGAGAATACGATCTCAACCTCGGGATCCAACGATCCCAACTAATCAATTAGACGAGCCCAGAAGGCCCGATTTACCAACCTCGGGAGATGCCGAACCGTAATTAATTCCTAATTGCCACAATTAAAAATCCATCCAGGATTAATACTACACCGGGATTAACACCATTAATTCCCGGACATCACAGGGGACGTCTGCCATTCTCGTGCCCCATATAGGATGGCACCAGCGGAGCTAAGGGAGTTAAAGATTCAGTTGCAAGAGCTCCTTGATAAGGGCTATATACGCCCTAGCGTATCGCCCTGGGGTGCACCAGTTTTATTTGTTAAGAAGAAAGTTGATTCGATGCGTCTGTGCATCGATTACAGACAACTGAACAAAGCTACAGTGAAGAACAAATATCCACTCCCGAGCCAACAGTAGGCTCCAGAAGCCTTTGGCGATCGATCGCCACTTTTGGGCGCTCGATCGGTGATGATGGCGATCGATCGCGCCAAGTATGGCGATCGATCGCCGAAGACGAAATTTTTCACCCTCTTCCAGTATGATCTCGCGATCGATCGGACCTGGGCGGCGATCGATCGCGAGTTGTAAAAATCTGTTTTTTTGATTATTTTGTGGGATTTTTGAATATTGGACAATAATTGGCTCCTAATATTGATTTGTATGGTTGTGTAGAACCATCCCAGATACCCACGACTTCGAGGAGATAAAGTGCTACAACTTCACCAAATTTTGAAAAACTACCTAAGAAACGTACGGGCATCAAAGAGTAAAATATTCCTAAACTATGACTATGCATTGATTGTATAAGTATTTATGATGATGATTATGATGAATAAGTTTATAATGATGATGTTGTGATAAATGAAGATGATATGATGTTACGATGACAATTATGATAAGATGATGATGTTAAGAGATGATGATGATGGTAATGTATGTTTAACTATGCTATTTAGAATGGTTGAATGTCCAGTGGCTATTATGGGCAAGCGAGGAAGGTACTTGCCGCTCACATAACTAAGCGAGGGGGTACATCCGCTATCAAGGCGTAGCGAGGACTATCATCCGCTAAGCGAGGGGTACATCCGCTATCAAGGCGTAGCGAGGGGTATCATCCGCTGAACAAAGAGATACATCCGCTATCAAGGCTTAGCGATGGGTATCATATGATGTGTTATGTCGAGCGAGGGGGCCAATTGTGCCGCTGTCATAATAGAACCCGGACAATCCCATTTCTAATTAATATAGTTTGTTGTGAGCATATATGTGAAGTATGATTTTAATCATTTATGTCAAGAACTAATGATCATATGCATAACTATGAAACATGGACAACCAAAGAGGGATAATACGATTAACCAGGAAGCATATGTTATCAATTATTTCTATGCATTTATGTATATGCCATTAACTTATGATGCTAAGTAACGATGTACATGCTCATGATGGGTTGTTCCTGTAGGTACACTTTTGGACCAAGACTAAGGGTCGGGTTGAGACAGTGAGCTGAAGGAGCATAAAAGTAGATAGATTACAGGATTTCTTTTTGGATAGTTTCTACTCTAGGAGTAGTATAATTCTATCGATATACTTCATTTTGAGGATGTAATTAATTTAACTTGTGAAAATTTATTCTTGGCATGTACTCTGATTAGCTCAAACTGCAACCGGAACCCTAAGATGTCATTAATGCATGTTTAGTCCATAATTTGTGTATTAAGATGATGTTAAGGTAGGAAGACCCTACAACAACCAAGAACAGTAAGAAGGTGCTTAGGGAGCTTCATAGAGGTGTTGTAGGTGTGTTGAGGGGAACTATGTGAGTTCATGAGCTAAGTTGGCTTCATATAGCCTCATCCCCACTAAATTCACATGCAACCAGATATGCAAATGCACATTCCTCTCATATGCATCTGACATCTCTTATTAATTCAAATGCATAGAAGCCACTCATGGTCTTCTCTAATACATCCTACCTATAGTTGGTCCTATTTCATGCCATTTCATACATACCTTTTTGTCATAAATGTAAACGTCATTTCATTGTATCATTCATACTCGGTTCAACTCAAACTCGAGTCCACGTCAGTCCGTAATTGTGATATCCCCAAAATGATTATACGCATTTGGGCATAAATTATGTTTATGTGGTATTTATGGTGCTAATTAATTTAGTGTTGGAATTAATTAATATGGTGAAATGCTTAGTCATGCGATGGGCGTGACCTGGTAATGCATTTCGGGGTACCTCACTCCTCCCACCACTCTTTATCAAACAACTCTCCCAACCCTACCCAAAAACCCCCAAACCCAATTTTGGCAAGAAAAGGGGGAGAAAACCTTTGCAAAATCTTTAATTGTGGGATTCTTGGTAGGATTTGAAGTCCAAAAGGGGTATGAATTCTCCCTTGTTGTTTTTATGAGGTTTGGTTTTGATTTGAGTTTGTATTTTGAGTTTTGAAATGGGTTTGTTTTGGGTATTTGAATTTTGGTTGGGTATTGAATTTTTGGTGTAGTTGAGGTGTATATTGAAGGTTTATGATGTTTTGATGTTGCTGGTTTGATGGTGTTTGAGTTGGGGAAGGAAAAATGAAAAAAATGGTGTTTTTCGGGTGGCAGGTAGCGGCGATCGATCGCCTATTTTTGGCGATCGTTCGCGGGCAAGCAGTGCGCGGCAGAAGCATTTGGCGATCGGTCGCCAAGTTTGGGATATCGATCGGCAGGTCTCGGGATCGATCGCGCCAAACTTGGAGATCGAACGCCGAGGACAGAAAAATGATGGCTCGGGCGGTGTGATCTCCCGATCTGTAAGGACCCCTAGCCCTTAAACCTCGATTAGTGTATTATCCACTATGTGTGGCGCACGCTTTTAGTAAAAATCAATCGGGAAACTCATTGTGGCCTTTTATAAAAATTTGGGCAGAGTCTCCCCATAAATTGAGCTATCCCAAAATAAAAGCACATCATATAACCTAAATCCCGGCCAGGGAAAGCACAATACTTAACAGAATACAGAAATGCTAAGTAAATTCCCAGCCAGGGAAGGCACCACATAATAAGACACAAGAGTGGGTTTCAACACCCACTTAATACACCAATGCCTCCCATATCATTTAGCAATTCTACCACTAATTGCATGCAATATAGAATGAAAGAGAGAAAGGCTCATGCCTTTATATACAACCCATATACAAGTATAATCGTGCTCACATGCGAGCATCATGAATATGTATATAGCCCTCAGGTGTATATAAGTACACTATACGATACCGTGCTCCATCAAGCCCCGGTACCACGATCCTGGGAGTACCTCCAATCAACAGCTCGAGCTCAGCTCCAAGACCATTGATGTACCTGTTCACCTGTCCCAACAGAGACAGCCCCCACACGGGGTGAGCATACCAATTCCACAATTTCATAATCATAATGACATAATACATAATTTACAAAAATGTAAATATTGTGGAACATATGTGACACTTCCTGGATGGTATCATCCTCATCCTAGCGTACCCCTGTAATATCCCTGTTCTGAAAACAGATAAATCATCAAATCCTGAATATGCAATTAATCATCACATTGGTTAACCCTAGCCTGTTTCAAATTAACAACATCTCATTACATTTTCTTTATCAAAGAATTATCGTAATTCTAGATATCATGTAGAGATTTCCTTAACTTCCATTACCAATTAATCAACTCCTTGATTAACTTACGTCTCTGTTCCTATTCATAATAATAGGGAATGGAATATAGATATCTTGGATATCTAGTCAAATGCCACATCTCATCATTTGCTCGCTTCATAGCGGCAACATGTATTTCCTCACGTTAAACAAATAACAAAATCAAGTTTCATTTCCCTTATCCTATAGGTTATCATGCATCACACTTGCAAAGATATAAATTAAAGACATGCTCGTACGCTGAACGTACCTTAAATCCTCGTAGTCGAAGCCAAACCTTGCTTGGGTTCCATGCCCCGAGGAATGATGTGCTAACACGATAAATAATTCACAATTATTTACGAACATGTAACCCATGCTCAAGCACATTCATAACCCTCAAAAATATTGTCAACACACGATAATTAACCATTTAAAAGACACAGGGCAGGGCACATGCAGGGAGGGAAAACGAATGAGACATTATCGAAAATTGTTCAAGAACACCCTTCAATTTTTCGAACCCTTAACATCACAATTCGAACCCAAACTAAGCACCATAATTCATCTAAAACACGCAATAAACGATTAACAACAAGAATCATCGCCCCCCTGCCAAAACCCCTAAATTCGAACACAACCCCCCTAAATTTGAACACAACCCCCCCAAAATTAGCAGGGAATTACATGAGAAGGACGAAAAGGGGTAAGGAAGGTTACCCAGTCAAAAATCGGAAGGAAATCGATCGAAAATCGAAGAACCCTAGAAATCGGACTTCAACGCATTTCTGGAAAATCCGAACGCAAATCGCGACGAAACTTTAAATTCCTGGTGTGGAAAGTTGCGCCTCGGAGAGACGAAGCTAGCGGCGGTCCGGACGCGCCGGATGGTGGCCGGACGGCGGCGGGCGCGGCGCTTTTGCGCGCGGGGGTTGGGGCCATGGGAAATGGGCAGAACGCGGGGAGAGAGAGAGAGACGGGCAAGGTGGAGCTGAAATGATTTTTTTTATTAATATCTCGGGTTCAACTGGTATATATAGCAAAAATACCCCGAAATATCAATATCCCCACAAATACATCATGATTCATTAAAAATCATCTGTTTTCAAAAACTCTCTCTCTAACCTCAAAACCCCCTACCGGTGCCCACACAAAGCACCCCAGATCCCGAGACACACCGGTACCCGAGGTTGAGATCGTATTCTCATTTCGGTGAAAACCTGTGAGTTGGGTTTTTAGTGTGACTCGGAATCTCGGGTGCTTTGTGTGGGCACCGGTAGGGGGTTTTTGAGTTAGAGAGAGAATTTTTGAAAACAGATGATTTTTAATGAATCATGATGTATTTGTGGGGCTATTAGTATTTCGGGGTATTTTTGCTATAAATACCAGTTGAACCCGAGATTTTAATTATTGGAAGCCATTTTCCCCACCTTTCCCGTCACCTTCTCTCTCCCCGCACCGCGCATTCCCGATCCCCTTTGACCCTCGCCGCTTCCAGGCGTGCGCCCGCCGCCGTCCGGCCGCCATCCGCCGCGTCCGACCTACCGTTGGCTTTGTCTCGTCCAGGCGCACCTTCCCATACCACCAATTCGAAGTTTCGTCGCGTTTTGGGGTCAGATTTTTTGGAAGACGCAGACGCCCAAAACATAGGGTTCTTCGATTTTGAACTTTTTCCTTCCGATTTTTGATTGGGTAACCCCCCTTACCCCTTTTTCGTCATTATCGTGTATTTCCCTGCCATTTTGTGTTCGATTAGTTCGAATTCTTGCTGTTGGTGTGAAGATTGGTTCGAATTTTTGGATGTGTGCGTGAAGTGGGTTCGAATTTGGGGGTTTTGGCAGGGGTGTGGCGATTCTTGTTATGGGTCTTGTATTACATGTTTTAGATGTATTATGATGCTTATTTGTGTTCGAATTTAGGGCTTTGAATTCGAATTTTGGGGGTTTTGGCATGTGGGACGATTATTCATGTTGTTGATTGATTAATTCATGTTTTAGATGAATTATGGTGTTTAATTGGGTTCGATTTGTGTTGTGAGGGTTCGAAAACTTGTGGGGAATTCTTGAGCAATTTTTCGATATTATCTCCTTCGTTTTCCCTCCCTGTTTATGCCCTGCCCCGGGTCTTTTAAATGGTAAATTGTCATGGGTTGACAATAATTTTCTATATAAGGGATATGGGTGTGCTTGAGCATGGGTTGCATGTTCGTTATTAATTGTGAATTAATTATCGTGTTAGCACATCGTTCCTCGGGGCATGGGACTCGAGCAAGGTTTGGCTCGGACTTCGGAGATTAAGGTACGTGTGACGTACGAGCATTACTTTATATGAAAGCATTTGTGAAATGCATAATGTGATTTAATTGCATTAGATGGTTGTGGGTATGGTTATATATATATATGTGTCGATATGACTATGGGACGACCTAGTCTTGATATCGCTGGCACAAGTGTGTGAAATACTAGAGTAGTATGACCTTATATGAGATATGGGGGTACTGGGTTTATATGACCATTGTAGGGCATTCGAGATGCCTGAGAATGATCGTGGAACCATGTAATCATTATAAGACATGTGAGATGTCTAAGTATAAATGGGAATTTGTAAAATAAAGGCTAGGCATTTGAGATGCCTGAGAATGATCGAGGAATCATGTATTCATTATAAGACATGTGAGATGTCTAAGTATAAATGAGAATTCGTAAAATAAATGCTAGGCATTTGAGCTATCTATGATTGGTAGCAAAGTTGAAAATCAATATTAGATATCGAGATATCTATATTTGTGTGTATAATGAATTTGGAATCATTAATTATTGATACTTGATAATCAGGCATGCTATGAGTTAAATCAATGTGTTGATTTACTGATTTATGAGATTTGATGAGTTTGATGATTGTGAGAACAGGGACAGTACACGGAATCCCGGATGAGGATGTTGCCATCCAGGGAGTATCATTTAAAATTCATTAATATTTACTTGTGTTGTAAATTATGAATTTCATTATTGTGATTATGAGATTTTGTGTATTGGTATGCTCACCCCGTTGGGGGCTGTCTCTGTTGGGGCAGGTGAACAGGTGCATCGATGGCTGTGGAGCTGAGCTCGAGCTGTTGATTGGATGTACTCACAGGATCGTGGTACCAGGGCTTGATGGAGCACGGTATCGTATAGAGTACTTATATACACCCGAGGTTTATATACACATTTATGATGCTCGCATGTGAGCACAGATATTCTTGTATATGGGTTGTATATAAAGGCATGAGCCTTTCTCTCTTTCATCATATGTTTGCATGCAATTAGTGGTAGAATTGCTAAATGATTTGAGAGTCATTAGTGTATTATGTGGGTGTTGAAACCCAATTATGTCGTCTTATGTGTGGTGTCTTCCCTGGCTGGGAATTTACTTTGTGTTCTGTATTCTGTTGAGTATTGTGTATTCCCTGGCCGGGAATTATATTATGTGTTGTGCTTTCATTTCGGGATAGCTCTATTTATGGGGAGACTCTGCCCAAATTTTTATAAAAGCCCACAATGTAAAAAGTGGCACCAAGGGGATGGTAAAGGGCGAACATATGAGTCTAATTGTGGGTAGAGATGATCTTAATGTTGAATATTAAAGAAATTTTGTAATTGCCATTCAATGGTAAAGTATCATCTGAGCTTCCCGATTGACTTTTTATTGAAAGCATATGCCACACATAGTGGTTAATACACTAATTAAGGGTTAAGGGCTTGGGGTCCTTACATTAGTGGTATCAGAGCCAGGTTAGCTCTTTGGGGCTGTTAAGGGCCTAGGAACTTATTGATGGCACATATTTATGCATGATGGCATTAATGTTGTATGACACAACTAGTTGTTATGTGCTTTTATGATATGAAAAGTGGTGTTGCTAATCATTGTGATTGCAGGAATCGTGTAGCATGAGATGGGATGGCATTAATGGTGATGTCTGGCCCTTCATGCATTATGTGTTAAGGGATCTGATTTTGTGGGAAAATCAGGAAAGGTGAGACGTACGGGCTTCGGACGGTAAAACGTGTTACACCTTTGATTATGTATATCGTGGGTAGTGAACCCTTACATGTGATGGTATATGTGAAATGATAGTGATATATATTGTGATAATGGAATCAACTGTTGTGCTTGATTATTGTGGTAGAATTGATGAATGTTCCGGTAGCCTTTATCTCCGAGCGAGGGAGGTACTTGCCGCTGTCATGACTAAGCGAGGTAACATGCCGCTGTCATTGTCGAAGCAAGGGGTCCTAAAATTCCGCTGTTGTATTGGGACCGGAACAGTCACAATTCTAGTGATTAATGTGGAATATTGTGATTAAAGTGGAATATTGTGATTATTGTGGAATATTGTGATTATAACTGAAATGTGATATCGATCATTATATTGTGAACTGTGGTATTAACCTGGATGCAGGTACATGGAGCTAGTGGAAGTTCTGGTAGTTGTTATATTCGAGCGAGGGAGGTACTTGCCGCTGTCATATGAAGCGATGGTAATATTATATTTGCCGCTGTCATGTCTAAGCGAGGTAAAATGCCGCTGTCATTGTCGAAGCGAGGGATATCATATGATGCCACTATATGTCGAAGCGAGGGGTCCTAAAATTCCGCTGCTATAACAGGACCGGAACAACCACATTATCTATATTGATAGCGATGGTTCATTCCGCTATATTGATTGGCGATGGTTCATTCCGCCAGATGTATTGATAGCGATGGTTCATTCCGCTATATTGATTGGCGATGGTTCTTGCCGCCGGATATATTGATAGCGATGTCTCATTCCGCTATTCTATTGTCGATGACTTATGCCGCCGGGTATTCATAGCGATGGTACATTCCGCTACATCTAGGGCGATGGTTCATGCCGCCAGATGTCTATAGCGAGGTTTTATGCCGCTGACTCTATGACGAGGGATTATGCCCCCGATTCTATAGCGACGGGTTATGCCGCTATGCACATGACACTGGATTACGCCACCTACGAGCGATGGGTGCTGATTGCGTACCACTGTTGGATGACGGAGACAGGTATGCCGCTATATTGTTAGCGATGAGGTATGGCATATTACTGTTTATTTAGCACTATTGTGGATATCATGTGTTGATTTACTTGTGCTGCCATGTGTTTGACGATGAGATTATAGACGTCGTGTATCGACATATACCGTTACGAGTCGACAATATTGTTTCAAAGTCATATGTTGACATGTACCGTCACGGGATGACAATGACATAGTGGATGTTCTATGTAGACGTGTAGCGTCGTTATGATGGCTCATACATTTATGTTATGTATTTAGTTGTATGGTTTGAGTGCCGATGGTGAGCACATGATAGAGTCTGGGTCACTAGTTGACGAGACCTTTTTGCCAAGCAGGTTTGCTCGGTGGAGTATTGGATGTATTGTACCGGTAAATGTACCACATCATGTTATAGAGTTAAATAATTGTCGAGCGATGATACCCTTGGGTATGCTCGTTGGTTTGGCTAGGGCCAAGTGATGGGTGGTAAGAGTAGTCATTGAGGAAACTACTCGCTTGTGTTGTGATGTAGGGTAGACATGGTTGCACCCACCCTGAGGGTGTGGGATAAATCTTATTGGATTATGATTGCATCATAAGTGAGCAAGGACACCGGGTTGTCCATTGTACTTGGTAATTTAGAGATATGTTGGGCGATGACCCATTACTCTAACGGTTTGTACGGTATGGCATACCGAGATGGAACATATGGTTGTTGGTGGGCTTGATATGAGCCTATGGAGACAACACTTTGCTAGCCAGATATCGTAGTGAAGATATAGTGTGCTTGTTGGGGCTATGATACTGCACGTTGGAACCAAGTTTGGCAAATCGTAAGGTGATACGATGTGGATTGTGGTAGACTCCAGTAGTCACCACGTCATTTGAGGTTGAGGTTGTGCATGCCTCACTGAAACGTGTATACGTTTATGTTTAATCTGGGTGAGACTTGTCTGGGACAGTTCATGATGTTGGAGTACCAACAAGAGAGTCATCAAGTCGTTGACTCGATCTGGGGAATCCGTGTATTTGGGATACAATGGGTGTTATTGTATCCAGTTTTTTTTTCGAACGGTGGTTCGAGAATGGATCTCGAGTTCGATAGCACTTCCCTTGTGAGGAAGGAGGTAGTATTATACCTATTTGGAATCTTTGAAAGATTCGGTAAATTGGTACGTGTGGTGTTGATTTTGGAAATCACGCCGTGTTGTTGATCGTCAATTATCATCCTCCTCTGGATGGGAATGACTCAGAATTGACAGTCGTGTTTGGGGGCTTCGGGGTATGTTGTAGATACCCGAGCCAAGTACTTTGAGTATGCATGTGATGTCAGTGCTTGGGCAGGTATACCGGTGAGTGTACGGATGCCAGTTATTGATTCCCTTTTTGTCAAGCATAGAGTTATGCTATTTTTGGATGGTTAAATCTCTGATGAGAGATATGGAACACCTTGAGATTGGGAATCTCTATGGCACGATAAATTATGAGAAAAAATCGTGGAGTTAGTTGACTCCCTTTGAGGAGGGATTATCTTGTGTGGGTTGAGGTGTTACCTTATTGGTGTTTTCCTTCGAGTTATGCGATAGCCTTCCCAAGTTTGGATTGTTAAATCCTAGGATTATCAAGGGATGGCAGGAATTCGGATTTATTGGGTATCGCTGTCGACACAAGCGTTGAGGATGCAATGGGTTTATTGCATGTCCTTTCAGAATTTGAACTCTGTGGAGTCTCAATGGTTTATTTATGATCAGGATGTGACCCTTGGAATATCCGAAGGTGGAAATCTTGTGAGATGTCTTTTGTGTGAATCTGTGGCCGTGAGTTGCCCAAATTGACTTGCAATGATGCGACTGCTCATTCGATGGAGGAGGTTTGAAAGTGGAGACCAGGTTTGGTATGTGTACATCGTGGTATAGTAATGTTTCCCCCGTAACGATGTATGTTAGACGTCGTGAGTCATGATAGAGATGTCATTGGATGATATCTACGATAGAATCGGGAGCGATTCGAATCCTTGAAGTTTCAGTTGACTAACTGCTTTTGGGTTGTTAGCGTTGAGTTGTGCTGACGCTCTTTGACGTTATGATGGAATTGGAAGTCTATTCCACTCCAGAGTTGACACGAGGTCAACGTTCTCACGGTTGAGGTGTCATTCATGATGCGTTCTTACTAGTGGTATTAGAACGAAGGATGACTGTCCGATCTACGGTCGTAAGTATTGGTTGTTTTGCAGTCATGAGGGACTGACTTTTGGGATGAACCGCATCGAGGTACGTTTTGCCTCTTGGGTGTTATGTTGGTTTTGCTATGTCGCTCTGTTACAGAGTTTGATATGAGATAAGTATTCTCGAGGTTTTTAAGACGATTCTGATATGGTCAGGAATCGAGGTTATGACTTCATGTTGTTGTGTAGCCCGGGTGTTACGTGATACACCGGTGCTAATTTCGAGGACAAAATTCTTTTAGTGGGGGATATTGTGATGATCTGAGATTAGGTATGTTAATCCCGGAGTGTTTATAACCCCTAAAGTTGTTTTACGTGGCGATTTGGAGTTTAATCGAGGCGTTGGGCCTTCCGGGCTCGTCTATTTGAGTAGTTGGGATCGTTGGATCCCGAGGTTGAGATCGTATTCTCATTTCGGTGAAAACCTGTGAGTTGGGTTTTTAGTGTGACTCGGAATCTCGGGTGCTTTGTGTGGGCACCGGTAGGGGGTTTTTGAGTTAGAGAGAGAATTTTTGAAAACAGATGATTTTTAATGAATCATGATGTATTTGTGGGGCTATTAGTATTTCGGGGTATTTTTGCTATAAATACCAGTTGAACCCGAGATTTTAATTATTGGAAGCCATTTTCCCCACCTTTCCCGTCACCTTCTCTCTCCCCGCACCGCGCATTCCCGATCCCCTTTGACCCTCGCCGCTTCCAGGCGTGCGCCCGCCGCCGTCCGGCCGCCATCCGCCCGCGTCCGACCTACCGTTGGCTACGTCTCGTCCAGGCTCACCTTCCCATACCACCAATTCGAAGTTTCGTCGCGTTTTGGGGTCAGATTTTGTGGAAGACGCAGACGCCCAAAACATAGGGTTCTTCGATTTTGAACTTTTTCCTTCCGATTTTTGATTGGGTAACCCCCCTTACCCCTTTTTCGTCATTATCGTGTATTTCCCTGCCATTTTGTGTTCGATTAGTTCGAATTCTTGCTGTTGGTGTGAAGATTGGTTCGAATTTTTGGATGTGTGCGTGAAGTGGGTTCGAATTTGGGGGTTTTGGCAGGGGTGTGGCGATTCTTGTTATGGGTCTTGTATTACATGTTTTAGATGTATTATGATGCTTATTTGTGTTCGAATTTAGGGCTTTGAATTCGAATTTTGGGGGTTTTGGCATGTGGGACGATTATTCATGTTGTTGATTGATTAATTCATGTTTTAGATGAATTATGGTGTTTAATTGGGTTCGATTTGTGTTGTGAGGGTTCGAAAACTTGTGGGGAATTCTTGAGCAATTTTTCGATATTATCTCCTTCGTTTTCCCTCCCTGTTTATGCCCTGCCCCGGGTCTTTTAAATGGTAAATTGTCATGGGTTGACAATAATTTTCTATATAAGGGATATGGGTGTGCTTGAGCATGGGTTGCATGTTCGTTATTAATTGTGAATTAATTATCGTGTTAGCACATCGTTCCTCGGGGCATGGGACTCGAGCAAGGTTTGGCTCGGACTTCGGAGATTAAGGTACGTGTGACGTACGAGCATTACTTTATATGAAAGCATTTGTGAAATGCATAATGTGATTTAATTGCATTAGATGGTTGTGGGTATGGTTATATATATATGTGTGTCGATATGACTATGGGACGACCTAGTCTTGATATCGCTGGCACAAGTGTGTGAAATACTAGAGTAGTATGACCTTATATGAGATATGGGGTACTGGGTTTATATGACCATTGTAGGGCATTCGAGATGCCTGAGAATGATCGTGGAACCATGTA
The DNA here is from genome assembly GCA_907163345.1 of Haberlea rhodopensis. Taxonomy (NCBI): domain Eukaryota; kingdom Viridiplantae; phylum Streptophyta; class Magnoliopsida; order Lamiales; family Gesneriaceae; genus Haberlea; species Haberlea rhodopensis. The sequence goes on along the minus strand of CAJQUN010000466.1, from coordinate 366,305 downwards.
ATCATTATAAGACATGTGAGATGTCTAAGTATAAATGGGAATTTGTAAAATAAAGGCTAGGCATTTGAGATGCCTGAGAATGATCGAGGAATCATGTATTCATTATAAGACATGTGAGATGTCTAAGTATAAATGAGAATTCGTAAAATAAATGCTAGGCATTTGAGCTATCTATGATTGGTAGCAAAGTTGAAAATCAATATTAGATATCGAGATATCTATATTTGTGTGTATAATGAATTTGGAATCATTAATTATTGATACTTGATAATCAGGCATGCTATGAGTTAAATCAATGTGTTGATTTACTGATTTATGAGATTTGATGAGTTTGATGATTGTGAGAACAGGGACAGTACACGGAATCCCGGATGAGGATGTTGCCATCCAGGGAGTATCATTTAAAATTCATTAATATTTACTTGTGTTGTAAATTATGAATTTCATTATTGTGATTATGAGATTTTGTGTATTGGTATGCTCACCCCGTTGGAGGCTGTCTCTGTTGGGGCAGGTGAACAGGTGCATCGATGGCTGTGGAGCTGAGCTCGAGCTGTTGATTGGATGTACTCACAGGATCGTGGTACCAGGGCTTGATGGAGCACGGTATCGTATAGAGTACTTATATACACCCGAGGTTTATATACACATTTATGATGCTCGCATGTGAGCACAGATATTCTTGTATATGGGTTGTATATAAAGGCATGAGCCTTTCTCTCTTTCATCATATGTTTGCATGCAATTAGTGGTAGAATTGCTAAATGATTTGAGAGTCATTAGTGTATTATGTGGGTGTTGAAACCCAATTATGTCGTCTTATGTGTGGTGTCTTCCCTGGCTGGGAATTTACTTTGTGTTCTGTATTCTGTTGAGTATTGTGTATTCCCTGGCCGGGAATTATATTATGTGTTGTGCTTTCATTTCGGGATAGCTCTATTTATGGGGAGACTCTGCCCAAATTTTTATAAAAGCCCACAATGTAAAAAGTGGCACCAAGGGGATGGTAAAGGGCGAACATATGAGTCTAATTGTGGGTAGAGATGATCTTAATGTTGAATATTAAAGAAATTTTGTAATTGCCATTCAATGGTAAAGTATCATCTGAGCTTCCCGATTGACTTTTTATTGAAAGCATATGCCACACATAGTGGTTAATACACTAATTAAGGGTTAAGGGCTTGGGGTCCTTACATGAGCTGTCCCAGACAAGTCTCACCAAGATTAAACATAAACGTATACACGTTTCAGTGAGGCATGCCCAACCTCAACCTCAAATGACGTGGTGACTACTAGAGTCTACCAGAATCCACATCGTATCACCTTACGATTTGCCAAACTTGGTTCTAGCGAGCAGTATAATGGCTCTAGCAAGCCCATCATGGTGCTGCATACACGCGGCAGACAAACTAGTCGCTACCTCTTTTAGGTTTACCTCAAACCTACCAACAAGACGGACGTTTCCACATGGCATACCAAACCAAGGGAAGAAAATCAATAGAGTAGTGGGTCTTTACCCAACATTCCTCTAATGCCGATACACCCTGGACACTCCAATGTCCCTATGTACTTAACATAACCCGATCCTACTCCTTTAGGACCCATCCTACACCCTCAAGGGTGGTGTGACCATGTCTACCACATGTCATATCGACAGAAAGCGAGTAATTTCTCCCATGATTACTCCTGTCGTCAAATTACATGGCCAAAAGCCATTCTAACGAGCATACCTCAAGGGTATCACCACTCGTAGTATGATCACCTCAAACATATGTTGCGGTACAATCACATGTACAGCGCGTCCATCCATTCCCCGAGCAACCCGCTCGATATAAGGGTCACGTCAACCGGTGACGTAAATACCACCTTGTGCTCGGCACTGGCATACAAGGCATACAACTGAATACGTATACTCAACGCATTGTTCATCGTAACGATGATGCATGTCTAATAAGACATCTCCTTCACCATCGTCATCGTCAACCCGTGACGATACATGCCAACAATGACATTCATACAACCTAGTCAATTCGTGACGGTCCATGTACCTCAACGTATGCCATCCACAATAATGCTAATAGAATAGCAATATCCCATTCTTCATTGCTAACAAAATAGCGGCATACTAGTCTCCGTCGCTCGATAATAGTGCGTAATCAGCACCCACCGCTCGAAGGCGGTATAATCCTATGCTGTGTACATAGTGGCACAATCCATCGATATAGAATCGACGGCATGATACCTCGTAATATAATAAGTGGCATGAAACCTCGCTATACACCTTAGCATGAATCATCGTCCACCTAATAGCGGAACGAGGAATTGCTATCCACATATCCGGCGGTACGAATCATCGCCAATCCTCATAGAGATATGAGTCATCGTAAATCATCATATACATATGCCCAACGGCGTGAACCATCATCAACCGACACAGCGGAATGCCTCATCGCTATACATGTGTCTGGCGGTATGGATCATCGCCCATCATTATAGAAGAATGAATCATCATCATCGACACAGCGGAATACATCATCGCTATCGTCCGTGTCATCATAAAGAAATGAATCATCATCATCGACACAGCGGAATACATCATCGCTATCGTCCGTGTCATCATAAAGAAATGAATCACCCTCAGTCTGTTTGTCATCAGTGTATTTTAAATGCTGCTCACTTCATAATCTCATAATGAGTGGTACCATCTTCCCCACTTCATTACTACACAATCTCATAATGAGCGGTACCATCTTACCCGCTTCATTACTGCATAATAAGCATAAGCATTAAAACTTACGCTGTGATCTCTCTTGACTCGTGGAATACACCTCTTTATTCCACATCACAATATGCAACAACAATGCATAATAACATGTATCATACACATAATGCGTCACTTGCATTATCATGTGTCAAAGGTAAACATAAAGTACATGTTACCCTTGGGTGCCCGTACGTCGCTTACGTACCTTACCATATGGGTATCTTACCCTGTGGCATCTTACCACATCATAAGTATCGTATGGCCTCTTACAATATAGGCATCTTACCCAGTGGCATCTTACCACATAATAACATCGTATGACCTCTTACCATATTGGCATCTTACCCCGTGGCATCTTACCACATAATAACATCGTATTCAACATAATATGAATGCAAACGTAAATGCATAAATCATAAATACAAACCATAACTCATAAATAATCAACATATGAAATTATGGTTCCTTAGTAATGTCATGACATATCTTTACCGCTTAAATCCTTACTTCAATCCTGAGTCATTTATCATTAGTGTATTTCAATGCTTCTTACATTTCCACGTAAGCGGAATTCTTCCTCGCTTCTTATGGAAATCCACGTAAGCGGAATTCTTCCTCGCTTCTTATGGAAGTTGCCTAAGCATTAAAATCCTCACTAGGATAACCTTGACTCGTGAAATACACCTCTTATATTTCACAACATACAAATGCAAAACGAAGTATATCAACATGTACTTCAATCCTGAGTCATTTATCGTTAGTGTATTTCAATGCTTCTTACTTCTCCACGTAAGCGGAATTCTTCCTCGCTTCTTATGGAAATCCACGTAAGCGGAATTCTTCCTCGCTTCTTATGGAAGTTGCGTAAGCATTAAAATCCTCACTATGATAACCTTGACTCGTGAAATACACCTCTTATATTTCACAACATACATAAAACGAAGCATATCAACATGTATCATATCATCATGCACTATCTTATGCATATCTTACTTTACCTTGTGTTAAATAAATAAACACATAATACATGTTACCTCAGAATATCCCTTTTCCTGATTTTCTTACAAAATCAGATTCCTCGGCACATAACATACGGAGTGCCAGACATTAATGTTATGTCATCCTATCGCGTTTCACACGATTCCTGCAACCACAATGGTTAGCAATACCATTTTTTATATCATAAAAGCACATAAACAATTAGTCATGTCGTACAACATTAATGCCATCATGCATAAATATGTGCTATCAATAACTCCTTAGGCCTTTAACAGCCACAATGAGCAACCACTGCTCTGATACCACTAATGTAAGGACCCCTAGACCTTAAACCTCGATTAGTGTATTATCCACTATGTGTGGCGCATGCTTTTAGTAAAAATCAATCGGGAAACTCAGATGATACTTTACCCTAGAATGGCAATTACAAAATTCCTTTAATGTTCGACGCTATAAGATCATCTCTACCAACGAGTAGACTCATAGATTTCGCCCTTTACCATTCCCCTTACGCCACTTTTCACATTGTGGCCTTTTATAAAAATTTGGGCAGAGTCTCCCCATAAATTGAGCTATCCCAAAATAAAAGCACATCATATAACATAAATCCCGGCCAGAGAAAGCACAATACTTAACAGAATACTGAAATGCTAAGTAACTTCCCAGCCAGGGAAGGCACCACACAATAAGACACAAGAGTGGGTTTCAACACCCACATAATACACCAATGCCTCCCATATCATTTAGCAATTCTACCACTAATTGCATGCAATATAGAATGAAAGAGAGAAAGGCTCATGCCTTTATATACAACCCATATACAAGTATAATCGTGCTCACATGCAAGCATCATGAATATGTATATAGCCCTCAGGTGTAAATAAGCACACTATATGATACCGTGCTCCATCAAGCCCTGGTACCACGATCCTGGGAGTACCTCCAATCAACAGCTCGAGCTCAGCTCCAAGACCATTGATGTACCTGTTCACCTGTCCCAACAGAGACAGCCCCCACACGGGGTGAGCATACCAATTCCACAATTTCATAATCATAATGACATAATACATAATTTACAAAAATGTAAATATTGTGGAACATATGTGACACTTCCTGGATGATATCATCCTCATCCTAGCGTACCCTTGTAATATCCCTGTTCTCAAAACAGATAAATCATCAAATCCTGAATATGCAGTTAATCATCACATTGGTTAACCCTAGCCAGTTTCAAATTAACAACATCTCATTACATTTTCTTTATCAAAGAATTATCGTAATTCTAGATATCATATAGAGATTTCCTTAACTTCCATTACCAATTAATCAACTCCTTGATTAACTTACGTCTCTGTTCCTATTCATAATAATAGGGAATGGAATATAGATATCTTGGATATCTAGTCAAATGCCACATCTCATCATTTGCTCGCTTCATAGCGGCAACATGTATTTCCTCACTTTAAACAAATAACAAAATCAAGTTTCATTTCCCTTATCCTATAGGTTATCATGCATCACACTTGCAAAGATATAAATTAAAGACATGCTCGTACGCAGAACGTACCTTAAATCTTCGTAGTCGAAGCCAAACCTTGCTTGGGTTTCATGCCCCGAGGAATGATGTGCTAACACGATAAATAATTCACAATTATTTACGAACATGTAACCCATGCTCAAGCACATCCATAACCCTCAAAAATATTGTCAACACACGACAATTAACCATTTAAAAGACCCGGGGCAGGGCACATGCAGGGAGGGAAAACGAATGAGACATTATCGAAAATTGTTCAAGAACACCCTTCAATTTTTCGAACCCTTAACATCACAATTCGAACCCAAACTAAGCACCATAATTCATCTAAATTATGCAATAAACGATTAACAACAAGAATCACCGCCCCCCTGCCAAAACCCCTAAATTCGAACACAACCCCCCCAATTAGCAGGGAATTACATGAGAAGGACGAAAAAGTGGTAAGGAAGGTTACCCAGTCAAAAATTGGAAGGAAATCGATCGAAAATCGAAGAACCCTAGAAATCGGACTTCAACGCATTTCTGGAAAATCCGAACGCAAATCGCGACGAAACTTCAAATTCCTGGTGTGGAAAGTTGCGCCTCGGAGAGACGAAGCTAGCGGCGGTCCGGACGCGCCGGATGGTGGCCGGACGGCGGCGGGCGCGGCGCTTTTACGCGCGGGCGTTGGGGCGACGGGAAATGGGCAGAACGCGGGGAGAGAGAGAGAGAGACGGGCAAGGTGGAGCTGAAATGATTTTTTTTATTAAAATCTCGGGTTGAACTGGTATATATAGCCAAAAATACCCCGAAATATCAATATCCCCACAAATACATCATGATTCATTAAAAATCATCTGTTTTCAAAAACTCTCTCTCTAACCTCAAAACCCCCTACCGGTGCCCACACAAAGCACCCCAGATCCCGAGACACACCAAAAACCCAACTCATAGGTTTTACACCGTAATGAGAATACAATCTCAACCTCGGGATCCAACGATCCAACTACCCAAATAAACGAGCTCGGGAGGCCCAACACCGCTATTAAACTCCGAATCGCCACGTAAAGACAACTTTAGGGGTCATTAATACTCCGGGATTAACGTCTATAATCCCAGGTCATCACACGATCGATCGGGGCTATGTAGCGATCGATCGTGAGTAACCAAATATTGATATTTTGGTTATTTTTGTGGGATTTTTGGTATCGGACTATTATTGGCTTCAAATATTGGTTTGTGTGAATGTGTAGAACCATCCAGGTGACCACACAACAAAGGAGATAAAGTCCCACAACATCTCAACTTTTGGAAGAAAGGTACGTAGTGAGATGTACGAGCAATTGGTGATGAAATTATGCTATTGGGTTTATGCACTGTGCATTGTTATGTGTTTGAGAATGATTGATGTTCCGGTGGTTGTTATATTCGAGCGAAGGATATAGTACTTGTCGTTGTCATATGAAGCGATGGAATTATGATATTTGCCGCTGTCATGTAGAAGAGATGGTTATGCTGCTGTCATGTCGAAGCGAGGGGTATCATATGATGCCGCTATATGTCGAAGCGAGGGGTACTAAAATACCGATGTTATAACAAGACAAGAAAAGTTGTATTGGATAAGTGATTATCGATGGGTATCGTTGTATGTTAATGAAATACGGAGTCAAACACTTATATTATGAACTAATGACTATGTACATGAGTTATGGAACAGGAACGACCGACGAAAGTATGTTAATGTGGCAACTCAGGGAGTATACATGATAAATATTTCATGCAATTATTTATATTATGGTCCTTGAGTTTTGTTGATGAATGATGTATATGCTCATGGTGGGTTTTTCCTGTAGGTACATTTTGGGCATAAAGGACTATGGACCGGGGTTGATGCGGTGAACTTGAGGAGTGCTATTGGATAGGATGTTGGAATTATTTTGTATAGTCTCTGCTCTAGGAGTAGTGTGAAACTATATGATTAACATTCATCATAGATTCATCATATATTGCAACAGTATGTATTATGAATCACAACTATACACATATAGTTAATCTGTAGCATATACTCATTCATACTGCAATAAGGAATACATAATTAACATGTGAAATTTGCAGTAATGTAGGATACTCACCAACAGTATAACAAAACGTAAACAACATACCACACAATCACTTAGGATTATGCTGCATCATATGCTTACTTTGTCATGCTCATCGTCATTTCCTTATTGTCCTTATTACACAGACTTGATATCATAAGGACCACTGTGCTGGGTCACTGACAGTCTGTACCCGTCAAGATCCGAACTGATCATGTCATAAACATACACGACATCTGTATTAAATGAGTCATTTGTCTGTCATAAGACTACAGAACAGATACCAATCACTGAAAGTGGCAAATCCAACGATAAGCCAGTGTATCACCACATAGTATTACATGTCACTGGTCCATATATCTGACCAAGGTGCATAATCTACCAAACTGGACCAGACCCCTTTCACAACAATGCGTCATACATCATGGACACAGCAAGGAATATACATGAGATTGTCATTGTGTAGATATATCTAAACTCCCAGTTCTCATACAATCATACTCAACAACAGTCCAAGACTAGAATGAGTGATATCCGTGACCATAAACCACCATCGTACATAGTGTCATCGATATGTCACAACTTGATCATTCATTGCATTTGATTGTTGTAAGGACCCCCGTGCCCTTAACCCTTTATTAGTGTATTAATCCATGCCATTCATAACATCAAGGGAAGGAAACCATTTACAAATATAACATCATATACCATCTATAAAATTTCTTGCATTAGAACCCCATAATATTCAACTTCCCCAATCAAAACCACTTTCATAGTATGCACCCTCATAATACACTAACATACTCTCTGTTCATTTACCAATTCCGTATTTAATTGCATGCAAACCAAAAATGAAGAGAGAAAACCATGCCCATTTTTACATTCCATATACACGTAAAAACGTACTCACATGAGAGCACCCAATGAATAAGCGTGTATCTAATGTATAAAATACTCTACCGGATACCGTTACGGGTACTTCAATCCTGGAAGCACCTCCCAAGCACATCTCGATCTCAACTCTGGATCTATGTACTTATTCAACCAGCCCTGGTACTTCGATCCTGGAAGTACCTCTAATCAACAGTCCGAGCTCAACTCCAAAGCTACTGCTACACCTGTATCACCTGCCCCAACAGAGACAACCCCCACACAGGGTAGGCATACCAATACCACAAATCCAATAATCATAATATTGAAGTTCATAATTTACAGAATGTAAATGCCATGAATTTAAATGATACTCCCTGGATGGTATCATCCTCATCCGGGGATCCCCTGTATTGTCCCTGTTCTCAAAATAACCAAACCATTAAATTCTCAAAAGCCAATTGATCATTTCATTGATCAACTAAAACCATTCATGTTACACCAGTTCCATAATCAAATAGGATTAAATCGTCAAATAGGGTACCATAGATATCACATGTATCTAGCCAATGTTTCCATAGTTCTTGTGATATCCCCGAAATAATTATGTGATTTAATCATTAATTTTGTTATGAGGATTTTGGTGTTAATTCATGGGGTTGAATTAATAATATTGGGGAAATGCATTTCAGGGTGCATGTGATATATGTTGGGATTTTGGGGTTGTTGCATGATTAAATGGGGTGGGTGTTATTTGTTTTGGTGAAGCATGTTTAATTGGAAATTGAAGTATTTTATTGTTTAAATACTATAAAATATCATGTGAGGATATTTTAATACATCGTGCTAAATACCGGGACCAAAACATAACACATCACACCACCCAACACCCAACCACCCCCCCCCCCCCAACCCATGCCTGCCCAGCTGGCTATGCAGCCCACTTGTCCTCATCATTCAAACCCTTTCCTCCACTCCAATCTCGCCCCCTTTCTCTCCAAAATATCTTCCAGCAGCTACTAAGCAAAATAGAGAGGAGATCCTCCATTTTCATTGCTTGGAAACCTTCCAAAAATCGGAGCAAAGGAGGAACCATCACAGGTACCAGCACAGTCGAGGAGATAAAGTCGGTTGACTCCTCTATCTTTTGAAAGGTACATAAGCGACGTACGGGAATCCAACGGTAACATGTATTCGTGTTTATTTATTTAACACAAGGTAAAGTAAAGTATCCATAAGATAGTGCATTATGATATGATACATGTTGACATGCATTGTTTTTGCATAAGAATACTGTGGAATATAAGAGGTGTGTTCCACGAGAGGAATATAAGAGGTGTATTCCACGAGTCAAGGTTATCCCAGTGAAGATATTAATGCTTACACTATAATTCCGCTAAACATGTGGAGCGAGAGGTAGAGGACCATTCGCACATGGAGGCGTGAATTTCCATAAGAAGCGAGGAAGAATACCGCTTACGTGGAGTTCCATAAGAAGCGAAGAAGAATTCCGCTTACGTGGAAAAGTAAGAAGCATTGCAATACACTAATGATAAAATGACTCAAGATTGAAGTAAGGATTTAAGAAGTAAAGATATGTCATGACATTTATATAAGGAAGCCATAATATCATATAATGTTTTTATCATGAGTTATGGTACAGGGACAACTAATGAGCGTTTTAAATGCATTGGAAATACAGGAAGTATTTTATGACTATGATTATGCATTTATGCTTTACATTGATATTATGTTTGATAGGAATTACGATATGCTCATGTGATGGGGGTTGTCCTTGTAGGTGCTTTTGCTAAGGAGAACCAGGGTCAGGTTGATAAGCTGAGCTGTAAGGAGTGCTACAAGATAGCAAGATAAAGACTTATTTTGTATAGCTTCTACTAGGAGTACACTAGAAGTAGCCTTACCCAAATTTGTTAAAGAATGAAACAAATTTCTTTTGGCATGTCATATATACATGTAAACCTTAAGCTCAATTGTCAACACGACTTACAACTTTGATTTGGTATGATTAGTTCTCTTAATTGCACCTTATTGTATGTTTGAGATAACGGAGTCTCACATTTAGTGGTATCAGAGCAGTGGTTAGATAACCAGGGAAGAGTGAAGGGTAGCCTTTAGAAACAAGTTGGCTAGGTATTCATTTGGGCATGTTTATGCATGTGATGCATATTTTTGTATAAGTGTTATACTAACATGCTTTTGAATATGATACTCTTGTATTTAACGGCTTATATTATGAACTGCTTTTGGTATTGTTGTTAACTCTTGTGTTGCAGCATGGAGGCTATTAACCCGGAGAACCTCAATGAGGAGGTAGGGGATATGGGCAGTATGAATGCCAAGTATTGCTCAGCTGAATCCTTTACCGCCACCTGTTGTGCGCGTGGAGCCCAGTGCACAGATGTTATTACCAGGGGAGCTCAGTTTGACACAGTTTCTGAACTTCCATCCACCTATATTTGAGGGGATTGAGTCTGGTGAAGCAGCCGAAGAGTGGCTGGAGCGGATAGAGCAGATACTTGTGACTGCGCCCTGTGCACGTACTGCATGGCTGAGGTTGGCTGAGTTTCAGATGGCGAAGAAGCCTTCTATGTGGTGGAAGACCACTGTGATGGAGTTGAGAGCTCAAGGTGTGGCAGTTGACTGGACTGTATTCAGGACCCGGTTCTTTAACCGGTATTTTTCTGCAGCTGCCAGACAATTAAAGGAAGATGAGTTCAATAATTTAAATCAGGGAAGCCTGTCAGTGTCAGACTATGCTATGCAGTATTCCTCACTATTGAGGTATGTACCTCATGTCGCTGTGAGCAGTCATGCCAAGATGAGAAACTTTCTGAAGGGACTGAGACCAGAACTATTTGATCGGGTTGTCTCCAACAATCCCAGCTCTTTTGATGACGCCCTGACCCGGGCAGAGTTGGCAGAGATTGAAGTGGGCGCGTACAAGGAAGTTGTACCCCCTTTCATACCACCACAGAGACCTGTTGGTGACAGTCTGAGGCCACGAGGGGACCATTTTAAGCCTCGTGGGGCCTCATCATCTTCTAGATTCAGTGGAAAGAAATCTCAGGGTCAGAAGCAAAGTAACCGAGGGCCATCCCAGGGAAGTAAGATAGGAGGAAACCGATGTAACAACTGTGGAGGGTGGCACTTGTCACGTGACTGTCAGGGTTTCTATGTTGGTGGCAAGATGGGCCACTTGGCTCGAGGTTGCCCCAATCGGGGAGGTCAGGCAGGCACTGGGCCGAATAGGCCAAGATTTGACGCAGGAAGAACACCACAGAGGCAGCATTTTGCACCACGACCACAGGGAGGTCAGGCGGCGGGACAGCCACAGGGTCAGGTGTATGCATTGACGCGGGAGCAGGCTGAGGCAGCCCCGGAAGAGGTCATTGCTGGTACGTATCATTTGTTTACGTACCCTGCATTTTTTTTGATAGATACAGGTGCTTCCCATTTGTAAGACCCCGTTATCTCAGCAAGGTACTAAGGTGCAATTTAGAGAACTAACATTCATATGTATAAATCAGAGTAGTAAGTCGTGTTGATTAACCTGAGCTTAAGAGATTACAGTACCAAAAGTTCAAAACGGAAATTCACATATTCCTACAAAAGGTACTACATTATAGTCTTACTCTACTTCTTGTAGAAGCTATACAAAAAGATTCTCTAACATGCTAATCCGGTAGCACTCCTTACAGCTCAGCATATCAGCCCCGACCCTTGTTCTCATCGTCAAAAGCACCTACAAAGACAACCCTCAATACATGAGCATACTGTGATTCATATTCAACATAATATGAATGTAAAGCGTAAATGCACAAATCATAAATACAAAGCACTTTCTGTATTTCCAAGCATTTACAACGCCCATTGGTTGTCCCTGTACCATAACTCATAATAACACATTATATGAACATATGGTTTCATAAATAAATGTCATGACATATCTTTACTTCTTAAATCCTCACTTCAATCCCGAGTCATTATCATTAGTGTATTTCAATGCTTCTTACTTTTCCACGTAAGCGGAATTCTTCCTCGCTTCTTATGGAAATCCACGTAAGCGGAATTCTTCCTCGCTTCTTATGGACATTAGCGTAAGTATTAAAATCCTCACTAGGATAACCTTGACTCGTGAAATATACCTCTTATATTTCACAACATACATATGCAAAAACAATGCATATCAACATATATCATATCATGATGCACTATCTTATGCATATCTTGCTTTACCTTGTGTTAAATAAATAAACACATAATACATGTTACCGTTGGGATGCCGTACGTTGCTTACGTACCTTTCCAAAAGATAGCGTAGTCAACCGACTTTATCTCCTCGGCTGTGCTGGCACCTGTGATGGTTCTACATAACCACACAACACAATATTAGGCACCTCATAATAATCCGGAATCAAAACTCAAATAAAAATTACATTTACCCTAAAATGTCATCTCGCGATCGATCGCCCCTTAGCCCAGATCGATCGCGAGATGTTACTTCCTTGAATACCGAAAATATGCAATCCTCGATCGATCGCCCCTTATTGGAGATCGATCGCCAAAACCCACTAGAACGTCGCGATCGATCTCGCCTCCTTGGCGATCGATCGCCAACTCTGTTCCTTTGTGCGATTTCCTGAATTACCGAGCACCTCTTTTCATACACTTAAAACCATATCATATCACATATAATATGCAAGAATAAAAATACTAGGGGCTTCACCATACTCCCATGTGTTGGAATATGCCCTAAGACATATCATTAGATGTAATACCCCCGAAATGTGATATGATTATGTTCTACGATGATAAATTATGATGTGTTTAAGGGTTGTGGTGTATTTAAATTGGGGGCCACGATTTATGTTATGATGATATGATGTGGGGAACATGTTGGGTGTTTTAAGGGATGTATTAATTAAATGAAGTTAGAAAATATCGAGTGAGGATATTTTAATACATCGTACTATATACCGGGATACAATTAAACACCACATGGCACCCCAACCACACCACCCCACCCCCACAACTCGGCCACCACCCATCCCCCACTTGGCAACCCACTTGTTTAACACCCATACCTCCACTTGCCCCAACCCATGCTATGACCATTGTCTTGCAATCATTTCCCTCCACCTCCTTCTCCCTCTCTTTTCATCCCTGGAACTGCAGATTAGAGAAGGAAAGAGGCTGTGAATCTTTGTGCAAAAAGCTTGCCAATTTGAGGAGGAAAAAGGGGGTAAGACTTCATACTCTGTTTTGGGTTGGGTATGGTTTTGGTGGGATGTTTTACTGCATGATAGGTATAGGTTTGGGTGGAACCTTGGTAGAGATGCTTACATGGTAGTTTTATGTAACTATTAGCATGGTTGTTTGAGCATTTTACATGATTTATGTGGTAGATTTCTAGTTATGAAGCTATGTGCTCGAAAATCTGGGCAAGAAGAACATACTCTGTTTTTCTGTAAAGTTGGTTGAGGATGAAGATTATGATGATGTTATGATACATGTTAGCTTAGGTTTTGATAAACCTTTGATTTAAGAGCATACATGGATATTTTATGAAGTTCTTCACATGTTTGTTTCAGCATGAAAGATGTGTTATGAAGTAGAAAAGATGGTATGAAAAGAGGTGCTCAAAAATCTGGGGAAAATCCCGATTTTTCAGAGCTCTCGATCGATCGAGATTTAGTCCCGATCGATCGAGCGAGACAGAAGGTCTAAGCATGTTTTCAAAATTTTGGTGCCGATCGATTGAAGGATTTCTCGATCGATCGGTGAAGCTCCTCGATCGATCGGTAAAATGTTCGATCGATCGAGCGAGGCAGAATGCTAAGGCACTATTTGTGCACAGTGTCTCGATCGATCGAGACCTAGGGCCGATCGATCGAGAGAGGCAGAAAGTTGAAAAATATGATGATGTTTTATTTTGTTAAGTTTATGATGTAAGATGGTTTTGAGGCATCTAATATGGTATCATGTGGTCTTGTAGAACCATCCCAGGTACCGGCACCATCAAGGAGATAAAGTCTGTTGACTCCTCCTCCTTTTGAAAAGGTACGTAAGAGGCGTACGGGCATCGGACGGTAACACACATCTTTATACTACGACTATGCTTGTATTGCATGAGTATTCACGATGAAATGACGATGTTTATACGATGTTTACACGATGAAGCTTATACGATGTTTACTTGCTTATACGATGCTTATATGATGACATTTATACGATGTAATTGTGGTAAGATGCCACGGGGGTAAGATGCCCCACATGGTATGTAATACCCCCGAAATATTATATGATTATGTGCTACGATGTATTTAAGAAGGTTGTGGTATTTTAAGTGGGGGACTATATTTATGATATGATGATATCGTTTAGGGGGCATATTACGCGTTTTAATTGTTGTATTGATGTAGTACAATTATAAAATATCAAGGGAAGATATTTTTATACATCGTATGAAATACCGGGACACGATTAAACACCACAAACCACCCTACATGCAACCACCCCCCTAACCCATGCCAATCAAACTGTTGATAGGCTGACTTCTCACCCCACTTGGCTCAATCATTCAGCCTCTTCCTTCCATCCCAAATCTAGACCCTTCTCTCCCAAAGAAACACCAGCACTTGCTGAGTAAAAACTTGAGGAGCCTTGCCATTTTCATCCCTTGGAAGTCTCTCAAAAATCGGAGCAAAGTAGGGTAAGAAACCATGCTCTGTTTGTGTTTTTAAGCTTGTAAGGTTCTTGCTTTTATGTATGGTAAAAATGGCATGATAGCTTAGGTTTCTTGAAACCTTCGATTTAAATGATTAAATGGTGTTATTATGAAGCTCTCAGTATTTTTCCTTGAGCATGTTATGTGTTTTATATGAAGGATTAAAGCATGTGAACTAGGGTGTTCGAAAATCTGGGAAGATGTTTCCCCTGTTTTCTGGAAAAATGTGGATTGAGAGTGGTATTGAGGAGGTTATATGATGCATGTTAGCTTAGGTTTTGTTAAACCTTTGATTTAAGTACTTACATGGATATTTTATGAAGTTATTCACATGATAGTTTCAGCATTAAAGATGTGTTGTGAAGTAGAAAAGATGGTGTGAAAGGTAGTGCTCAAAAATCTGGGGAAAATCCCGATTTTTCAGAGCTCTCGATCGATCGGGATTTGGTTCCGATCGATCGAGCGAGACAGTGGGTCTAATGTATGTTTTAAAATTGTGATGCCGATCGATCGAAGGATTTCTCGATCGATCGGTGAAGCTTCTCGATCGATCGGTAAAATACTTCGATCGATCGAGCGAGGCAGGAAGCTAAGGAACTGTTAGTGCACAGTGTCTCGATCGATCGAGACTTTGGGCCGATCGATCGAGACAGGCAGAAAGTTGAAAAATATAATGATGTTTTATTTTGTTGAGTTTATTATGTGAGATGGTTTTGAGGCATCTAAAATGGTATTATCTGGTCTTGTAGAACCATCCCAGGTACCGGCACCATCAAGGAGATAAAGTCTGTTGACTCCTCCTCTTTTTGAAAAGGTACGTAAGAGGCGTACAAGCATCGAACGGTAACACACATCTTTATACTACAACTATGCTTTTATTGCACGAGTATTCATGATGAAATGATGATGTTTATACGATGTTTATACGATGATGTTAATACGATGCTTATATGATAATGTTTACATGCGATGATACTGTGGTAAGGTGCCACGGGGTAAGGTGCCCCACATGGTAAGTAGCCATGCGATGATATTGTGGTAAGGTGCCACGGGGTAAGGTGCCCCACATGGTAAGTAGCCATGCGATGATATTGTGGTAAGGTGCCACGGGGTAAGGTGCCCCACATGGTAAGTAGCCATGCGATGATATTGTGGTAAGGTGCCATGGGGTAAGGTGCCCCATATGCATGATTTTGAATCAGGGACAACAATAAGAAGTTAATGAATAACCAGCATATTTACTTAACCAAGATTTCATGCATTTATTATAATGTTATTATGTTGTTAAGTGAAATTGTATATGCTCATGATGTGTTGTCCCTGTAGGTACGCTTTTGGACGAAAGGACTAAGGGTCGGGTTGAGGCGGTGAGCTACGAGGGACACAGGAATGTATAGGATTCAAGTTATGATTAGTATCTACTCTCGGAGTAGTGTAAATCTAAATGACATTCTTTTGGAATGTAATGAACTGTTTTTTTTGAAGCTTTGTATTTTGACATGTAATCCTGTTAGCTCGTGTAACAACCGAAACCTTAAGATGTTACCTTAATGCATGATTAGTCCTTCCTTTGTCTATTAATCACTGTTAAGGTGGGAAGAGGTTAGATAACTCGGGAATGAGCGAAGGGTAGCCTTAGCAATAAGTTAGCTAGGTGCTTACTTTTGAACATGTTTATATGTATGTTATTTCATAAAGAAGAAGATGTTATGCTAACCTGTTCAATTATCTAACGATGAGTTTTATGAACTGCTTTTGGTGTTGTTATTAACCCTTGCGTTGCAGCATGGCAGCAAACATAGAAGTGGGTGACGCCATTAGTGTAAATGCAAGTGCTGGGCGTACGAATCCATTGCCACCACCAGCCTTGGGCGAAGAACCCTCCGAACAGCAGTTGCTACCTGGGGAATTGAGCTTGGCTCAGTTTATGATGTATCGACCTCCGATGTTCGAGGGAACTGAATCAGGAGAGAAAGCTAAGGAATGGTTAGAGAGGATCGAACAGATATTTGTGGCAGCGCCTTGTGCAAAGACGGCCTGGATCAGATTAGCAGAATTTCAGCTGTCCAAGAAGGCACTGATGTGGTGGAAAACCACAGTGATTGAGCAAGAGGCTCAGGGACAAGAGGTGAATTGGAAGATGTTTCGAACGCGGTTCCTGAACCGCTATTTCCCAGCCGCTGCAAGACAGGCCAAGGAGGATGAGTTTACCAGTTTAAGACAAGGTACCATGCCTGTATCTGACTATGCTCTACATTACTGTTCCTTACTACGATATGTGCCACACATAGCTGCAAGCACTCAAGCGAAGATGCGTAATTTCATGAAGGGCTTGAGGCCTGAACTGTATGACAGGGTGATCACTTATGGCCCTGCCTGTTTTGATGATACACTCTCACGAGCTGAGCTAGCTGAACTGGGAGTTGGTGCATATCCTGATGCAGTGCCACCTCCAGCACCCCCTCAGAAATCTACTTCTAACCACTTGAAGCCCAGGGGTGATCAGTTTAAGCCTAGGGGGAACACTTCAGCATCGAGATTCAGTGGCAAGAGACCCGAGAATCGATGGAAAGGAAAAGGTAGGAATGATACTCCATCTGGGAGAGGACAGCCTCAGGGAGATAGATTTGGAAGAGCTCAGTGCACTATATGTGGACTATCACACTTGGCGAAGGACTGTGTTGGCTGTTATGTCTGTGGCGACAGAGGCCACTTCGCTCGACAGTGTCCCAACAGGGGAAGACAGCAGAACCCTGCGGGGAGGCCTGCGGACAGAGCGACACCGCACATACCACCTTTTGCACCGAGGCAGTATGGAGGTCAGCCCGCGGGGCCACCTCAGGGACATCTGTATGCTTTGACAAGGGAGCAGGCTACAGCGGCTCCGGAGGAAGTTATAGTGGGTACGTGTCTTTTATTTACGCACCCTGCTCTTATATTGATAGACACATGTGCGTCACACTCTTTTGTGTCGACGAGTTTTGTTGAAAGGCACCACATATGCACTTCTCCGTCCCCCATGCCTCTTATGGTCTCAACCCCCGCTGGAAGAAGTTTGACTACGGATCAGATTGTTTATGATGGCCTCATTTATTTTGAGGATAATGAGTTAAGATCAGATTTGATTGTGTTGGGAATGACAGACTTCGATTGCATTGTGGGCATCGATGTTCTGAACAAGTATCAGGCAGTGGTAGACTGCAGGCAGAGGATTGTACGATTTAGATCTGTATTGGGAGTCCAGTGGACATTTTATGGGGATGGTTCCCGTCCGAAGATTCCGTTAGTATCTGCTGTCAAGATGACACAGCTATTGGAACGAAGTCATGAAGGATATCTTATCTATGCTGTTGATATGACGGATAAGAGGAAGGAATTAAAGGTTGAGGATGTGCCCGTAGTGGCAGAGTTTCCTGATGTCTTTCCGGAGGAGATTCCCGGATTCCCACCGACGAGAGAGGTCGAGTTTGGGATTGAGCTGCTACCAGGGACGTCTGTAATTTCTCGTGCCCCGTATAGGATGGCACCAGCAGAGTTAAGGGAGTTAAAGATACAGTTGCAGGAACTCCTTGATAAGGGCTACATACGCCCTAGCGTATCGCCATGGGGTGCACCTGTCTTATTTGTTAAGAAGAAAGATGGATCGATGCGTTTATGCATTGACTATAGGCAGTTAAACAAAGCTACAGTAAAGAACAAGTATCCACTTCCGAGGATCGCTGACTTGTTCGATCAGTTGCAGGGTACGAAGCTCTACAGTAAAATCGATCTGAGGTCGGGGTACCATCAGATTTGAGTAAGAGAAAAGGATGTTCAGAAGTCGGCTTTCAGGACAAGATATGGGCACTATGAATTCCTGGTTATGCCTTTTGGAGTGACGAATGCCCCAGCTGTCTTCATGAGTTTGATGAACAAGGTATTCCAACCGTATTTGGATCAGTTCGTCATAGTTTTCATTGACGACATACTTATTTACTCTCGGACTGAAGAAGAGCATGTAAGGCACTTGAGGACAGTGCTTCAGATCCTTAGGGATCATCAGTTATATGCAAAGCTTAGCAAGTGCGAGTTCTGGTTGGACAGCGTGGTATTCTTAGGCCATGTCATATCTAGCCATGGGATATCTGTGGATCCCAGGAAGATTGAGGCTGTGATGGAGTGGGCTGCACCCACTTCTGTACCGGAAATACGGAGTTTCCTCGGTTTGGCAGGTTATTACCGACGTTTCGTCGAAGGTTTCTCGAAGATTGCCAAACCTCTGACACAGCTGACTCAGAAAGGAGTCCCCTTCTTTTGGTCTGAGGCTTGTGAGGAAAGCTTCCAAGAGCTGAAGCGTCGTTTGAGTACAGCGCCTGTGCTGGTGATTCCGTCTGAGGATAAGAGGTTCGCCTTGTATACGGATGCGTCATTACAGGGCTTGGGCTGTGTGTTGATGCAAGATAAGCATGTGGTGGCTTATGCATCGAGGCAGCTGAAGCCACACGAGGCTAGGTATCCAGTGCATGATTTAGAATTGGCAGCCATCATATTCGCCTTGAAGATCTTGAGGCATTACTTGTATGGCACGTCTTTCACTATATATACGGACCATAAGAGCCTGAAGTTCTTATTCACTCAGGCGGAGTTGAATATGAGACAAAGAAGGTGGATGGATTTGCTCAAAGATTATGATTGTGAAATTGAGTACCATCCGGGTAAAGCAAACTTGATAGCAGACGCCTTAAGTCGGAAGGTGAAGAGTACTGCAGAGGATGTTATGTGTTTGTCGGCCTTGATGACGTCTTATTGCCAACTGGGCTATGATTTCGATGTAGACACGTCGCCTGTACGAGTGTCGACCCTATTGGCGGAGCCAGACATATTTGAGGCGATCAGGAAGGCCCAGAAGTCGGATAGTGAGGTTCAGAGGTGGACATCATTGGTACTTCAGGGTCAGCCATCCAAGTTCAGAGTGGCTGATGATTCTTTGAGACTGGGCAACCGATGGGTAGTCCCAAATACACCAGAACTGCGTAGAGGGATATTGGAGCGAGCCCACAGTAGTCGATTCAGTATCCACCCAGGGGGAAAGAAGATGTACAAAGATCTATGCGATCAATTCTGGTGGAGACGCATGAAGCGAGAAGTAATCGTTTTTGTTAAAAGATGTTTGATCTGCCAGCAGGTAAAAGCAGAGAGGCAGAGGCCTGGTGGAGAGCTGAAAAGCTTAGAAGTGCCTGAATGGAAGTGGGAGCATATATCTATGGACTTCGTGACCCACTTGCCAAGGACGGCCTCAGGATTTGATGCGATCTGGGTGATCGTAGATAGGCTGACGAAGATGGCTCATTTCATCCCTTACAGTATGTCATATACATACTTGAAGATGGCCCAGATATATATACGGGATGTGGTGAGATTGCATGGTATTCCAGTCTCAATAGTGTCTGACAGGGACCCGAGGTTCACTTCACATTTCTGGGAGGGTCTCCAGGCAGCTTTGGGCACAGAGGTGAGACTGAGTACGTGTGATATCCCTGAAATGATTAATTGCAATTTGGTGCATTAATTGTGCTTATATGATTAATTATGTGGTAATTAATTATGCATTGGATTTATTTATTATTATGCGGAAATGCTTAGTCACATGTTAGAGTGACCCGGGGTAGCATTTCAGGGTGCATGTGGTGCATGTTGGGTAAATATTATTTGAAGCATGATTTATTTGCCATTGGTAGCAATTGATTAGAAATCATGTGTTTAATTGATATTTGGTGCATTATGAGTAAATGCTTTGAAAAATATCATGTTGGGGTGTTTTATACACCATGGAATTATTTTGATATGCTTTTTAATTAATAAACTCACCTTTTATACCCAACCACACCTCATCCACTCTTACTTTTAACTTTACCAAACAACACCCAAACCCTCCCTTTCCCCTCATTTTCGAAATCAAGCTTAAGGGTGAAGAGAAGTTCTTGCAAAACCTTGATTTGTGGAGTTTGTTGGGTGATTTGAGATCCCCAAGAGGTATGGGTACCTCATGGTTATTTTTGTAAGGTTTTGTTTAAGTTTGATATGGTTTGAAGGGTTTTAAAATGGGTTTGTGTTGGGTTGTTGTGGTTTTGGTATTATTTTGGGTGGATGTTAAATATATGAGTTTATGTAGATGTTTATTGTTGGTTTTGAGTTGTTGGGTTTGGTTGATGTTGGTGTATGTGGGTATGTATGAGTTGGGGTTGAAGATGGGTGAATAGTGCCCAAACCCCGCATGCCCAGAGCTCGGCGATCGATCGGCGCCTTCTCGCGATCGATCGCGAGCAACAGAGCTGAGGCAGTGAGCTTCAGCGATCGATCGCGAGTTTGGCGCGATCGATCGGCGAGGCCGCGATCGATCGGCGCAAGCTCCGCGATCGATCGCGGATTGTTTAATTTTGTTGGGCGAGTGTGATGTCCGGGAATTATGGTGGTAATCCCGGTGTTGTATTAATCCTTGATGGATTTTTAATTGTGGCAATTAGGAATTAATTGCGGTTTGGCATCTCCCGAGGTTGGTAAATCGGGCATTTGGGATCGTTGGATCCCGAGGTTGAGATCGTATTCTCATTCTGCGAGTTGGGTTTTTAGTGTGACTCGGAATCTCGAGTGCTTGGTGTGGGCACCGGTAGGGGGTTTTTGAGTTAGAGAGAGAATTTTTGGAAACAGATGATTTTTAATGAATCATGATGTATTTGTGGGACTATTGATATTTTGGGGTATTTTTGCTATAAATACCAATTGAACCCGGGATTTTAATTATCGGAACCATTTTCTTCCCCCTCCTTCTCTCTCCCCGAACCCGCCGATTTTCGATCCCCTTTGGACCACCGCGCACAAATGTGCTTCGCCCGCCGCCGTCCGGCCGCCGTTCGGCGCGTCCGACCCGCCGCCGCGTTCGTCTCTTCCGGGCGGTCATTTCCATACCAACAATTTGAAGTTTGGTCGAGGATTGAGCTCGGATTTCTGCAGAAAGCGCTAGGGTTCGTCACTGCAGTTCATCCGATTTTTGGGGCTCGATTTTGGTATGTTTTTGGCACGAGTTTTCTGGTGTTTTTTGGGGCGTTTTTATGGTGTTTTTGGGTCGAGCATTGCAGACTTTTTGGTTCGAAATTTTGGTTGCATTTTGGTTCGAATTTCAGCTAGTTTTTGTGGGTTAGGGTTCGAAAATTTGGGGGTTTCGCTTGTGGGGCGATTATTGTTGTTGGTAATTGATTAATTCATGTTGTAGATGCATTATGATGCTTGATTGTGTTCGAATTCGAAGAATTATAAGGGTTCGAATTTAAGGGCTTGTTTGGGTTCGAATTTAAGGGTATTGAATTCGAAAATTGGGGGTTTTTGGCAAGGGGTGTTGATTCTTGCTTGGATAGCTTAATTCATGTTTTAAATGAATTATGGTGATTATTTGGGTTTGATTTGTGTTGTTGGGGTTCAAATTTAGGGGTGGTCCTTGAGCAATTTTCGATATTGTCTCATTCGATTTCCCTCCCTGTATATGCCCTGCCCCGGGTCTTTTAAATGGTAAATTGTCGTGGGTTGACAATATGTTGAGGGTTATGGGTGTGCTTGAGCATGGGTTGCATGTTCGTAATTAATTGTGAATTATTTACCGTGTTAGCACATCGTTCTTCGGGGCATGGAACTCGAGCAAGGTTCGGCTCGGACTTCGGAAATTAAGGTACGTGGGACGTACGAGCATAACCTATTATAGTATTGCAACTGTAATATGCATGGTTTGTGATAATGGTATTAAATGGGCATTGGAATACATGGTGTATGGTAATTGTATTATATGGACATTGCAATATCTGGCATTTGGTAAGTATTGAAATGCATGGTGCATTATATTTACTTCAAATGGATAATGATATGCATGGTATATGGTAACTGTGATAAATAGACATACATTGGAAATCATAGGGTGCCGCTTTAGAGCGAGCAACGATTGGGTGTTATCGCCGTTGAGCGACCACCGGTTATGACGCCGCTATTGTTGAGCGTGCGCTGGGTTTAGAATGCCGCTATTGTGGAGCGAGCAATGTTACGGGAACATGGAATCCTTGGTTAAATATATGTGAAATCTATGGCCTATGTATAATGATTTTACATATTGATTATGGAGTTGACATGATAGAACTGTATTAGTTAATCTATATGGTGATTAACTGGCTTTGGGAATTTGATGAGTTTGGTTATTTTGAGAACAGGGACAATGCATGGGATCCCGGATGAGGGTGTTACCATCCAGGGAGTATCATTTAAATTATGGCATTTACATTCTGTAAATTATGAATTGCAATATTATTATTTTGTGATTGGTGGTATTGGTATGCTCACCCCGTGTGGGGGCTGTCTCTGTTGGGGCAGGTATTACAGGTGTAGCAGCGACTTTGGAGTCGAGCTCGAGCTGTTGGTTAGAGGTACTTCCAGGATAGAGGTACCAGAGCTGGCTGGATAGACGCTCAGATCCAGAGTTGAGATCGAGTTGCGCTTGGGAGGTGCTTCCAGGATTGAGGCACCGGTAACGACAGCTGGAAGTATGGTATTTTATACTTTATGTACACATACGATTATTTGGTGCTCGTCTGTGAGCGACGTATATGTGTGCATGGGTTGTATAAAAGGCAAATGTCTTTCTTTTCATCTATATTGTGATATGCAATTAATTGGGAATTGCTAGATGAATTGAGAAGTAATTAGTGTATCTCGGGGGTACATGACATGCTAAATGGTTTAGTTGGAAAAATGGAAATGGTATGTATTGGATTAAACGGAAGAATTTTATTATCGGTATATTACGCTAATCTAGCATATGGTTATTTTCCAACATATATGGTTACATGTACATGTTTGTGGGATTTAGCGCTAATTACGGGTTAAGGGCACGGGGGTCCTTACATTAGTGGTATCAGAGCAGTGGTTAGCTCTTTGGGGCTGTTGAGGGCCTAGGAACATGTTAATGGGAATGATAAGCACATATTTATGCATGATGGTAGTTAGCGTTGCGTGGCACGACTATATTGCTTATGTGCATTTATGATATGTGTTCATAATTGGAATATGCTATTGCTAACCATGGTGGTTGTAGGGTCTTATGAGACATGGACTATGCATTACGGTTGCATAGGTATACATCGGAGTGATGATTTTAATGCTTTGCCGCTACATGTTGGAGCGAGGTGCATTAAAATACACTCATGGCGATGTTTATGGGAATACAGGTTATGCATTACGGTTGCATGCACGTCGAAGCGATGATGCCGCTGTCGTGTCGAAGCGATGGTAAATGCCGCTGTCACGTCGAAGCGATGATGCCGCTGTCGTGCCGAAACAATTATTGAAATACGGGTTATGCATTACGGTTGCATGCATGGCGTAGCAATGTGAATACTTGTCGCTGTCATATTATAGCGATGAAGAATATTTGCCGCAAATATGTCGAAGCGAAGGATAATGCCGCTGTCATATTACTATTGCGAGGGATATTATGCCGCTAATATGTCGAAGCGAGGGGTGTTTCCGCTGTCATGCCGGGATGATGGTAAATGCCGCTGTCGTGTCGAAGCGATGGTAAATGCCGCTGTCACGTCGAAGCGATGGTACCACCGTCATGTCGAAACGATGATGCCGCTGTCGTGTCGAAGCGATGATACATGCCGCTGTCACGTCGAAGCGATGATGCCGTTGTCATGACGTAGCGATGTGATCGGGAACAAAGTACTACATGAGTGTGAGTACCTCTTGAGTCCGCGATTATCCGGGTATTTTATTGGCGATGGTTCCGCCGGGTATTTTATTGGCGATGGTTCCGCCGGGTATTTTATTGGCGATGGTTACGCCGGGTATTTTATTGGCGATGGTTACGCCGGGTATTTTATTGGCGATGGTTACGCCGGGTATTTTATTGGCGATGGTTACGCCGGGTATTTTATTGGCGATGGTTACGCCGGGTATTTTATTGGCGATGGTTACGCCGGGTATTTTGTTGGCGATGGTTACGCCGGGTATTTTATTGGCGACGGTTACGCCGGGTATTCTATTGGCGATGGTTTATACCGCCGGATATCTATAGCGACATTTTATGCCGCTGACTCCATGGCGAGGGATCATGCCGCTGATTCGATAGCGATGGGTTATACCGCTATGTGTGTAGCACTGGATTATGCCGCCTACGAGCGATGGGTGCTGCTTATGTACCGCTGGTGGACGATGGATACAGGTATTCCGCTATCTCGATAGCGATGAGGTATGGCATATTACTTTTGTTATCAGTATGGTGAGTATGGTGTATTATTATTTACCGTCATGTGTTTGACGATGAGATTATGGATGTCGTGTATCGACAGGTACCGTCATATGTTCGACGATGTTATTTGGGATAACTATGTGGACGCTTGGCGTCATTTTGGTGATTTATACATTCATGTTTATGTATTTGGTAGTATGGTTTGGGTGCCGATGGTGAGCACATGGTAGAGTCTGGGTCATTGGTCGACGAGACCTTTTGCCGAGCAGGTTTGCTCGATGGAGCATTGATGCGTTGTACCGGTGAGTGTACCGCATCATATTGTAGAGGTAAATATTTGTCGAGCAATGATACCCTTGGGTATGCTCGCTGGGATGACTAAGGCCAAGTGATTGGTGGTAAGAGTAGTCATTGAGGAAACTACTCGCTTGTTGTTGTGATGTGGTGTAGCCATGGTTACACCCACCCTAAGGGCGAGGAATAAGTCCTAATGGATTAGGATTGCATGATAATTGAGCATGGACGCTGGGTTGTCTAGTATGCTTTGGTGTTTTAGAGATATGTTGGGCGAGGACCCACAACTCTAATGGTTTGTGCGGTATGGTATACCGGGATGGTATGTGTGTCACGTTGATAGGTTGGTATAAGCCTATGGGACCAGCGAATCACTAGCCAGGTATTGTTGCAGTACTTTGGGGTGCTTGTGTTAGCTATTATAATGCTCGTTGGACTCGAGTTTGGTGAATCGTATGGTGATACGATGAGGGTTATGGTAGACTCTTGTAGTCTCTATGTGGCATGGTATTTGAGGTAGGGAATACCTCACGGGGACGTTTATACGTCATTGTTTTGAGAGACTTGTTTTGGGACAGCTCAATTCTGTTTGGAATGCCAACGTGAGTGTCGTCAAGTCGTGGTTAGCTCTGGTTGAGCACCCTTGCATGTGGCATGCAATGGGAGTCACAGTGGTTTGTGAGATATGGTTAGTGAGGTGGCACTACTATTTTGACCTTATCTCTTGGAGAGATTTGGATTGTACTGTCTTGGAGACAGCTTGCATCGGTCGTGGACTGATTGTAAATCAGTCATGGTACGTATTACTGGTGTTGGACCGGGTAATGGATTTCTTACCTCGGTGAGACGTTTGAGGAGACGTCTTCGGGAGATGCTCGATTGTGGAGTACTATGGTATTAGTACAGAGCATCGTTGGGATGTGTATACATGGCGTATACGGATTTTGGATCGGGTAATGATAGTCTTGATGCACTACTCTAACCAGTTGTGTATTTCTGGGTTCCGGGATATGTTTTGGTATAAATATACCCAGGTTTCCGAACGGTGGTTCGAGGATTGGAGAATCATGGATTCATGACTTTTTCCTTGAGAGGGAGACGGTATTATGATTCCTACCGGTTGAATCTTTTGGGGAGATTCGTTATTTTGGTTCGTGTGGTGGTGATGTTGAAATCACACCCTTTGGTTTTGGTTTGACAACCATCATTCTCCGTGGGGTGAGAATAATCGAGGTTTGACAGTTGGCTTTGGGATGTGGGTATGATTGGAGGTACCCGAGTCTATTGCATTGTGTATGCATGTTGTGTGGGTGTATGGGCATGTATGCCGTGTGTGTATATGAATGCCAACCTTATTTTGTTCATTGTGGAACGCCGAGTGTGTATACTTGGTTTAGTGGATCTCCGGTGTGAGATTGTGGAACCTCGAGATCGGTAATCTCGATGGCACGATGCATTCTGATGAATGATCGTGAGGGTTGTTGATTCCCCTGAGGAGGGATCGACGTGTTTTGGAATCATGGTGGTTTTTGTCGGATAATTCGATAGCCTTCCTATTTTAGGATTGTTGGATCCAAGGATAAATGAGGGATGGCCGAGATTCGGATTTGTTTAGTGTCATGGTTGACACTTGTGTAGGAATGCAATTGGTTGCCTTCCATGTCCCCTGTGGAACTTGAGACTTGGTGGAGTCTTGATGGTGTGTCGGGACCAAGATATGATTTCTTGGAACACACCGGTGTAAACATCCTCGGTGATGTATTTTGTGTGGATCAGTGACCGTGGGTAACCCGGTCCGGGTTGCAAGTGGTGCAACTACTCCTTTGGAGGAGATGGACTGGGAAGCGAAATCTGGTTTTTTCTGTGAGTATACTGTTGTATACTAGTGGTCCCCATCTTGACGATGCGTGTCAAGCATCGTGGGCAGGTGGTAAATATCACGGGATGGTATCTTTGTCAGAACCAATGGAGATTTGGTTGGTTTGTAGTTTTGGTGAACTGACTTCTGGGACGATTCACGTCGAGGTACGTTATTATCTTTCGGGTTTGTATTGGTTTTGGCGTTGCGCTATTTTAGGGCTTGGTGCGAGACTGGTATTCTCGCAGTTGTTAATTCGATTCTAAGGTGGTTCAGAATCGGGGTCTTGGCTTTGTTTTGTTTGTGAAGTCCTGGTGTTACGTGGGATACACCGGTGCAATTTCGAGGACGAAATTTTATTAGTGGGGGATAATTGTGATGTCCGGGAATTATGGTGGTAATCCCGGTGTTGTATTAATCCTTGATGGATTTTTAATTGTGGCAATTAGGAATTAATTGCGGTTTGGCATCTCCCGAGGTTGGTAAATCGGGCATTTGGGATCGTTGGATCCCGAGGTTGAGATCGTATTCTCATTCCGATGAAAACCTGCGAGTTGGGTTTTTAGTGTGACTCGGAATCTCGAGTGCTTGGTGTGGGCACCGGTAGGGGGTTTTTGAGTTAGAGAGAGAATTTTTGGAAACAGATGATTTTTAATGAATCATGATGTATTTGTGGGACTATTGATATTTTGGGGTATTTTTGCTATAAATACCAATTGAACCCGGGATTTTAATTATCGGAACCATTTTCTTCCCCCTCCTTCTCTCTCCCCGAACCCGCCGATTTTCGATCCCCTTTGGACCACCGCGCACAAATGTGCTTCGCCCGCCGCCGTCCGGCCGCCGTTCGGCGCGTCCGACCCGCCGCCGCGTTCGTCTCTTCCGGGCGGTCATTTCCATACCAACAATTTGAAGTTTGGTCGAGGATTGAGCTCGGATTTCTGCAGAAAGCGCTAGGGTTCGTCACTGCAGTTCATCCGATTTTTGGGGCTCGATTTTGGTATGTTTTTGGCACGAGTTTTCTGGTGTTTTTGGGGCGTTTTTATGGTGTTTTTGGGTCGAGCATTGCAGACTTTTTGGTTCGAAATTTTGGTTGCATTTTGGTTCGAATTTCAGCTAGTTTTTGTGGGTTAGGGTTCGAAAATTTGGGGGTTTCGCTTGTGGGGCGATTATTGTTGTTGGTAATTGATTAATTCATGTTGTAGATGCATTATGATGCTTGATTGTGTTCGAATTCGAAGAATTATAAGGGTTCGAATTTAAGGGCTTGTTTGGGTTCGAATTTAAGGGTATTGAATTCGAAAATTGGGGGTTTTTGGCAAGGGGTGTTGATTCTTGCTTGGATAGCTTAATTCATGTTTTAAATGAATTATGGTGATTATTTGGGTTTGATTTGTGTTGTTGGGGTTCAAATTTAGGGGTGGTCCTTGAGCAATTTTCGATATTGTCTCATTCGATTTCCCTCCCTGTATATGCCCTGCCCCGGGTCTTTTAAATGGTAAATTGTCGTGGGTTGACAATATGTTGAGGGTTATGGGTGTGCTTGAGCATGGGTTGCATGTTCGTAATTAATTGTGAATTATTTACCGTGTTAGCACATCGTTCTTCGGGGCATGGAACTCGAGCAAGGTTCGGCTCGGACTTCGGAAATTAAGGTACGTGGGACGTACGAGCATAACCTATTATAGTATTGCAACTGTAATATGCATGGTTTGTGATAATGGTATTAAATGGGCATTGGAATACATGGTGTATGGTAATTGTATTATATGGACATTGCAATATCTGGCATTTGGTAAGTATTGAAATGCATGGTGCATTATATTTACTTCAAATGGATAATGATATGCATGGTATATGGTAACTGTGATAAATAGACATACATTGGAAATCATAGGGTGCCGCTTTAGAGCGAGCAACGATTGGGTGTTGTCGCCGTTGAGCGACCACCGGTTATGACGCCGCTATTGTTGAGCGTGCGCTGGGTTTAGAATGCCGCTATTGTGGAGCGAGCAATGTTACGGGAACATGGAATCCTTGGTTAAATATATGTGAAATCTATGGCCTATGTATAATGATTTTACATATTGATTATGGAGTTGACATGATAGAACTGTATTAGTTAATCTATATGGTGATTAACTGGCTTTGGGAATTTGATGAGTTTGGTTATTTTGAGAACAGGGACAATGCATGGGATCCCGGATGAGGGTGTTACCATCCAGGGAGTATCATTTAAATTATGGCATTTACATTCTGTAAATTATGAATTGCAATATTATTATTTTGTGATTGGTGGTATTGGTATGCTCACCCCGTGTGGGGGCTGTCTCTGTTGGGGCAGGTATTACAGGTGTAGCAGCGACTTTGGAGTCGAGCTCGAGCTGTTGGTTAGAGGTACTTCCAGGATAGAGGTACCAGAGCTGGCTGGATAGACGCTCAGATCCAGAGTTGAGATCGAGTTGCGCTTGGGAGGTGCTTCCAGGATTGAGGCACCGGTAACGACAGCTGGAAGTATGGTATTTTATACTTTATGTACACATACGATTATTTGGTGCTCGTCTGTGAGCGACGTATATGTGTGCATGGGTTGTATAAAAGGCAAATGTCTTTCTTTTCATCTATATTGTGATATGCAATTAATTGGGAATTGCTAGATGAATTGAGAAGTAATTAGTGTATCTCGGGGGTACATGACATGCTAAATGGTTTAGTTGGAAAAATGGAAATGGTATGTATTGGATTAAACGGAAGAATTTTATTATCGGTATATTACGCTAATCTAGCATATGGTTATTTTCCAACATATATGGTTACATGTACATGTTTGTGGGATTTAGCGCTAATTACGGGTTAAGGGCACGGGGGTCCTTACAGCGAGGCAGTGTGATCTCGCGATCGATCGGGGCTTGATGGCGATCGATCGCGGGACCGATCGCTGATTGTTTAATTTTGTTGGGCGAGGCAGTGTGATCTCGCAATCGATCGGGGCTTGATGGCGATCGATCGCGGGACACCAAAAATGGTGTTTTTGGGTTATTTTTGTGGGATTTTTGGTATTGGACTATTATTGGGTTCTAATATTGGTATTTGTGAATATGTAGAACCAACCCAGGTGGCAACACAGCCAAGGAATTGAAGTCCTACCACATCCTACATTTTTGGAAAGGTACGTAGTGGACGTACGGGCACCCAACGGTACATGTATCTTATATACTTATTGTTTATGCATTGTGGATGCAAGTATATATGTGGTATTGCATAGTGGATGCAAATACATGTTATGCATGATGTTTATAGATGCATATGATTATTGGTGCACATCCCATGAGTCGTGGTCATCCCTTGATGATTTTAATGCTTGCCGCTATTTGGTTTTGTTCCGCTAAATGTGAAGCGAGGGGTGGGAGCGCCGCATGTCACATTTGAGCGTGGTTATCATATAGGGCGAGGAAAGGGTATTTGCCGCTCAATGAGAGGCGAGGGGTGGGAGTCCCGCAGTCCATTGAAGCGAGGTTATCCTATGCCGCCTATATGTAAATAAGTGAGGGGCATTAAAATACATTGTGATGGACAGAATAGGGATTGGTGATCAGTATTTGGTATTGATGAGCTGGTATATGTCATGACATGTTTTGACCATTAAAAATAATCTGTTGATTATACTCATGAGTTATGGTACAGGGACAACCAAACGGGAAGCGTTTGAAATGCATGGGAAAACAGGAAGTGTTTTATTATGATTATGCATTTACGCTTTATCTTCATATTGTATTGAATATGAATGATTATTATTGCTTATGTTTGGGGGTTGTCCTTGTAGGTACACGTTTGGCATGATAGAAGGGCTAGACGGGTTGAGATGGTGAGCTTTTGAGGATGCTTTTGAGACTTGAAGGACAGGATTATTTGGATAGTATCTACTCTAGGAGTAGTATAAAACTATAATTGAACATTCATTGATTGGAATGTAATTAATCCATTTGGTAGGCCTTATTTTGGCATGTAATGCTTAAGCTCATAGACTCAACACGTTATTTCTCACTCTGATCATTTATATTAGCTCTATTATGCCTTGATTCCGCACTTAAGGATTAGGGTCCTTACATTAGTGGTATCAGAGCCAGGTTAGAGAACCCGGGAACGAGTGAAGGGTAGCCTTAGCATGATTGGCTAGGTGCTTACATTTGAAGCATGTTTATGCATGTGGTGCATATTAATGTATATCCTGTTATACTAACGTGCTTATTCTCATTCCTGTTATCTAACGGCATAACATATATATTGCTTTGGAATTGTTGTTAACATTTGTGTTACAACATGGCTGCTAATGAGGAGGTTGGAGATGTTGGTAGTGTGAATGCAAGTATTGGACAGGCAAACCCTCTACCTCCACCGGCCGTAGGCATGGAACCAGTGGTTCAGTTATTGCTACCGGGTGAGATTAGCTTGACGCAATTTCTGTCTTACCATCCGCCCCGGTTTGAGGGGACAGAGTCCGGAGAAGAGGCTGAAGAGTGGTTGGAAAGACTTGAGCAGATCTTTGTATCGGCTCCTTGTGCTGTGACAGCTTGGCTGAGGCTGGCGGAGTTTCAATTAGCCAAGAAACCTCTGATGTGGTGGAGGAGCACAGTAATGGAAATGAGAGCACTGGGTGCTGTGATTGACTGGACACTCTTCAGGACTAGGTTTTTGAACCGGTACTTCTCCGCAGCAGCAAGACAGACAAAGGAGGATGAATTTACAAGTTTGAAGCAGGGGAACATGACAGTGGCAGACTATGCCACACGGTACTCTTCGTTGTTGAGGTACGTTCCCCACATTGCCACCAGTGGGCACGCTAAGATGAGAAATTTTATGAAAGGGTTGCGACCGGAGCTCTATGACTGGCTTATCACCAATAACCCAACTTCTTTTGATGAAGCTTTCACAAGAGCGGAGCTTGCTGAGCTAGGAGTGGGAGCTTACGCTATGCCACCACCAGTACCGCAACAGAGGCAGACTAGTGACAGCTTGAGGCCTCGGGGTGAGCCATTTAAACCCCGTGGTGCCTCTTCATCTTCACGGTATGGTGGAAAGAAGTACTTTGGTCAGAAGCAGGATGGCAAGAAGGGCAATTGGTCGGCCAATCGAGGGTCTTCACAAGGGGATAGGCCGGGAGAGCCGAGGTGCAACAATTGTGGAGGGCCACATTCTTCAAACAAGTGTCCTGCATGTTATATCTGTGGCAAGAAGGGCCACATCGCTCGGTATTGCCCCACACGGGGAGGACAGTCTGAGTTTCAGGGCAACAGGCCGAGGTTTGAGGATAGGACAGTGCAGCAGAGGCAGCAGTTTGGGCCTCGACCATCGGGAGGTCAGACAGTAGGACCACCCCAGGGGCAGGTGTATGCACTGACTAGGGAGCAGGCCCAGGCAGCCCCAGAGGAGGTGATCGCCGGTACGTGTCATTTATTTACGTACCCTGCTTTTATTTTGATCGATACAGGTGCCTCCCATTCTTTTGTATCGGTGGGTTTTGTGGAAAGACACCATATGCGCACGTCTTCTTTACCCACGCCTCTCCTTGTCTCGACACCCACTGGAAGAAATGTCGTTGCTGATCAGTTTATGGCAGACTGCCTCATATATTTTGAGGGCAACGAGTTGAAAGCAGACTTGATCGTATTGGGCATGTCAGACTTCGACTGCATCTTGGGTATTGATGTTCTGAACAGATATCAGGCAGTGGTAGATTGCCGGTAGAGGACAGTGAAGTTCAGACCTGAGTTGGGCAGTCAGTGGACTTTCTATGGCAACGGTTCTCGTGCGAAGATTCCGTTGATTTTAGCGATCAAGATGACTCAGTTGTTGGAACGTGGCCACACGGGCTATCTTATTTATGCCGTGGACACGTCTGGGAAGGATAAGGAACTAAGAGTTGAGGATGTGCCAGTAGTGGCAGAGTTCGCTGATGTATTTCCAGAAGAGATCCCAGGATTCCCACCGGCTAGGGAAGTTGAGTTTGGGATCGAGTTGCTACCAGGGACATCCGCTATCTCTCGTGCACCTTATAGGATGGCACCGGCTGAGTTGAGAGAGTTGAAAGAACAGTTGCAGGATCTCTTGGACAAGGGATATATACGCCCGAGCGTGTCGCCATGGGGCGCACCAGTTCTCTTTGTGAAAAAGAAGGACAGTTCGATGCGGTTGTGTATCGATTACCGACAACTGAATAAGGCTACAGTGAAGAACAAGTATCCTCTTCCAAGGATCGATGATCTGTTTGATCAGTTGCAAGGTACCAGGGTGTATAGCAAGATTGATTTGAGATCCGGGTATCATCAGATTCGAGTCAGAGAGGAAGATGTGCAGAAGACAGCATTCCGGACCCGATATGGACATTATGAGTTCCTAGTGATGCCGTTCGGCGTGACGAATGCTCCAGCAGTCTTTATGAGTCTGATGAACAGAGTGTTTCAGCAGTATCTTGATCAGTTCGTCATTGTGTTTATTGACGACATTCTCATCTACTCCCGGAGTGAAGAAGAGCATGTGAAACACTTGAGGACAGTGCTTCAGATTCTCAGAGAGCATCAGTTGTATGCTAAGCTCAGTAAGTGTGAATTTTGGCTGAGCAGTGTAGTGTTTCTGGGGCATGTCATATCGAGCAGCGGGATATCTGTAGATCCCAAGAAGATTGAGGCTGTGATGGAGTGGGCTGCCCCCACTTCTGTGCCTGAGATTCGGAGTTTCCTTGGTTTGGCCGGGTATTATCGACGCTTTGTCGAGGGCTTTTCGAAGATTGCCAAGCCGCTGACTCAGTTGACCCAGAAGGGAGTGCCTTTCTTTTGGTCAGAAGCTTGTGAGGAGAGCTTCCAGGAATTAAAGCACCGGTTGACAACGGCGCCAGTGTTAGTAATCCCTACGGAGAACTCCAGATTTGCTCTGTATACTGACGCATCGCTTCAGGGCCTTGGGTGTGTTCTGATGCAAGATAAGCATGTGGTAGCTTATGCATCGAGGCAGTTGAAGCCGCATGAGACCAGATATCCGATTCATGACTTGGAATTGGCGGCTATCATCTTCGCCCTGAAGATTTGGAGGCATTATTTGTATGTTACTTCATTTACCATATACACGGATCACAAGAGCCTCAAGTTTTTATTCACTCAGGCAGAGCTGAACATGAGGCAGAGGAGATGGATGGACCTACTCAAAGACTTTGATTGCGAGATCGAGTACCATCCCGGAAAAGCCAATTTGACAGCAGATGCTCTGAGCCGGAAAGTGAGGAGTTCTGCTGAGGACGTCATTCATTTGTCTGCTATGATGACCTCCTATTGCCAACTGGGCTATGATTTTGACATTGATGCATTGCCTGTGTATGTATCGACTCTGTTAGCTGAGCCAGATATCTATCAGAACATCAGGAGAGCTCAGAGGTCAGACGATGAGGTTCAGAGGTGGTTATCTTTAGTACATCTTGGTCAGCCAATGAAGTTCAGAGTGGCCGATGACGGAACCTTGAGATTGGGTGACCGTTGGGTGGTTCCGAGTACGCCGGAGTTGCGTAAAGGGATCTTGGAGCGAGCTCATATTAGCAGACTTAGCATCCACCCAGGCGGGAAGAAGATGTACAGAGATCTGCGTGGTCAGTTTTGGTGGAAGAGAATGAAGTCTGATGTCGTCGCTTTTGTGAAGAGGTGTTTGATCTGCCAGCAGGTTAAGGCAGAGAGGCAGAGACCGGGCGGCGAGTTGAGAAGCTTGGAGATACCGAAGTGGAAGTGGGAGCACATTTCCATGGACTTCGTGACTCATTTGCCGAGGAGTGCTTCAGGCTTCGATGCTATTTGGGTGATTGTGGACAGATTGACAAAGGTAGCCCACTTTATTCCCTATAGCATGACTTTCACATTTTTGAGGTTGCAGTTGTATATTAGAGATGTGGTGAGATTGCATGGGATCCCCGTTTCCATAGTGTCAGATCGAGATCCGCGATTCACATCTCATTTCTGGGAAGGCCTTCAGTCAGCCTTGGGAACTGAAGTCAGATTGAGCACTGCTTATCATCCTCAGACGGATGGCCAGACCGAGCGCAATATTCAGACGCTCGAGGACATGTTAAGAGCTTGTGTTTTTGAGTTCGATGCCTCTTGGCAGGATTCAGTGCCTTTGGTAGAGTTTTCGTATAACAATAGCTACCAGGCGAGTATTCAGATGGCTCCGTTTGAAGCTCTTTATGGCAGACGGTGTAGATCACCCTTGTGTTGGGATGATTTGGGCCGCAGATCGGTCGGAGGACCGGAGTTGATTCGGGAGATGGAAGAAAAGATAAAGACAATAAGGCAGAAAATGAAAGCGGCCCAGGACAGACAGGCAGCTTATGCGAATAAACGGCGGAGACCGTTGGAATTTCAGTTGGGAGATAAGGTCTTTTTGAAGATCTCGCCTTTCAGGGGCGTTGTGCGATTTGGGATGCGCGGGAAACTGTCTCCGAGGTATGTTGGACCGTACGAGATTTTGCAGCGCATTGGCACCTTAGCTTACCGACTGGCTTTGCCGCCTTCTTTATCTGGTATACATGATGTGTTTCATGTATCGATGCTGCGGAAGTATGAGCCGGATCCGTCGCATGTGTTACAGCCTTCCGAAGTTCAGTTAGAGTCCGATGTGTCTTATGTGGAACGGCCTGTCAGATTTCTGGATCGAGCAGACCGTAGACTTCGGAACAAGGTGATACCTATGATCAAGGTTCAGTGGGATCGTAGGGGTGTCGAGGAGGCTACGTGGGAGACGGAGCGGCATATGGTGCAGCACTACCCGGAACTATTCTCTGGTATGTGTTTATGTTTAGTTTCCTTTTCGGGGTAAGTGCATGTGATTTCGAGGACGAAATCTTATAAGTAGGGGAGTATTGTGATATCCCTGAAATGATTAATTGCAATTTGGTGCATTAATTGTGCTTATATGATTAATTATGTGGTAATTAATTATGCATTGGATTTATTTATTATTATGCGGAAATGCTTAGTCACATGTTAGAGTGACCCGGGGTAGCATTTCAGGGTGCATGTGGTGCATGTTGGGTAAATATTATTGGAAGCATGATTTATTTGCCATTGGTAGCAATTGATTAGAAATCATGTGTTTAATTGATATTTGGTGCATTATGAGTAAATGCTTTGAAAAATATCATGTTGGGGTGTTTTATACACCATGGAATTATTTTGATATGCTTTTTAATTAATAAACTCACCTTTTATACCCAACCACACCTCATCCACTCTTACTTTTAACTTTACCAAACAACACCCAAACCCTCCCTTTCCCCTCATTTTCGAAATCAAGCTTAAGGGTGAAGAGAAGTTCTTGCAAAACCTTGATTTGTGGAGTTTGTTGGGTGATTTGAGATCCCCAAGAGGTATGGGTACCTCATGGTTATTTTTGTAAGGTTTTGTTTAAGTTTGATATGGTTTGAAGGGTTTTAAAATGGGTTTGTGTTGGGTTGTTGTGGTTTTGGTATTATTTTGGGTGGATGTTAAATATATGAGTTTATGTAGATGTTTATTGTTGGTTTTGAGTTGTTGGGTTTGGTTGATGTTGGTGTATGTGGGTATGTATGAGTTGGGGTTGAAGATGGGTGAATAGTGCCCAAACCCCGCATGCCCAGAGCTCGGCGATCGATCGGCGCCTTCTCGCGATCGATCGCGAGCAACAGAGCTGAGGCAGTGAGCTTCAGCGATCGATCGTGAGTTTGGTGCGATCGATCGGCGAGGCCGCGATCGATCGGCGCAAGCTCCGCGATCGATCGCGGATTGTTTAATTTTGTTGGGCGAGGCAGTGTGATCTCGCGATCGATCGGGGCTTGATGGCGATCGATCGCGGGACACCAAAAATGGTGTTTTTTTGGGTTATTTTTGTGGGATTTTTGGTATTGGACTATTAATGGGTTCTAATATTGGTATTTGTGAATATGTAGAACCAACCCAGGTGGCAACACAGCCAAGGAATTGAAGTCCTACCACATCCTACATTTTTGGAAAGGTACGTAGTGGACGTACGGGCACCCAACGGTACATGTATCTTATATACTTATTGTTTATGCATTGTGGATGCAAGTATATATGTGGTATTGCATAGTTGATGCAAATACATGTTATGCATGATGTTTATAGATGCATATGATTATTGGTGCACATCCCATGAGTCGTGGTCATCCCTTGATGATTTTAATGCTTGCCGCTATTTGGTTTGGTTCCGCTAAATGTGAAGCGAGGGGTGGGAGCGCCGCATGTCACATTTGAGCGTGGTTATCATATAGGGCGAGGAAAGGGTATTTGCCGCTCAATGAGAGGCGAGGGGTCGGAGTCTCGCAGTCCATTGAAGCGAGGTTATCCTATGCCGCCTATATGTAAATAAGCGAGGGGCATTAAAATACATTGTGATGGACAGACTAGGGATTGGTGATCAGTATTTGGTATTGATGAGCTGGTATATGTCATGACATGTTTTGACCATTAAAAATACTCTGTTGATTATACTCATGAGTTATGGTACAGGGACAACCAAACGGGAAGCGTTTGAAATGTATGGGAAAACAGGAAGTGTTTTATTATGATTATGCATTTACGCTTTATCTTCATATTGTATTGAATATGAATGATTATTATTGCTCATGTTTGGGGGTTGTCTTTGTAGGTACACGTTTGGCATGATAGAAGGGCTAGACGGGTTGAGATGGTGAGCTTTTGAGGATGCTTTTGAGACTTGAAGGACAGGATTATTTGGATAGTATCTACTCTAGGAGTAGTATAAAACTATAATTGAACATTCATTGATTGGAATGTAATTAATCCATTTGGTAGTCCTTATTTTGGCATGTAATTTTAAGCTCATAGACTCAACACGTTATTTCTCACTCTGATCATTTATATTAGCTCTATTATGCCTTGATTCCGCACTAAGGATTAGGGTCCTTACAGTACGGCCTATCACCCTCAGACAGACGGCCAAACAGAGCGTACCATTCAGACGCTCGAGGACATGTTGAGGGCATGTGTTTTGGAGTTTGATACTCCGTGGCAGGATTCAGTGTCGCTGGTGGAATTCTCCTATAATAACAGTTATCAGGCGAGCATTCAAATGGCCCCTTTTGAAGCTCTGTATGGACGACGATGTAGATCACCACTGTATTGGGAGGATTTGACTAGCAAAGCGGTCGGAGGACCGGATATTATCAGAGATATGGAGGGTAAGATAAAGTTGATACGCCTGAAGATGAAAGCGGCCCCGGATAGGCAAGCGGCCTATGCCAATAAGCGGCGACGACCGCTAGAATTCCAGTTAGGAGACAGGGTCTTCTTAAAGATCTCGCTCTTCAGGGGCTTGGTTCGTTTTGGGATGCGGGGAAAGTTATCTCCGAGGTATGTTGGGCCATATGAAGTTTTACAGCGTATCGGTACTTTGGCATATCGATTGGCTCTACCGCCATCCTTGTCTGGCATACACGATCTTTTACATGTCTCTATGTTACGGAAATATGAGCCAAACCCGTCTCATGTCTTACAGCCTACAGAAGTTCAGTTAGACTCAGATATGTCCTACGAAGAACGACCAATCAGAATTCTGGATCGAGAGGATCGCAGTCTACGGAGCAAAGTTATACCGATGGTCAAAGTTCAGTGGGATCGTCGGGGTGTCGAGGAGGCTACATGGGAGACGGAACGGCATATGGTGCAGCACTATCCGGAGCTATTCTCTGGTATGTATTTATGTTTAGTTCCGTTATGATGATGCATGTGGATTTCGAGGACGAAATCTTATAAGTAGGGGAGTAATATAATACCCACGAAATATTATATGATTATGTGCTACGACGTATTTAAGAGGGTTGTGGTATTTTAAGTGGGGGACTATATTTATGATATGATGATATGGTTTAGCGGGCATATTACGCGTTTTAATCGTTGTATTGATGTAGTACAATTATAAAATATCAAGGGAAGATATTTTTATACATCGTATGAAATACCGGGACACGATTAAACACCACAAACCACCCTACATGCAACCACCCCCCTAACCCATGCCAATCAAACTGTTGATAGGCTGACTTCTCACCCCACTTGGCTCAATCATTCAGCCTCTTCCTTCCATCCCAAATCTCGACCCTTCTCTCCCAAAGAAACACCAGCACTTGCTGAGTAAAAACTTGAGGAGCCTTGCCATTTTCATCCCTTGGAAGTCTCTCAAAACTCGGAGCAAAGTAGGGTAAGAAACCATGCTCTGTTTGTGTTTTAAGCTTATAAGGTTCTTGCTTTTATGTATGGTAAAAATGGCATGATAGCTTAGGTTTCTTGAAACCTTCGATTTAAATGATTAAATGGTGTTATTATGAAGCTCTCAGTATTTTTCCTTGAGCATGTTATGTGTTTTATATGAAGGATTAAAGCATGTGAACTAGGGTGTTCGAAAATCTGGGAAGATGTTTCCCCTGTTTTCTGGAAAAATGTGGATTGAGAGTGGTATTGAGGAGGTTATATGATGCATGTTAGCTTAGGTTTTGTTAAACCTTTGATTTAAGTACTTACATGGATATTTTATGAAGTTATTCACATGATAGTTTCAGCATGAAAGATGTGTTGTGAAGTAGAAAAGATGGTGTGAAAGGTAGTGCTCAAAAATCTGGGGAAAATCTCGATTTTTCAGAGCTCTCGATCGATCGAGATTTGGTTCCGATCGATCGAGCGAGACAGTGGGTCTAATGTATGTTTTAAAATTGTGATGCCGATCGATCGAAGGATTTCTCGATCGATCGGTGAAGCTTCTCGATCGATCGGTAAAATACTTCGATCGATCGAGCGAGGCAGGAAGCTAAGGCACTGTTAGTGCACAGTGTCTCGATCGATCGAGACTTTGGGCCGATCGATCGAGACAGGCAGAAAGTTGAAAAATATAATGATGTTTTATTTTGTTAAGTTTATGATGTGAGATGGTTTTGAGGCATCTAAAATGGTATTATGTGGTCTTGTAGAACCATCCCAGGTACCGGCACCATCAAGGAGATAAAGTCTGTTGACTCCTCCTCTTTTTGAAAAGGTACGTAAGAGGCGTACGGGCATCGGACGGTAACACACATCTTTATACTACAACTATGCTTTTATTGCACGAGTATTCATGATGAAATGATGATGTTTATACGATGAGGTTTATACGATGTTTATACGATGATGTTTATATGATGCTTATATGATAATGTTTACATGCGATGATACTGTGGTAAGGTGCCACGGGGTAAGGTGCCCCACATGGTAAGTAGCCATGCGATGATATTGTGGTAAGGTGCCACGGGGTAAGGTGCCCCACATGGTAAGTAGCCATGCGATGATATTGTGGTAAGGTGCCACGGGGTAAGGTGCCCCACATGGTAAGTAGCCATGCGATGATATTGTGGTAAGGTGCCACGGGGTATGGTGCCCCATATGCATGATTTTGAATCAGGGACAACAATAAGAAGTTAATGAATAACCAGCATATTTACTTAACCAAGATTTCATGCATTTATTATAATGTTATTATGTTGTTAAATGAAATTGTATATGCTCATGATGTGTTGTCCCTGTAGGTACGCTTTTGGACGAAAGGACTAAGGGTCGGGTTGAGGCAGTGAGCTACGAGGGACACAGGAATGTATAGGATTCAAGTTATGATTAGTATCTACTCTAGGAGTAGTGTAAATCTAAATGACCTTCTTTTGGAATGTAATGAACTGTTTTTTTTGAAGTTTTGTATTTTGACCTGTAATCCTGTTAGCTCGTGTAACAACCGAAACCTTAAGATGTTACCTTAATGCATGATTAGTCCTTCCTTTGTCTATTAATCACTGTTAAGGTGGGAAGACCCCACATGGTAAGAGGCCATGCGATGTATTGTGGTAAGATGCCACGGGGTAAGATGCCCCACATGGTAAGAGGCCATGCGATGTATTGTGGTAAGATGCCACGGGGTAAGATGCCCCATATGGTAAGAGGCCATACGGTGATATTGTGGTAAGATGCCACGGGGGTAAGATGCCCCATATGCATGATTTTAAATCAGGGACAACAATAAGAAGTGAATGAATAACCAGCATATTTACTTAACCATTGTGTCATGCATTTACTATGATGTTTTATGATGTTAAGTAAGATTATATATGCTCATGATGTGTTGTCCCTGTAGGTACACTTTTGGACGGAAGGACTAAGGGTTGGGTTGAGGCAGTGAGCTACGAGGGGCACAGGAATGTATAGGATTCAGTTATGA
Source organism: Haberlea rhodopensis (assembly GCA_907163345.1). Taxonomy (NCBI): domain Eukaryota; kingdom Viridiplantae; phylum Streptophyta; class Magnoliopsida; order Lamiales; family Gesneriaceae; genus Haberlea; species Haberlea rhodopensis. The sequence continues at coordinate 324,598 of CAJQUN010000466.1, read as the reverse complement.
TTAGTATCTACTCTAGGAGTAGTGTAAATCTAAATGACATTCTTTTAGAATGTAATGAATTATTTTTTTGAAGTTTTGTATTTTGGCCTGTAATCCTGTTAGCTCGTGTAACAACCAAAAACCTTAAGATGTTACTTTAATGCATAATTAGTCCTTCTTATGTCTCTTAATCACTGTTAACGTGGGAAGACCCCACATTAGATGATTGTTTATGACATACATTGTAATATGATTTTATGAATGGCAATTCATTATTATATATTATTCTTTTAACTGTGCAATGTGAATTAATATATAAGTTAATGTCCTTAGAATAATATTGTATTATTCTTAAAGATGTCCATAGTCAAGTATTATCATGAAAGGGATAATGATAATACGTAGAGACTAGTATGTGTTGATCGATGAATTGTTCATTGATATGAGATATCAAATCAACATATGGGTACATGTTAGAGAACGATGTACTGGACAGACCCACCATGAGAATGCAACATGGATAGTTATATGATCGTCATATGCAATTCTCATAGTGATAATAATGTATGTAATCCTTACGACTTGTGATCATCAGAGATCCCAACATAAGGAGTTATGTATTTTGATATCGTCAAACGTTACCCGTAACAGGGTAAACTATAAAGGCGACTATTGGATACACTACGAATTATGTAGAGGGATGTTGACTGATCGAGATAGGATTTGTCCCTCCTATATAACAGGAGATGTGTTTGGCCCTTGATCAAGTGAGAACTAAAATGCATGGCCATGCTCGAATGAGTCGATATGAGATATCGAGCTTATTCGTTTATTCTATTTCTACTTGGGGATCAAGAAATAAAGATTGGATATACGAGTATGACTATTCCATGACTCGTGTTCAATCTAAACACAAAGGACAAAGGGATTAAGTTACATGGTTAATATTATCACAAGTTCTAAAGGTTATGTCGAGTCATTGACATTCTTGTAATTTGGGTAGCCTTGATGTGTTGCTAGACACCGCTCTTTGCTTGTACCGTAAAATGAGATTTTATGTCACTGCCAACATTACAAGATCCTATCGGGTCGCACAAAAGATTAAATCGATAAGGGAATTGAATTCATGGGATGAATTAAATAATTAAGAAGTGTCTTCATTAAATGATTATAAGGATTTAATTAAATCATGGGTTTAGGCCCATTAGGCTTTAAGAAAGCCTTTAATTAAATCATATATAATTTGTTAACAAGATGTTTAATTGTAATTAACACAACATAACAAAACCTAGCCACCAAAAGCTTGTGAAGCTCTCGGCCAACCAAGCTCACGGCCACCTCTCTTGGCCGCCGTCTTGGTCTTTGTTTTCCGGCCATCTTCTTCGATTTAGAATCGAGTGTGGCTCTTGTTACGGTTTAAGAACAAATCTAGCACTTTGTTCTTGAACTATCCCTTCCCGATTTGATCGTGTGGATACCGTTGAGGCAAAACTTGTTAAGTTTTGCTAGTGACTCGGAGAAGGCGTAGGACGTGGTGCTGCTCCGTGGATTCTGCTTCAAACACGCTACAAGGGTAAGACACTTGTTATTCCTGTGAGACCCCGTTATCACATCATGTTACTAAGGTGCAATTTAGAGAACTAAACATTCATGTGAATATATCAGAGTAACGTATCGTGTTGATTAACCTGAGCTTTAGAGATTACAGTACCAAAATGTTTCAAAAAGGAATAACACAATTCCTACCAAGGCACTACATTATAGTCTTACTCTACACAGTAGAAGCTATACAAAATTTTCTCTAACATGCTAATCCTATAGCACTCCTTACAGCTCAGCATTTCAACCCCGACCCTGGTTCTCGTCAACAAAAGCACCTACAAAGACAACCCCCACGTGAGCATAAAACAATTCATATTCAACATAATATGAAAGTAAGGCATAAATGCACAATCCTAAACATAAGCACTTCCTGTATTTCCTGCATTTATAACGCCCATTGGTTGTCCCTGTACCATAATTCATAATAAAACACATTATATGAATGTATGGCTTTACAAATGAATGTCATGACATTTCCTCTTTTTCTTGAGTCAGTCATCATCAGTTATTTTAATGCTTTCATAATCTCAAAACAAGCGGTATCGTATACTCACTTCTTCATACTAGCGGTATCTCTTCCTCGCTCAGTATGGTATACCTCACCTCCATGTGCAAGCGAGCCTCCCCCCTCCCGCTCCACATTTTCAACGGTAAAGCATAAGCATTAAAACCTTAACTGTGATCGCCCTGACTCGTGGAATACACCACTTTATTCCACATCACAATATGCAACAACAATGCATAATATGCAACACAATGCATAATAACATGTATCATAACCTTAATGCATCACATTGCATTCATCATGTGTCACACAGACAAACATAAGTACATGTTACCGTTGGGATGCCCGTACGTCGCTTACGTACCTTTCCAAAAGATAGAGGAGTCAATCAACTTTATCTCCTCGATTGTGATGGCACCTGGGATGGTTCTACATAGCCACACAACACAATATTAGGCACCTCATTACAATCCAATATCAAAACTTTAACAAAATATAACAATTTATATTTTTCAACATTCTGGGTCTCTCGATCGATCGGTCCCTCTTCCCGATCGATCGAGAAGACGCCTAAAATCAGAACCAAGATTCTGCCTCGCTCGATCGATCGAGAAGAAATGTCGATCGATCGAGATGCCCTGTTCGAGAAATACCAACCCAGAATTCTCGAACACCTATATTTACACCCTTCGATCTAGCATATAACATACACCACATGTTTGAACAATTATGCTAGCAATTACAATACACTACTCCGAGTGTATTCATACCAAATTTACACCCTAAGCATAAGCCCACATGCATAAACGTTGATCATTTACGTAAGTACTCAACCAACTTTTCCGGAAACAGAGCAACATATTTCATTACCAGATTTTTGAGTACTTCACTTCATGCTATTATATCTACCACATATAACATAAAGCATGCTCGAACAAACATGCCAAGGGCTTCACAAAACTACCATGCATATTTTCACCTCAAAGGTTTACCAAAAACCTAAGCTAACGTGCATCATATCACCTCCTCAAAATCACTCCCAAACCATAATTTTCCAGAAAAACAGGGCATATTCCTTACCCAGATTTTCGAACACTAAACTTCACATGCTTTAATCCTCTACATAAAACATGCAACATGCTCAAGGAAAATTACAGAGAGCCTCATAAACATCACATAAAAGTATTCATAACAATATTTCTTTAAACCCTAAACTAGCATGCCAAATCTGCTACAAAGAACAAGCATGCTTAGGAATTTAAAAACTGGGAAGAACATGTGACTCCTCACCACTTTTGCCCTTCGATTTTCTATATGAAAGGATGAATGAAATCCGATCACTTTCCTCCTAGAAACTGACCAAGTTGCAGACAAATGAAGGGAAGAAGAAGAAGTCTATTTGGAAGAGGCACAATGAAAATATCTTCAAGTAAAGTTGCTTGCTTAGTCATCTGCTTTCCCAGAAAAACAGGGGAGGGGCGATGGTTCAACCAAGTGGGGGTGGGGTGGTTGCATGTAGGGTGGTTTGGTGGTGTTTAATTGTGTCCCGGTATTTCATACGATGTATAAAAATATCTTCCCTTGATATTTTATTATTTTACCACTTCAACACATCAATTAAAAACACCTAACATGCTCCCTAAACCACATCATCAATTTAATAAATCACTCCCACATAAATTACGCCTTTAGCACATAGGCTCACAATTAACAACCTTTAATTGTATGATTACCCACATAATCATTTCGGGGATATCACAATACTCCCCTACTTATAAGATTTCGTCCCCGAAATCAAACATGCTGTCTATCAAAAGATAACACAATACATAAACGCATACCAGAAAACAGCTCTGGAAAGTGCTGCACCATGTGTCGCTCTGTCTCCCACGTGGCCTCCTCGACACCCCTACGATCCCACTGAACCTTGATCATAGGAATAACCTTGTTCCGAAGTCTGCGGTCTGCCCTATCCAAAATCCTGATAGGCCGCTCCTCATAAGAAACATCGGACTCAATCTGCACCTCTGAAGGTTGCAACACATGTGAAGGATCCGGCTCATACTTCCTCAGCATAGACACATGAAAAACGTCGTGTATACCCGACAGAGAAGGCGGTAAAGCCAAACGGTACGCCAGAGTACCAACACGCTGTAAGATCTCATACGACCCCACGTATCAAGGAGACAACTTCCCCCGCATACCAAACCGTACTACGCCTCTGAAAGGTGAGATCTTCAGAAAAAACTCTGTCGCGTAACTGAAACTCCAACGGCCTACGCCGCTGATTGGCATATGCTGCCTGTCTGTCCTGAGCTGCCTTCATCTTTCTCTTGATAACCTTAACTTTCTCTTCCATTTCCTGAACCAACTCTGGTCCTCCAACCGACTTACGGTCCAAGTCATCCCAACACAAGGGTGACCTACAACGCCTACCATAGAGGGCCTCAAAAGGAGCCATCTGTATACTTGCCTGGTAGCTGTTGTTGTAAGAGAACTCCACTAAGGCTATCAAGTCCTGCCATGATTTGTCGAACTCAAGCACACAAGCTCTCAACATATCCTTGAGCGTCTGTATCGTACGCTCGGTCTGCCCGTCCGTCTGAGGGTGATAGGATGTGCTCAGCCTCAACTCTGTACCTAGAGCTGTCTGCAGATCCTCCCAGAAGTGAGATGTGAACCGCGGATCTCGATCGGACACTATCGAAACAGGGATCCCGTGCAGTCTCACCACATCTCTGACATATAACTGTGCCATCCTCAAGTGCGTATATGTCATACAGTAGGGAATGAAATGAGCCACTTTAGTCAATCGGTCCACGACTACCCAGATGGCATCAAAACCCGAAATAGTCCTCGGTAAGTGGGTCACGAAATCCATAGACACGTGCTGCCACTTCCACTCGGGTATCTCTAAACTCTTTAGTTCACCTCCAGGCCTCTGCCTCTCAGCCTTCACCTGCTGACAAATCAAACAGCGCTTGACAAATGAGGTGACATCTTGTTTCATACGCCTCCACCAGAACTGGCTGCGTAGATCCTTATACATCTTCTTCCCGCCTGGGTGGATACTCATCCTGCTGCAATGAGCTCGCTGTAATAAACCCTGACGCAACTCGGGTGTATCTGGAACCACCCATCTATCGCCAAGTCTCAGAGAACCGTCCTCAGCCACTCTGAATCTCGAGGGCTGACCTGAATGGACCACTAACATCCATCTCTGAAACTCTGCATCGGTCCCCTGAGCCTTCCTGATGTGATCATAAATAATAGGCTCGGCTAGCAAGGTCAAAACCTGTACTGGTGAAGCAGACACATCATAATCAAATCCCAAATGGCAGTAGGAGCCCAACATAGCTAATAAACACATGGCATCCTCTGCAGTGCTCCGCACCTTCCGACTCAGGGCGTCGGCTGTCAGATTTGCTTTCCCGGGATGGTATAGGATTTCACAATCATAATCCTTCAGCAGGTCCATCCATCTCCTCTGCCTCATGTTCAGCTCAGCCTGTGTAAACAAGAACTTCAGGCTCTTGTGATCAGTGAAGATGGTAAATGAGGTACCGTATAAATAGTGTCGCCATATCTTCAAGGCGAACACTATAGCTGCCAACTCCAGATCATGGACTGGATACCTCGTCTCGTGTGGCTTCAACTGTCTCGAAGCATAAGCCACTACATGTCTGTCCTGCATCAGTACGCACCCTAATCCCTGTAGCAATGCGTCGGTATAAAGAACAAATCCTTTGTTCTCCTTGGGAATCACTAGAACTGGCGCAGTAGTCAGTCTGTGCTTTAATTCCCTGAAACTCTGCTCATAAGCCTCTGACCAACAAAATGAGACTCCCTTCTGAGTCAGCTGTGTAAGTGGCTTGGCGATCCTTGAAAAACCCTCGACGAAACGTCGATAATAGCCAGCCAGACCAAGAAAACTTCGAATCTCACTGACTGAAGTAGGGGCAGACCAATCCATAACTGCCTCTATCTTCCTCGGGTCTACTGATATCCCCTCTCAGTGATATGATATGGCCCAAGAAGGCTACACTGCTCAGCCAAAACTCACACTTGCTGAGTTTGGCGTACAACTGATGATCTCTGAGGATCTGGAGCACTATCCTCAGATGATTGGCATGATCCTCCTCATTCCTTGAATAGACCAGGATGTCATCAATGAACACGATCACAAACTGATCAAGGTACTCCTGAAATACTCTGTTCATTAGGCTCATAAATGTTGCAGGGGCATTCGTCACCCCGAATGGCATCACCAAGAACTCATAGTGCCCATACCGAGTTCTAAAAGCCGTCTTTTGGACATCACCAGCTCTAACCCGTACCTGGTGATAGCCTGACCTCAAATCTATCTTGGAGTACACCTCTGTACCCTGAAGCTGGTCGAACAGATCATCAATCCTCGGAAGTGGATATCTGTTCTTCACTGTAGCCTTGTTCAATTGCCTATAGTCAATGCACAGACGCATTGACCCATCCTTCTTTTTCACGAACAAGACTGGCGCACCCCAAGGCGATACACTAGGACGGATGTATCCCTTGTCGAGGAGCTCCTGTAACTGTACCTTCAGTTCCCTCAGCTCTGCCGGTGCCATCTTGTATGGGGCACGAGAAATGGCCGATGTCCCTAGCAGCAGCTCTATAGCAAACTCCACATCCCTGACAGGCGGAAATCCCGGAATCTCATCTGGGAACACATCAATGAACTCCGCCACAACCGGAATGTCCTCAGCTCTCACTTCCTTTTCCTCAGATACATCCACAACATAAATGATGTAACCTGTGTGGCCGCGCACCAATAATCGCGCCATTTTAACCGCTGATATTACCGGAATCTTTGGACGAGAGCCGTCCCCATAAAAGGTCCACTGAAACCCCTGATCAGACAGAAAACGGACAATCCTCTGCTGGCAGTCTACCACAGCTCGGTATCTGCTCAACACGTCAATGCCGATAATGCAGTCAAAGTCTGCCATCTCTAACTGAATCAAATCGGCCCTTGGATCACTGCCCTCAAAATAAATGAGGCAATCAGATAACAGCCGATCCGCAATCACATGCTTCACCGTGGGTGTCGAGACCATAAGAGGCGTGGGTAACAGAGACGAGCACAAGTGGTGTCCCTCAGCAATGACCTCCTCTGGGGCTGCCTCAGCCTGCTCCCTGGTCAGTGCATACACCTGCCCCTGCGACGGTCCTGCCGTCTGACCTCCCTGTGGTCGTGGTGCAAACTGCTGTCTCTGTGGTGCCCTCCCAGCATCAAACCTCGGCCTATTCGGCCCTGAATCTGTCTGACCTGTCCCGATTGGAGCAACCTCGAGCAAAGTGGCCCACCTTGCCACAGATATAGCAACCCTGACAGTCCCGTGACAAGTGCCATCCTCCAAAGTTGCTACACTTGCTTCCCACTGTCTTGCTCCCCTGTGTGGGTCCCTTATTGTTCTGTTTCTGACCCTGAGACCTTTTCCCGCTAAATTTGGAAGATGATGAGGCCCCGCGAGCCTTGAACTGATCCCCTCGTGGCCTCAGACTATCAGCAACAGGCCTCTGTGGTGGTACAGAAGGGGGTACAACATCCTTGTACGCGCCCACCGCAATCTCCGCTAACTCTGCCCGTGTCAGGGCGTCATCAAATGAACTGGGGTTGTTGGAGAACCCTGTCAAATAGTTCTGGCCTCAATCCCTTCAGAAAGTTCCTCATCTTTGCATGGCTGCTGACAGCAATATGAGGTACATACCTCAGCAGTGAGGAATACTGCATAGCATAGTCTGACACTGACATGCTACCCTGCTTCAAACTGTTGAACTCATCCTCTTTTAATTGTCTGGCAGCTGCAGAGAAATACCGGTTAAGGAACCGGGTCCGGAATACAGTCCAGTCGACTACCATACCTAGAGCTCTCAGCTCCATCACGGTGGTCTTCCACCACATAGCAGGCTTCTTAGCCATCTGAAACTCGGCTAACCTTAGCCACGCCGTGCGTGCACAGGGTGCAGTCACAAGTATCTGCTCTATACGCTCCAACCACTCCTCAGCTACTTCACCAGACTCAATTCCCTCAAACATGGGCGGATGGAAACTCAGAAACTGCTTCAAACTGAGCTCCCCTGGCAGTAACATCTGTACACTGGGCTCCATGCCCACAGCAGGTGGTGGTAAAGGATTCAGCTGAGCGATACTGGCATTCCTACTGTCCATATCCCCTACCTCCTCATTGGGGTTCTCCGGGTTAACAGCCTCCATGCTGCAACACAAATGTTAACAACAATACCAAAAGCAGTTCATAATATAAGCCGTTAGATAACAAGAGTATCATATACAAAAGCATGTTAGTATAACACTTATACAACAATATGCATCACATGCATAACATGCTCAACAATGAATACCTAGCCAACTTGTTTCTAAAGGCTACCCTTCACACTTCCCTGGTTATCTAACCTGGCTCTGATACCACTAAATGTGAGACCCCGTTATCACATCAAGTTACTAAGGTGCAATTTAGAGAACTAAACATTCATGTGAATATATAAGAGTAACCTATCGTGTTGATTAACCTGAGCTTTAGAGATTACAGTACCAAAATGTTTCAAAAAGGAATAACACAATTCCTACCAAGGCACTACATTATAGTCTTACTCTACACAGTAGAAGCTATACAAAATTTTCTCTAACATGCTAATCCTGTAGCACTCCTTACAGCTCAGCATTTCAACCCCGACCCTGGTTCTCGTCAACAAAAGCACCTACAAAGACAACCCCCAAAACGTGAGCATAAAACAATTAATATTCAACATAATATGAAAGTAAGGCATAAATGCACAATCCTAAACACAAGCACTTCCTGTATTTCCTGCATTTATAACGCCCATTGGTTGTCCCTGTACCATAATTCATAATAAAACACATTATATGAATGTATGGCTTTACAAATGAATGTCATGACATTTCCTCTTTTTCTTGAGTCAGTCATCATCAGTTATTTTAATGCTTACATAATCTCAAAACAAGCGGTATCGCATACTCACTTCTTCATACTAGCGGTATCTCTTCCTCGCTCAGTATGGTATACCTCGCCTCCATGTGCAAGCGAGCCTCCCCCCTCCCGCTCCACATTTTCAGCGGTAAAGCATAAGCATTAAAACCTTAACTGTGATCGCCCTGACTCGTGGAATTCACCACTTTATTCCACATCACAATATGCAACAACAATGCATAATATGCAACACAATGCATAATAACATGTATCATAACCTTAATGCATCACATTGCATTCATCATGTGTCACACAGACAAACATAAGTACATGTTACCGTTGGGATGCCCGTACGTCGCTTACGTACCTTTCCAAAAGATAGAGGAGTCAATCAACTTTATCTCCTCGGTTGTGATGGCACCTGGGATGGTTCTACATAGCCACACAACACAATATTAGGCACCTCATTACAATCCAATATCAAAACTTTAACAAAATATAACAATTTATATTTTTCAACATTCTGGGTCTCTCGATCGATCGGTCCCTCTTCCCGATCGATCGAGAAGACGCCTAAAATCAGAACCAAGATTCTGCCTCGCTCGATCGATCGAGAAGAAATGTCGATCGATCGAGATGCCCTGTTCGAGAAATACCAACCCAGAATTCTCGAACACCTATATTTACACCCTTCGATCTAGCATATAACATACACCACATGTTTGAACAATTATGCAAGCAATTACAATACACTACTCCGAGTGTATTAATACCAAATTTACACCCTATGCATAAGCCCACATGCATAAACGTCGATCATTTACGTAAGTACTCAACCAACTTTTCCGGAAACAGAGCAACATATTTCATTACTAGATTTTTGAGTACTTCACTTCATGCTATTATATCTACCACACATAACATAAAGCATGCTCGAACAAACATGCCAAGGGCTTCACAAAACTACCATGCATATTTTCACCTCAAAGGTTTACCAAAAACCTAAGCTAACGTCCATGATATCACCTCCTCAAAATCACTCCCAAACCATAATTTTCCAGAAAAACAGGGCATATTCCTTACCCAGATTTTCGAACACTAAACTTCACATGCTTTAATCCTCTACATAAAACATGCAACATGCTCAAGGAAAATTACAGAGAGCCTCATAAACATCACATAAAAGTATTCATAACAATATTTCTTTAAACCCTAAACTAGCATGCCAAATCTGCTACAAAGAACAAGCATGCTTAGGAATTTAAAAACTTGGAAGAACATGTGACTCCTCACCACCTTTGCCCTTCGATTTTCTATATGAAAGGATGAATGAAATCCGATCACTTTCCTCCTAGAAACCGACCAAGTTGCAGACAAATGAAGGGAAGAAGAAGAAGTCTATTTGGAAGAGGCACAATGAAAATATCTTCAAGTAAAGTTGCTTGCTTAGTCATCTGCTTTCCCAGAAAAACAGGGGAGGGGCGTGGGTTCAACCAAGTGGGGGTGGGGTGGTTGCATGTAGGGTGGTTTGGTGGTGTTTAATTGTGTCCCGGTATTTCATACGATGTATAAAAATATCTTCCCTTGATATTTTATTATTTTACCACTTCAACACATCAATTAAAAACACCTAACATGCTCCCTAAACCACATCATCAATTTAATAAATCACTCCCACATAAATTACGCCTTTAGCACATAGGCTCACAATTAACAACCTTTAATTGTATGATTACCCACATAATCATTTCGGGGATATCACAATTCCTTTATCCGATATGAATCCCTATGTATAGATCTGCTGGTTAGTAATCCATACAATTTTATTCCGCTGCGTTGTATGCTCTTGGATTACTTACAGTGGTATCAGAGCCGTGTACAAGGCTCATATCGGATTTATGTGGTTAAATAGTTTAATCATATTAGAATTATATTGCATGCTATTAAAACTATATAAACATATATGATATGTTAATATCGAGTTTGTGAAATTCATCGTAAAATTGTATTTGATATATTTGGCGAATAATTGTATACGATACACGAAAGCGTAAAATCGAGGTGTTGGCTCAAGGTGGTTCGACCACTTCATGACTTGACCCTCGGGCCGCCGCTAGTGAGCTAGGGTTCGGACCTTGGCTCATGCATGGGGCCGCGCCGCTTCCAAAAGGCTAGGGTTTTGAACCCTAGTCACATAAGCAACTCAGCCGCCGCTTGGGCTAGGGTTTTTCGAACCCTTGGCTCGAGATGGTTAAGCCGTCACCGTCATGGACCGTCCATGGTTGGACCGTGGCTTGTGGCTCGTGGATTTCGGTGTTTCGAGCAAGTTGGCTCGATGAAAAACCAACATGGTGCAAGGCGGCTAGGGTTTGGAACCCTAGCGGCGCCGCACCCATGCCATCGGCTCGGACCATGTCGTGGGCTAGGGTTTCGAACCCTAGGCCCATAATTGGTCCAGCCGTGGTGTATGGTTGGTTCGAACAATGGTGGTTCGTAGCTAAGTCGCATTAAGTTCGTGGCATGTGATGTCCGAGCGTACGATAATTTTTTCAAAATTATTTTACGGTTTTAATTAGAATTAAATTTAAAATGTTTAGAATTTAATTAATTAAATGTTAATGCATGCTTTATGTGTTGTTTGAGCATGGTGCGTGGTTATAGCCCTTTGACCTATTAGATAGGATTTGTGGATGTTTGTAATTTATAATACGACCTGCGTGTCGTGCCTTTCTCTATTTCATTCTAAATGTAATCCCTCCCCTATGTTCCCCTCGAATGTGAATCGAGGAATTCTATATCATGTAAATAGTGTAGTTTATTTTATTGATGATGATCAATGAAGATGGAGCATCGTGCCGGGATGAGGAGGCCATTCACAAATTGGAGCCAAAGGAAGATGCTTGTGAAGTTACCTTAGGTTGACTCATAGGATTTTCTCATTGGCTTGAGAAAATCATTAGTAGGGGCTAGAACCATGTCACGTTTAATTATGTATGTTGATGCATGATTTATCTTATGTTTTAGTTTGATAATAGTATTACACATATATGTAGATATGTATACAACTATATGTAGTGGACATATTTTAAATTATCAAATTAATCATGAGATCAATAAATCCCTCTAAAATATTAAGTTTTAGATGCCTTCCAAAATAAAAGTACTCGTCAATAACTTCGATTGTACATGTGTGGGTTTGCCAAAGCAAAGCACCGTGGCAATCTTAGTAAGGCGCGAAAGGATAAAAGTGATATCCGTTATACTTTAATTGGGTACGACTAAACTAGGTTATCTCAATAGGATTGGGAACCTAGAGGCATGGGTTGGATTATAATTCATTTGATGAATTAAACAAAGTGTTGTTCGTCAAACTATCCAAGAATTATATGTGATGTAATTGACAAAGTGTTGTCTACCTAAATAACCGAGTCTTGGGCGATTAGCCAAAGCTAACTCAAGATTAAGTGAAATATGGATCTTGGCCCACTAAAGGTTTTGAGGGTTGATATTTTTTAAACAAAATAGTGGGAGTATCATTTAATATTAGACCATGTTAAATGATTTAAATCATAAACTTATTTTGCATATTTATATTGTAGATATCCATGGCAACTAACAACGTTACTAGCACTTTATCACTGCGATCGGTCCTTGAGAAGGACAAATTAAATGGGACGAATTTCCTAGACTGGCATAGGAACTTGAGGATAGTCCTCAAACAAGAAAAGAAACAATATGTCCTAGAGGAACCCTTGCCCGCTGAGGAACCTCCCCTAACAGCTACAAGAGCTGAAAAAGATGCTTACAAGAAGCATCAGAGTGATGCACTTGATGTTGGGTGCCTCATGCTTGCCACCATGAACTCTGAGCTTCAGAAGCAACATGATGAAATGGAGGCGTTCGATATGATCGAACACTTAAAGCAGTTGTACCAACAGCAAGCAAGACAAGAGAGGTATGACGTCTCTAAGGTGTTATTTCAGTGCAGGATGGTAGAAGGAAGCCTAGTTGGAACTCATGTGCTCAAGATGATTGGGTACATTGAGAATATGGACAAGCTGGGTTTTCCATTGGACCAAGAGTAGGCCACCGATGTGATCTTGCAATCGTTGCCTGAGAGCTTCAGTCAATTTGTAGTAAATTACAATATGACTGACATGGAAAAGACTCTACCACAATTGCTTGGTATGTTGAGAACATATGAAGCAAATACTAAGAAGACTAAGGCCACAAATGTCCTTATTGTGAATAAGGGCAAAGGAAGAGCCAAAGCTAAAGGCAACAAGAAAGCAAAGAAAGTCTTTCCTAAATCTAAGCCAAAGTCTTGTGCACTGAAGCCAAAGGGAGGGATATCAAAGGAAGGGAACTGTTTCCATTGCGGTGAGACCGGCCATTGGAAAAGGAACTGCAAAGTATATCTGGAGGATCTAAAGAAAGGAAGTGTGACTTCCGCTTCAGGTATTTTTGTTATAGAAGTCAATTTATCTACTTCTTCATCATGGGTATTAGATACTGGATGTGGATCTCACATTTGTGTAAATGTGCAGGATCTAAAAAGGAGTAGGACGTTGGCGAAAGGTGAAGTTGATCTCTGAGTTGGAAATGGAGCAAGAGTTGCTGCATTAGCTATAAGAGATTATCATTTAGCTTTACCTTCTGGTTTATCATTGATTTTGAAAGATTGTTATTTTGTGCCTTCAATTACTAAAAACATTATTTCTATTTCTTGTTTGGACAAGTATGGATTTTCATTTATAATAAAGGACAACTGTTGTTCTATTTATTTAAATGATATGTTTTATGCTAGTGCACAAATGGTGAATGGTCTTTATGTATTAAATCTTGATATGCCTATCTATAACATAAATACTAAAAGGATTAAAAATAATGATTGTAATCCGACTTATCTCTGGCTCTGTCGCTTGGGCCACATAAACGAGAACCGCATATCTAAACTTCATAAGGATGGAGTATTAGATTCATTTGATTTTGAATCATATGAAACATGCGAATCTTGTTTAATGGGCAAGATGACTAAAGCCCCTTTCAAGGGACATGTTGAAAGGGCAAATGTTTTATTGGGACTAATACATAGTGATGTATGTGGACCAATAAGTACACAAGCTAGATGTGGTTTTCAATACTTCGTTACATTTACTGATGACCTCAGTAGATATGGGTATGTGTACCTAATGAAGCATAAGCATGAAACCTTTGAAAAGTTCAAAGATTTCAAAAATGAAGTACAAAACCAACTTGGCAAAAGTATCAAAATCCTTCGATCAGATCGAGGAGGTGAATACCTAAGCCAAGAGTTTCATGACTATCTAAAGGAGTGTGGGATAGTCCCACAACTCACTCCTCCGTATACTCCACAATGGAATGGTGTATCCGAGAGGAGAAATCGAACCTTGTTGGACATGGTTAGATCAATGATGAGTCATGCAGATCTTCCGATATCGTTTTGGGGACACGCTCTAGAAACAGCGATTTTCTTACTGAACCGTGTTCCATCTAAATCAGTGGAAAAGAGACCATATGAGATATGGACTGGGAAGCGTCCTAGTATGTCTTTTATGAAGATTTGGGGTTGTGAGGCTTTCGTTAGACGTCACGCCACTAACAAACTTGGACCCAAATCTGATAAGTGTTTATTTGTGGGGTATCCTAAGGAAACGAAAGGATACTATTTCTATTATCCCACCGAGAACAAAGTAGTTGTTGCTCGGACCGGTGTATTTCTTGAAAGAGAATTTATTTCTAGAAAAACCAGTGGAGGAAAATAGAACTTAGTGAAGTTCAACCACAAGAAAACACTGAACCTGAGATTGAGATGGAAACAGAGCAGGCTCCGTAAGCTGTTGTGGAAGAAGCACCTGCTCAAGAGACACAAGCCCAGCGTAGGTCTGTAAGAGAACACCGGGAGCCACAGAGATATGGATTTCTATTGACTCAACAAGGTGACTTACTACTTATTGATGAGGATGGGCCGTCATCTTATCAACAAGCTATAATGGGCAATGATTCTGAGAAATGGCAAGAGGCCATGAAATCTGAGATGGAATCCATGTATGCAAACCAAGTATGGACTTTGGTTGATCCACCTGAAGGGGTACGACCCATAGGGTGCAAATGGATTTTCAAGAAAAAGACCGATATGGATGGTAACGTACAAACCTATAAAGGTCGGCTGGTTGCAAAAGGATTCAAACAAATTCATGGTGTTGACTATGATGAAAACTTTTCACCAGTGGCCATGGTTAAATCCATAAGGATCTTACTTGCAATAGCTGCATTTCATGATTATGAAATCTGGCAGATGGATGTCAAAACAGCTTTCCTTAATGGAAATCTGCTCGAGGATGTGTACATGACACAGCCCGAGGGTTTTGTCGATCCAAAGGATGCTAGGAAAGATATGCAAGCTACAAGGATCCATTTATGGATTGAAGCAAGCTTCTCGGAGTTGGAATCTTCGTTTTGATGATGCAATCAAAGAGTTTGGTTTTATCAAAAACGAAGATGAACCTTGTGTCTACAAGAAGGTCAGTGGGAGCGTAATCATTTTCCTAGTGTTGTATGTAGATGACATACTTCTTATTGGAAATGATATCCCTGCCTTGCAATCTGTAAAGATTTGGCTAGGGAATTGCTTTTCGATGAAAGATTTAGGAGAAGCCACCTATGTATTAGGAATCAAGATCTATAGAGATAGATCGAGAAGGCTTCTTGGTCTAAGTCAAAGTACATACATAGACAAGGTGCTTAAAAGGTTTAGCATGCAAGAATCAAAGAAAGGATTCGTGCCTATGACACATGGCATTTATCTCTCGAAGGAACAGTGTCCTTCAACACCAGATGAGAGACAACGCATGAGTAAGATTCCATACGCGTCAGCTATTGGATCTATCATGTATGCCATGATATGTACTCGTCCCGATGTATCGTATGCTTTGAGCATGACGAGCAGATATCAAGTTGATCCAGGTGAAGGTCACTGGATTGCTGTCAAGAACATCCTGAAGTACTTGAGAAGGACTAAGGATACATTCTTGATTTATGGAGGTGATGAAGAGCTCAATGTAATGGGTTACACTGATGCAAGCTTCCAAACCGACAAAGATGATTTTCGATCGCAATCTGGATATGTGTATTGCCTAAATGGAGGTGCTGTGAGCTGGAAGAGTTCAAAGCAAGAAACAGTAGCCGATTCTACAACAGAAGCTGAGTATATTGCTGCCTCGGATGCAGCAAAGGAAGCTGTTTGGATGAGGAAGTTCATTTCTGAACTTGGAGTGGTGCCTAGCATTAAAGATCCGATAGAACTCTATTGTGACAACAATGGAGCGATCGCATTAGCTAAGGAACCAAGATCTCACCAAAGATCCAAACACATACTTAGGCGGTTCCATTTCATTCGAGAAATCAATGAAAGGGGAGATGTTAAAATATGCAAAGTACCAACAGATGATAATGTATCTGACCCATTGACGAAGCCACTGTCACAGCAGAAGCATGATCGTCATACTAGATCTCTAGGCATTAGGTATATGTCTGAGTGGTCTTAGTGCAAGTGGGAGATTTGTTGGAATATGTGATGACCAGGGATTATAGGTGTTAGTCCCGGAGTATTAATAACCTCTAAAGTTGTTTTACGTAGCGATTTGGAGTTTAATCGCGATGTTGGGCCTTCTGGGCTCGTTTATTTGAGTAGTTGGGATCGTTGGATCCCAAGGTTGAGATTGTATTCACATTACGGTGTAAAACCTAAGAGTTGGGTTTTTGATGTGTCTCGGAATCTCGGGTGTTTGTGTGAACACCGGTAGGGGGTTTTGGGGTTAGAGAGAGAGTTTTTGAAAACAGATGATTTTTAATGAATCACGATGTATTTGTGGGGCTATTAGTATTTCGGGGTATTTTTGCTATAAATACCAGTTGAACCCGAGATTTTATTAAAATTTTCATTTCAGCCCCAGCCGTCACTCTCTCTCCCACTCCTGCCCATTCCCGACTTCCCCCTGCCCCGCGCACAAAAGCAGTGCGCCCGCCAACGTCCCGCCGCCGTTCGGCGCGTGCGACCCGCCACCGGCTTCGCCTCGTCGAGGCGCAGCTAACCCCACCGGCAATTCGAAGTTTGGTCGCGTTTCTCGTTCGGATTTTGGCAGAATGCGTCGATCCCCAAAAGCTAGGGTTCTTCGATTTCGGTCGATTTTCCTTCCGATCTTCGTATGGGTAACCTTCCTTACCCCTTTTCCATGCTTGTGATGTATTTCCCTGCCTAATTGTGAATTATTGTTTCGAATTTCCCCAAATTCGTAGGGTTCATGTTCGAATTATTTGGGGGTTTTTGGCAAGGGTGATGATTCTTGCTATTGATGGTTTAATTCACATTTTAGATGTATTATGATGCTTAATTGGGATCGAATTGAGTTGTTATGGTTCGAATTCTTGCCCTAATTTGGTGAGGGTTTGATTTCGAATTTTGGGGGTTTTGGCTATGGGTTGATGATTCATGTTAGGGATCGTTATTACATGTTTTAGATGATTTATGATGCTTGGTTGGGTTCGAATCGTGATGCTAGGGTTCGAATTATTGAAGGTGTTCTTGGGCAATTTTTCGATATGTCGCATTCGTTTTCCCTCCCTGCATGTACCCTGCCCCGGGTCTTTTAAATGATTTATTGTCGTGTGTTGACAATATTTTGAGGGTTATGGATGTGCTTGGTCATGGGTTACATGTTCGTAAATAATTGTGAATTATTTATCGTGTTAGCACATCGTTCCTCGGGGCATGGAACTCGAGCAAGGTTTGGCTCGGACTTCGGGGATTTAAGGTACGTTTAGTGTACGAGCATAGTTTAAATGATGTTTTACAAGTATGATGCATGGTTTAAAATACATGAAATGTTTTACTATGATGGTACCGGGACTTGGTTACGTTATGTTGATTCACATGGTGAAATGCTTGGTGCCGCTATGAAGCGAGCAAATGATGGGGTGTGGTTGCTACGGAGCGAACACCGATAGTATGACGCTACTTTGAAGTAAGAATTGAAAATGTGGTATTTGATTAGATATCTAGGATATCTCTATTTTATTCCCTATTGGTAATGAATAGGAACAGAGACGTAGTTAATCAGAGAAGTGATTAACTAGTATAGGAAGTTAAGGAAATCTCAAATGATATCTAGAATTATGATAATTGCTAGATAAAGAAAGATGTTATGAAATGTTGTTAAATTGAAACTGACTAGGGTTAACCAATATGATGATTAACTGAATATTCAGGATTTGATGATTTATCTATTTTGAGAACAGGGTTATTACAGGGGTACGCTATGATGAGGATGATACCATCCAGGAAGTATCACATATGTTCCACAATATTTACATTTTCGTAAATGATGTATTATGTCATTATGATTATGAAATTGTGGAATTGGTATGCTCACCCCGTTGGGGGCTGTCTCTGTTGGGGCAGGTAAACAGGTACATCGACGGCTTTGGAAATGAGCACGAGCTGTTGATTGGATGTACTCCCAGGATCGTGGTACCAGGGCTTGATGGAGCACGGTATCGTATAGAGTACTTATATACCCATGAGGGTTATATACATATGCATGATGCTCGCATGTGAGCAAGATTATACTTGTATATGGGTTGTATATAAAGGCATGAGCCTTTCTCTCTTTCATTCTATGTTGCATGCAATTAGAGGTAGAATTGCTAAATGATATGAGAGTCATTGGTGTATTGTGGGTATTGAAACCCACTTTTGTTGTCATATGTGTGGTGTCTTCCCTGGCTGGGAATTTACTTGATATTGCTGCATTCTTATGGGTATTATGTTTTCCCTGACCGGGAATTATGTTATGTGTTGTGCCTTTATTTCGGGATAGCTCTATTTATGGGCAAACTCTGCCCAAATTTTTATAAAGGTCCACAATGTAAAAAGTGGTGTAATGGACGAACTCTATGAGTCTATTGTTGTTAGGATGATGAACTTATAACATTGTATGTTAAAGAAATTTTGTAATTGCCATTCAATGGCAAAGTATCATCTGAGATAGGATTTGTCCCTCCTATATAACAGGAGATGTGTTTGGCCCTTGATCAAGTGAGAACTAAAATGCATGGCCATGCTCGAATGAGTCTATATGAGATATCGAGCTTATTCGTTTATTCTAGTTCTACTTGGGGATCAAGAAATAAAGATTGTATATACGAGTATGACTATTCCATGACTCGTGTTCAATCTAAACACAAAGGACAAAGGGATTAAGTTACATGGTTAATATTATCACAAGTTCTAAAGGTTATGTCGAGTCATTGACATTCTTGTAATTTGGGTAGCCTTGATGTGTTGCTAGACACCGCTCTTTGCTTGTAACGTAAAATGAGATTTTATGTCACTGCCAACATTACAAGATCCTATCGGGTCGCACAAAAGATTAAATCGATAAGGGAATTGAATTCATGGGATGAATTAAATAATTAAGAAGTGTCTTAATTAAATGATTATAAGGATTTAATTAAATCATGGGTTTAGGCCCATTAGGCTTTAAGAAAGCCTTTAATTAAATCATATATAATTTGTTAACAAGATGTTTAATTGTAATTAACACAACATAACAAAACCTAGCCACCAAAATCTTGTGAAGCTCTCGGCCAACCAAGCTCACGGCCACCTCTCTTGGCCTCCGCCTTGGTCTTTGTTTTCCGGCCATCTTCTTCGATTTAGAATCGAGTGTGGCTCTTGTTACGGTATAAGAACAAATCGAGCACTTTGTTCTTGAACTATCCCTTCCCGATTTGATCGTGTGGATACCGTTGAGGCAAAACTTGTTAAGTTTTGCTAGTGACTCGGAGAAGGCGTAGGACGTGGTGCTGCTCCGTGGATTCTGCTTCAAACACGCTACAAGGGTAAGACACTTGTTATTCCTTTATCCGATATGAATCCCTATGTATAGATCTGCTGGTTAGTAATCCATACAATTTTATTCCGCTGCGTTGTATGCTCTTGGATTACTTACACCATGAAGGGTCTTAAACCAAAGTTTCAATAAACTCTTAGCCTAACATGCATCATAATAACCCCAAAAGTTTGACACTCAACCAAAAAATCCAGAAAAACAGGGCACTAGAACCTTGCCCAGAATTTTCGAACACTACTTTTCACATGATTAAATCCTTCACATAATATATGAAACATGCTCAAGGAAATATACTGGTATCTTCAACAAACTACCATACACGTATTCACATCAAAGGTTCAACCAAAACCTAAGCTAGCATGCTTCAAATATTCATGATAGAACCCTTACTCAACATGAAAACATGGCACTTCCCCTGCTCAGATGTTCGAGGAACCCTTTTCTCAACTAGAAATCTAACACATAAAGCATGCAAGTTACTTAACAAAACATGCTAGGGGCTTGATACACATCACATAAAAGTACTCATAACAAGATTTCATCGAACCCTACAATAGCATGCCAAATCTGCTACAAAGAAAACACATGCTTGAAATCTGAAAACTGGGAAAAAAGGATGACTCCTCACCACTTTTTGGCTCGACTTTCCTTCAAGCAAAAGAACAATAAAACGTAATCTTCTTCTTCCTACCTGCTGGCTGAGTGTGCTTCGAGGTTTTGGAGAGAAGAAGGAGAGTTTGGAGGAGATAAAGTGATTAAAGCAGATGGACCAAAAGTCTTCTTTCATACGATGTATTTAAAATATCCCTCTTTGATGTTTTATAAATTTACCACATCAATACATCATCAAAAACACATAACATGCCTCCTAAACCATATCATCAAAATAAAAATAACACCAACCACATTCCTTAATTCCCTAACATAATTACATGCATTTTATCACATAAAGCATAACCCAAAACCCTAAATTAAAACATGCCTTTAATACATAATCAAATTAATACATCAAAGCTTGTTTACACATAATCCTTTCGGGGATATCACAATACTCCCCTACTTATAAGATTTCGTCCCCGAAATCAAACATGCTTACCAACAAGAGGTAAAAGAATACATAAACGCATACCAGAAAACAGCTCTGGGTAGTGCTGCACCATGTGTCGCTCTGTCTCCCACGTTGCCTCCTCGACACCCCTACGATCCCACTGAACCTTGATCATAGGAATAACCTTGTTCCGAAGTCTGCGGTCTGCCCTATCCAGTATCCTGATAGGCCGCTCCACATAAGAAACATCGGACTCAAACTGCACCTCTGAAGGCTGCAACACATGTGAAGGATCCGGCTCATACTTCCTCAGCATAGACACATGAAATACGTCGTGAATACCAGACAGAGAGGGCGGTAAAGCCAAACGGTACGCCAAAGTACCAATACGCTGTAAAATCTCATACGGCCCTACATATCTCGGGGACAACTTCCCCCGCACACCAAACCGTACTACACCTCTAAAAGGCGAGATCTTCAGAAAGACTCTGTCGCCTAACTGAAACTCCAATGGCCTACGCCGCTGATTAGCATACGCTGCCTGTCTGTCCTAAGCTGCCTTCATATTTCTCCTGATAATCTTTACCTTTTCCTCCATATCCTGGACCAACTCTGGTCCTCCGACCGATTTACGGTCCACATCATCCCAACACAAAGGCGACCTGCAACGCCTTCCATATAGGGCTTCAAATGGAGCCATCTGTATGCTAGCCTGGTAACTGTTATTATAAGAAAATTCCACCAAGGCTACTGAGTCCTGCCACGAAGTGTCGAACTCCAGCACACAAGCACTCAACATATCTTCGAGCGTCTGTATCGTACACTCGGTCTGTCCGTCCGTCTAGGGATGATAGGCTGTGCTCAATCTTAACTCTGTACCTAGAGCTGTTTGAAGACCCTCCCAGAAGTGAGATGTAAACCGCGGATCTCGATCAGACACAATTGAAACAGGGATCCCATGCAGTCTCACCACATCTCTGATATATAACTGTGCCATCCTCAAGTACGTGAAGGTCATACAGTATGGAATGAAATGAGCACTCTTAGTCAATCTGTCGACGACTACCCATATAGCATCAAAACCCGAAACAGTCCTCGGTAAGTGGGTCACGAAATCCATAGACACGTGCTGCCACTTCCACTCGGGTATCTCCAAATTCCTTAGCTCACCTCCAGGCCTCTGCCTCTCAGCCTTCACCTGCTGACAAATCAAACAGCGCTTGACAAATGAAGTAACATCCTGTTTCATTTGCCTCCACCAGAACTGGCTGCGCAGATCCTTATACATCTTTTTCCCGCCCGGGTGGACACTCATCCTGCTGCAATGAGCTAGCTGTAATATACCCTGTCGCAACTCGGGTGTATCTGGAACCACCCATCTGTCGCCAAGTCTCAGAGAACCGTCCTCAGCCACTTTGAATCTCGATGGCTGACCTGAATGAACCACTGACATCCATCTCTGAACCTCTGCATCGGTGCCCTGAGCCTTCCTGATGTGATCATAAATAACAGGTTCAGCTAACAAGGTCAAAACCTGTACTGGTGAAGCAGACACATCATAATCAAATCCCAAATGGCAGTAGGAGCCCCAACATAGCTGATAGACACATGGCATCCTCTGTTGTGCTCCTCACCTTCCGACTCAAAGCGTCGGCTGTCAAGTTTGCTTTCCCGGGTGGTATTCGATTTCACAGTTGTAGTCCTTCAGCAGGTCCATCCATCTCCTCTGCCTCATGTTCATCTCAGCCTGTGTAAACAAGAACTTCAGGCTCTGTGATCAGTGAAGATGGTGAATGAGGTACCGTATAAGTAGTGTCGCCATATCTTCAAGGCGAACACTATAGCTGCTAACTCCAGATCATGAACTGGATACCTCGACTCATGTGGCTTCAACTGTCTCGAAGCATAAGCCACTACATGTCTGTCCTGCATCAGTACACATCCTAGGCCCTGTAGCGATGAGTCAGTATAAAGAACAAACCCTTTGTTCTCCCTGGGAATCACTAGAACTGGTGCAGTAGTCAGTCTGTGCTTTAATTCCCGGAAACTCTGCTCACAAGCCTCTGACCAACAAAATGGGACTCCCTTCTGAGTCAGCTGTGTAAGTGGCTTGGCGATCTTTGAGAAACCCTCGACGAATCGTCGATAATAGCCGGCCAGACCAAGGAAACTCCGAATCTCACTGACTGAAGTAGGGGCAGACCAATCCCTAACTGCCTCTATCTTCCTCGGGTCTACTGATATCCCCTCTCGTGATATGATATGGCCCAAGAAGGCTACACTGCTCAGCCAAAACTCAGACTTGCTGAGTTTGGCATACAACTGATGATCTCTGAGGATCTGGAGTACTATCCTCAGATGATCGGCATGATCCTTTTCACTCCTTGAATAGACAAGGATGTCATCAATGAATACGATCACAAACTGATCTAGGTACTCCTGAAATACTCTGTTCATCAGGCTCATAAAGACTGCAGGTGCATTTGTCACACCGAAAGGCATCACCAAGAACTCATAGTGTCCATACCGAGTTCTAAAAGCCGTCTTTTGGACATCACCAGCTCTAACCCGTACCTGGTGATAGCCTGACCTCAATTCTATCTTGGAGTACACCTCTGTACCCTGAAGCTGGTCGAACAGATCATCAATCCTCGGAAGTGGATACCTGTTCTTCACTGTGGCCTTGTTCAGTTGCCTGTAGTCAATGCACAGACGCATTGAACCATCCTTCTTTTTCACGAACAAGACTGGTGCACCCCAAGGCGATACACTAGGACGAATGTATCCCTTGTCAAGGAGCTCCTGTAACTGTACCTTCAGCTCTCTCAGCTCTGCTGGTGCCATCCTATATGGGGCACGAGAAATAGCAGAAGTCCCTGGCAGCAGCTCAATGGCAAACTCAACATCCCTGACAGGCGGAAACCCCGGAATCTCATCTGGGAACACATCAATGAACTCCGCCAAGACCGGAATGTCCTCAGATCTCACTTCCTTCTCTTCTGAAGCATCCACGGCATAAATAAGGTAGCCGTCCCCACAAAAAGTCCACTGGAACCCCTGATCAGATAGAAAACGAACAAACCTCCTTTGGCAATCTACCACAGCTCGGTATCTGCTCAACACATCAATGCCGATAATACAGTCAAAGTCTGCCATCTCTAACTGAATCATATCGGCCCTCAGATCATTGCCCTCAAAATAAATGAGGCAATCAGATAACAGTCGGTCTGCAATCACATGCTTTCCCGTGGGTGTCGAGACCATGAGAGGCGTGGGTAACAGAGACGAGCACAAGCGGTGTCTCTCCACAAAAGCAGTAGATACAAAGGAATGGGAAGCACATGTATCTATCAATATAAGTGCAGGGTACGTAAGTAAATGACACGTACCAGCAATGACCTCCTCCGGGGCTGCCTCAGCCTGCTCCATAGTCAGTGCATACACTTGACCCTGCGGCGGTCCTGCCGTCTGACCTCCCGGTGGTCGTGGTGCAAACTGCTGTCTCTGTGGTGCCCTCCCAGCATCAAACCTTGGCCTATTCGGCCCAGAGTCTGTCTGACCTGCCCGATTGGGGCAACCTCGAGCCAAGTGGCCCATCTTGCCACAGACATAGCAACCCTGACAGTTACGTGACAAGTGCCATCCTCCACAGTTGTTACACCTACTTCCCCCTGCCTTGCTCCCCTGTGTGGGCCCCCGATTGTTTTGCTTCTGACCCTGAGACTTCTTCCCACCAAATCTGGAAGATGATGAGGCCCCACGAGCCTTGAATTGACCCCCTTGTGGCCTCAGGCTATCAGCAACAGGCCTCTGTGGTGATACAAAAGGGGGTACAACGTCCTTGTACGCGCCCACTGCAATCTCTGCCAATTCTGCCCATGTCAGGGCGTCATCAAATGAGCTGGGGTTGTTGGAGACAACCCGATCAAATAGCTCTGGCCTTAGTTCCTTCAGAAAGTTCCTCATCTTGGCATGACTGCTGACGGCAATATGAGGTACATACCTCAATAGTGAGGAATACTGCATAGCGTAGTCTGACACTGACACGTTGCCCTGCTTCAAACTATTGAATTCATCTTCCTTCAATTGTCTGGCAGCTGTCGAAAAGTACCGGTTAAGGAACCGAGTCCTGAATACAGTCCAATCAACCGTCATACCCTAAGCTCTCAGCTCCATGACTGTGGTCTTCCACCACATGGAAGACTTCTTCGATAACTGGAACTCTGCCAACCTCAGCCAGGCAGTCCGGGCAGAGGGTGCCGATACGAATATCTGTTCCAATCTCTCAAGCCATTCCTCGGGCTTGCTTCCCCAGTCTCTGTCCCTTCAAAAAGCGGTGGATGATAGCTCAAGAACTGGGTCAGACTTATCTCCCCTGGTAGCAGTATCTGTGCCATAGGCTCCAAGCCTACTGCAGGTGGCGGTAACGGATTCGTCTGAGCAATACTCGCGTTCATACTGCCCATATCCCCTACCTCTTCATTGAGGTTCTCCGGGTTAATAGCCGCCATGCTGCAACACAAGAGTTAACAACAATACCAAAAGCAGTTCATAATATAAGCCGTTAGATAACAAGAGTATTTTATTCAAAGCATGTTAGTATAACACTTATACAACAATATGCATCACATGCATAACATGCCCAACAATGAATACCTAGCCAACTTGTCTCTAAAGGCTACCCTTCACTCTTCCCTGGTTGTCTAACCACTGCTCTGATACCACTAAATGTAAGACCCCGTTATCTCAGCAAGGTACTAAGGTGCAATTTAGAGAACTAACATTCATATGTATAAATCAGAGGAGTAAGTCGTGTTGATTAACCTGAGCTTAAGAGATTACAGTACCAAAAGTTCAAAAAGGAAATTCACATATTCCTACAAAAGGTACTACATTATAGTCTTACTCTACTTCTTGTAGAAGCTATACAAAAAGATTCTCTAACATGCTAATCCTGTAGCACTCCTTACAGCTCAGCATATCAACCCCGACCCTTGTTCTCATCGTCAAAAGCACCTACAAAGACAACCCTCAATACATGAGCATACTGTGATTCATATTCAACATAATATGAATGTAAAGCGTAAATGCACAAATCATAAATACAAAGCACTTCCTGTATTTCCAAGCATTTACAACGTCCATTGGTTGTCCCTGTACCATAACTCATAATAACACATTATATGAACATATGGTTTCATAAATAAATGTCATGACATATCTTTACTTCTTAAATCCTCACTTCAATCCTGAGTCATTATCATTAATGTATTTCAATGCTTCTTACTTTTCCACGTAAGCGGAATTCTTCCTCGCTTCTTATGGAAATCCACGTAAGCGGAATTCTTCCTCGCTTCTTATGGACATTAGCGTAAGCATTAAAATCCTCACTAGGATAACCTTGACTCGTGAAATACACCTCTTATATTTCACAACATACATATGCAAAAACAATGCATATCAACATGTATCATATCATGATACACTATCTTATGCATATCTTGGTTTACCTTGTGTTAAATAAATAAACACATAATACATGTTACCGTTGGGATGCCGTACGTCGCTTACGTACCTTTCCAAAAGATAGCGGAGTCAACCGACTTTATCTCCTCGGCTGTGCCTGGCACCTGTGATGGTTCTACATAAACACACAACTCAATATTAGGCAACTCATAATAATCCGGAATCAAAACTCAAATAAAAATCACATTTACCCTAAAATGTAATCTCGCGATCGATCGCCCCTTAGCCCCGATCGATCGCGAGATGTTACTTCCTTGAATACCAAAAATATGCAATCCGCGATCGATCGCCCCTTATTGGAGATCGATCGCCAAAACCCACTGGAACGTCGCGATCGATCTCGCCTCCTTGGCGATCGATCGCCAACTCTGTTCCTTTGTGCGATTTCCAGAATTACCGAGCACCTCTTTTCATACACTTAAAACCATATATCACATATAATATGCACGAATAAAAATACTAGGGGCTTCACCATACTCCCATGAAGGGTCTTAAACCAAAGTTTCAATAAACTCTTAGCCTAACATGCATCATAATAACCCCAAAAGTTTGACACTCAACCAAAAAATCCAGAAAAACAGGGCACTAGAACCTTGCCCAGAATTTTCGAACACTACTTTTCACATGATTAAATCCTTCACATAATATATGAAACATGCTCAAGGAAATATACTGGTAGCTTCAACAAACTACCATACACGTATTCACATCAAAGGTTCAACCAAAACCTAAGCTAGCATGCTTCAAATATTCATGATAGAACCCTTACTCAACATGAAAACAGGGCACTTCCCCTGCTCAGATGTTCGAGGAACCCTTTTCTCAACTAGAAATCTAACACATAAAGCATGCAAGTCACTTAACTAAACATGCTAGGGGCTTGATACACATCACCTAAAAGTACTCAGAACAAGATTTCATCGAACCCTACAATAGCATGCCAAATAGGCTACAAAGAAAACACATGCTTGAAATCTGAAAACTGGGAAAAAAGGATGACTCCTCACCACTTTTTGGCTCGACTTTCCTTCAAGCAAAAGAACAATAAAACGTAATCTTCTTCTTCCTACATGCTGGCTGAGTGTGCTTCGAGGTTTTGGAGAGAAGAAGGAGAGTTTGGAGGAGATAAAGTGATTAAAGCAGATGGACCAAAAGTCTTCCTTGGCCAACTCTGCTTTTCCGAAAAACAGGGGTAGGGGCATGGGTTGTGGCCAAGTGGGGGGGGGGGGTGCGTTTGGGTGGCCTCGTGGTGTTTAATTGTGTCCCGACATTTCATACGATGTATTTAAAATATCCCTGATGTTTTATAAATTTACCACATCAATACATCATCAAAAACACATAACATGCCTCCTAAACCATATCATCAAAATTAAAATAACACCAACCACATTCCTTAATTCCCTAACATAATTACATGCATTTTATCACATAAATCATAACCCAAAACCCTAAATTAAAACATGCCTTTAATACATAATCAAATTAATATATCAAAGCATGTTTACACATAATCCTTTCGGGGATATCACACCATTCTTTTGTGTCTACTGCTTTTGTGGAGAGACACCGCTTGTGCTCGTCTCTGTTACCCACGCCTCTCATGGTCTCGACACCCACGGGGAAGCATGTGATTGCAGACCGACTGTTATCTGATTGCCTCATTTAGTTTGAGGGCAATGATCTGAGGGCCGATCTGATTCAGTTAGAGATGGCAGATTTTGACTGCATTATCGGCATTGATGTGTTGAGCAGATACCGAGCAGTGGTAGATTGCCGACAGAGGATGGTACGTTTTCTTTCTGATCAGGGGTTCCAGTGGACCTTTTATGGGGACGGCTCCCGTCCCAAGATTCCAGTGATCTCAGCAGTTAAGATGTCGCAGTTATTGGAACGCGGCCACACGGGCTACATTATTTATGTCGTGGACGTCTCTGAGGAAAAGGAAGAGTTAAGGATCGAGGATATACCGGTCGTGACGGAATTCATTGATGTATTCCGGATGAGATTCCAGGGTTTTCGCCGATCTGAGATGTGGAGTTTGCCATAGAGCTACTGCCGGGGACATTAGCCATTTCTCGTGCCCCATACAGGATGGCACCGGCAGAGCTGAGAGAGCTGAAAGTGCAGTTACAGGAGCTCCTCGACAAGGGATACATTCGTCCTAGTGTATCGCCTTGGGGTGCGCCAGTTTTGTTCGTAAAGAAGAAAGATGGTTCAATGCGTCTGTGCATTGATTATAGGCAACTTAATAAGGCCACAGTAAAGAACAGGTATCCGCTTCCAATAATTGATGATCTGTTTGATCATCTTCAGGGCACAGAGATCTACTCAAAGATTGACTTGAGGTCAGGCTATCACCAGATAAGGGTTAGAGATGATGATGTTAAAAAGACAGCCTTTTGAACTCGGTATGGGCACTACGAGTTCTTGGTAATGCCTTTCGGTGTGACAAATGCCCCTGCAGTTTTTATGAGCTTGATGAACAGAGTATTTCAAGAGTACCTCGATCAGTTCGTGGTCGTGTTCATTGATGACATCCTTGTCTACTCAAGGAGTGAGGAGGAACATGCCGATCATTTGAGGACAGTGCTACAGATCCTCAGAGATCACCAGTTGTACGCCAAACTCAACAAGTGTGAGTTTTGGCTGAGCAGTGTATCATTCTTGGGTCACATTATCTCTCGAGAGGGGATATCAGTAGATCCCAAGAAGATTGAGGCAGTTATTGATTGGTCTGCCCCTACTTCAGTCAGTGAGATTCGAAGTTTTCTTGGTTTGGCTGGCTATTATCGACGTTTCGTCGAGGGTTTCTCAAAGATTGCCAAGCCACTTACACAGCTGACTCAGAAGGGAGTCCCATTTTGTTGGTCAGAGGCTTGTGAGCAGAGTTTCCGGGAATTAAAGCACAGACTGACTACTGCACCAGTTTTGGTGATTCCCAGGGAGAACAAAGGATTTGTTCTTTATACTGACGCATCGCTACAGGGCCTAGGATGCGTACTGATGCAGGACATACATGTAGTGGCTTATGCTTCTAGGCAGTTGAAGCCACACGAGACGAGGTATCCAGTCCATGATTTGTACTTAGCAGCTATAGTGTTTGCCTTGAAGATATGGCGACACTACTTATATGGTACCTCATTTACCATCTTCACAGATCACAAGAGCCTGAAGTTCTTGTTTACATAGGCTGAGCTGAATATGAGGCAGAGGAGATGGATGGACCTGCTGAAGGACTATGACTGTGAAATCGAATACCATCCGGGAAAAGCAAACTTGACAGCCGACGCTTTGAGTCGGAATGTGAGGAGCATGGCAGAGGATGTCATGTATGTATCAGCTATGATGGGCTCCTACTGTCAGTTGGGGTTTGATTATGATGTATCTTCTTCTCCGGTACAGGTGTTGACCTTGCTAGCTGAGCCGATCATTTATGAACACATCCGGAAGGCTCAGGGGACCGACGCAGAGGTTCAGAGATGGATGTCAGTAGTTCATTCAGGTCAGCCATCGAGATTCAGAGTGGCTGAGGACGGTTCTCTGAGGCTTGGCGACAGATGGGTGGTTCCAGATACACCTGAGTTGCGACATGGTATATTACAACGAGCTCATTGCAGCAGGATGAGCATCCACCCGGGCGAGAAGAAGATGTATAGAGATTTATGCAGCCAGTTTTGGTGGAGGCGAATGAAACAGGATGTTACCTCATTCGTCAAGCGCTGTTTGATTTGTCAGCAGGTGAAGGCTGAGAGGCAGAGGCCCGATGGTGAGCTAAGGAGTTTGGAGATACCCGAGTGGAAGTGGCAGCACGTGTCTATGGATTTCGTGACCCACTTACCAAGGACTGTTTCGGGTTTTGATGCCATATGGGTAGTCGTCGACAGATTGACTAAGAGTGCTCATTTCATTCCCTACTGTATGACCTTCACATACCTAAGGACGGCTCAGTTATATATCAGAGATGTGGTGAGACTGCACGGGATCCCTGTTTCGATTGTGTCTGATCGAGATCCGCGGTTCACATTTCACTTCTGGGAGGGTCTTCAGTCATCCCTGGGCACAGAGTTAAGGTTGAGCACAACATATCATCCCTAGACAGACGGACAGACCGAGCGTACGATACAGACGCTCGGAGATATGTTGAGGGCTTGTGTGCTGGAGTTTGACACTTCTTGGCAGGACTCAGTAGCCTTGGTGGAATTTTCTTATAATAACAGTTACCAGGCTAGCATACAGATGGCTCATTTGAAGCCCTATATGGCAGGCGTTGCAGGTCGTCTTTGTGTTGGGATGATGTGGACCGTAAATCGGTCGGAGGACGAGAGTTGGTCAAGGATGTGGAAGAAAAGGTAAAGGTTATCAAGAGAAAGATGAAGGCAGCTCAGGACAGACAGACAACGTATGCCAATCAGCGGCAAAGACCGTTGGAGTTTCAGTTGGGCGACAGAGTCTTTCTGAAGATCTCACCTTTCAGAGGTGTGGTACGGTTTGGGATGCGGGGAAAGTTCCCAAGATATGTAGGGCCGTATGAGATCTTGCAGTGTGTTGGTACTCTGGCGTACCGTTTGGCTTTACCGCCCTCTCTGTCTGGTACACATGATGTATTCCATGTGTCTATGCTGAGGAAGTACGAGCCAGATCCTTCGCATGTGTTGCAGCCTTCAGAGGTGCAGTTGGAGTCCGATGTTTCCTATGTGGAGCGGCCTATCAGGATTTTGGATAGGGCAGACCGCAGGCTTCGGAACAAAGTTATTCCTATGATCAAGGTTCAGTGGGATCATAGGGGTGTCGAGGAGGCCACGTGGGAGACAGAGCGACACATGGTGCAGCACTATCCAGAACTATTTTCTGGTATGTGATTTATGGTTTGCATTATATTGGGTAAGTGCATGCTGATTTCGAGGACGAAATCTTATAAGTAGGGGAGTATTGTGATATCCCCGAAATGATTATGTGATTTAATCATTAATTTTGTTATGAGGATTTTGGTGTTAATTCATGGGGTTGAATTAATAATATTGGGGAAATGCATTTCAGGGTGCATGTGATATATGTTGGGATTTTGGGGTTGTGGCATGATTAAATGGGGTGGGTGTTATTTGTTTTGGTGAAGCATGTTTAATTGGAAATTGAAGTATTTTATTGTTTAAATACTATAAAATATCATGTGAGGATATTTTAATACATCGTGCTAAATACCGGGACCAAAACATAACACATCACACCACCCAACACTCAACCACCCCCCCCAACCCATGCCTGCCCAGCTGGCTATGCAGCCCACTTGTCCTCATCATTCAAACCCTTTCCTCCACTCCAATCTCGCCCCCTTTCACTCCAAAATATCTTCCAGCAGCTACTAAGCAAAATAGAGAGGAGATCCTCCATTTTCATTGCTTGAAAACCTTCCAAAAATCGGAGCAAAGGAGGAACCATCACAGGTACCAGCACAGTCGAGAAGATAAAGTCGGTTGACTCCTCTATCTTTTGAAAGGTACGTAAGTGACGTACGGGCATCCCAACGGTAACATGTATTCGTGTTTATTTATTTAACACAAGGTAAAGTAAAGTATGCATAAAATAGTGCATTATGATATGATACATGTTGACATGCATTATTTTTGCATAAGAATACAGTGGAATTTAAGAGGTGTGTTCCACGAGAGGAATATAAGAGGTGTATTCTACGAGTCAAGGTTATCCCAGTGAGGATATTAATGCTTACACTATAATTCCGCTGAAAATGTGGAGCGAGAGGTAGAGGACCGTTCGCACATGGAGGCGTGAATTTCCATAAGAAGCGAGGAAGAATACCGCTTACGTGGAGTTCCATAAGAAACGAGGAAGAATTCCGCTTACGTGGAAAAGTAAGAAGCATTTCAATACACTAATGATAAAATGACTCAAGATTGAAGTAAGGATTTAAGAAGTAAAGATGTAAGGACCTTAGTTCCTTAAGTGCGGATTAAAGGCATAATTAGAGCTAATATAAATGATCAGAGTAGAATAATCATGTTGAGACTATGAGCCTTAAGAATTACATGCCAAAAATAAGGACTATCAATGGATTAGTTACATTCCCAAATCAAATGAATGTTATCAATTATAGCTTTACACTACTCCTAGAGTAGATACTATACAAAATTAATCCTGTCCTTCACTTCTCAAAAGAATTCTTCACAAGCTCACCACCTCAACCCGCTTAGCCCTTCTTATCATGCCAAAAGTGTACCTACAAGGACAACCCCCAAACATGAGCAATAATATCATTCATATTCAACACAATATGAATATAAAGCGTAAATGCTGAAATCACAATAAAACACTTTATGTTTTCCCATGCATTTCAAACGCTTCCAGTTTGGTTGTCCCTGTACCATAACTCATGAGTATAATCAATAGATTATTTAATGGTCTACACATGTCATGACACAATACCATCTCATCAAGCCAAATACCAATCACCAATCCCTAGTCTGTCCATCACAATGTATTTTAATGCCCATCGCTTATTTACATATAGGCGGCATAGAATAACCTCGCTTCAATGGACATGCGGCGCTCCCACCCCTCGCTTCACATTGAGCGGCAAATATTCTTTCCTCGCCCTATATGATAACCACGCTCAAATATGACATGCGGCGCTCCCACCCCTCGCTTCACATTTAACCGAAACAAACCAAATAGCGGCAAGCATTAAAATCATCAAGGGATGACCACGACTCATGGGATGTGCACCAATAATCATCATATGCATATACAATCATCATGCATAATTCAACATGTATTTGCATCCACAATGCATAATTCCACATATACTCGCATCCACAATGCATAAACAATGAATATATTAGATACATGTACCGTTGGGTGCCCGTACGTCCTCTACGTACCTTTCCAAAGTAGGATGTGGTAGGACTTCACTTCCTTGGCTGAGTTACCACCTGGGATGGTTCTACATATTAACACAATTCAATATTAGAACCCAACAATAGTCCAATACCAAAAATTTCATCAATCATGCCAAGGAAATAATTTTCAGCAAAAATGCTCTACCGATCGATCGGTCACCCCTTACCGATCGATCGGCAACTGTTCATAATTTCCATTTTAAGCTACGGCTTTTACCGATCGATCGGTCCAAGATACCGATCGATCGCTAGCCATCCACCGATCAATCGGTCGCTTTTACCAATCGATCGGTAAGCAGAGAAATTTCACCCCTCGCTTCGCACTTGCACCGATCGATCGTCGCCCTGCTACCGATCGATCGGTCGCCGCTACATTTTCGGGCAAACTCC
Organism: Haberlea rhodopensis; assembly: GCA_907163345.1. Taxonomy (NCBI): domain Eukaryota; kingdom Viridiplantae; phylum Streptophyta; class Magnoliopsida; order Lamiales; family Gesneriaceae; genus Haberlea; species Haberlea rhodopensis. The sequence goes on along the minus strand of CAJQUN010000466.1, from coordinate 290,711 downwards.
ATTTTTTTGGCACAAAACTACCAAATAACCCAAAACATTTTAAACCAAAGACATCCCAACAACATATCATCACAAAAACCTCATAAAACCATACCCCAACCACAAATAACACCAACCCACAACAAACCCATTTCAAAATCATTCAAAACCATTTCAAAACTAAACCAAACACTATAAAAATGACATGGAGGCATCCATACCTCTTGGGGACCTCAAATCTCCCAATAAACTTCACAAACAAGCTTTTTGCAAGAATTTCTCTTCACCCCTATGCTCAAACTCGAAAATGAAGAGAAAAGGAAGGGTTTGGGTGGTGGATTGGGAAAGTAAAGTGAAGGTGAGGTGGGGGGTTGGGGTATAAGGGGTTGGGTTAAATTAAAAATGCATTCCACAATACCATGGTGTATAAAACACCCCAATATGTTGTTTTTAAAAGCATTAATCCAAAATGCACCAAAATACCAATTAAACTCATGATTTCCAATTAATTGCTAACCATGGCAAATAAATCATGCTAATAACAATTTTCCCAACATGCACAACATGCACCCTGAAATGCTCTCCCCGGTCACTCTATCATGTGACTAAGCATTTCAATACATTAAATAAATCCAGCACATAATCAATTAATTACCACCATAATTAATCATATAAACACAATTAATGCCCAAATTGCAATTAATTATTTCGGGGATATCACAATACTCCCCTACTTATAAGATTTTGTCCTCGGAATCACATGCACTTACCCCAAAAAGAAACTAAACATAATCACATACCAGAGAATAGGTCCGGGTAGTGCTGCACCATATGCCGCTCCGTCTCCCACGTAGCCTCCTCGACACCCCTGCGATCCCACTGAACCTTGATCATAGGTATCACTTTGTTCCGAAGTCTACGGTCTGCTCGATCCAGAATTCTAACAGGCCGATCCACATAAGACACATCGGATTCTAACTGAACCTCGGAAGGCTGCAACACATGAGATGGATCCGGCTCATACTTCCGCAGCATCGATACATGAAACACATCATGTATACCAGATAAAGAAGGTGGCAAAGCCAGCCGGTAAGCTAAGGTGCCAATGCGCTGCAAAATCTCGTACGATCCAACATACCTCAGAGACAGTTTTCCGCGCATCCCAAATCGCACAACGCCTCTGAAAGGCGAGATCTTCAAAAAGACCTTATCTCCCAACTGAAATTCCAACGGTCTCCGCCGTTTATTAGCATAAGGTGCCTGTCTGTCCTGGGCTGCTTTCATTTTCTGCCTTATCATCTTTATCTTCTCTTCCATTTCCCGTATCAACTCCGGTCCTCCGACCGATTTGCGGTCCAAATCATCCTAACACAAGGGTGATCTACACCGTCTGCCATATAGGGCCTCAAAAGGAGCCATCTGAATACTCGCCTGGTAGCTGTTATTATAAGAGAACTCTACCAAGGCTACCGAATCCTGCCAAGAAACATCGAACTCCAATACACAAGCCCTCAACATGTCCTCGAGCGTCTGGATAGTACGCTCGGTCTGGCCATCCGTCTTTTGATGATAAGCAGTGCTCAATCTAACTTCAGTTCCCAAGGCCGACTGAAGACCATCCCAAAAATGCGATGTGGATCGTGGATCTCGATCCGACACTATGGAAATGGGGATCCCATGCAATCTCACCACATCTCGAATATACAATTGAGCCATCCTCAAAAAGGTGAAAGTCATGCTATAGGGGATGAAATGAGCTACCTTTGTCAATCGATCCACAATCACCCAAATAGCATCAAAACCTGAAGTACTCCTCGGCAGGTGAGTCACGAAGTCCATGGAAATGTGTTCCCACTTCCACTTCGGTATCTCCAAGCTCTTCAATTCGCCGCCAGGTCTCTGTCTCTCTGCCTTAACTTGCTGGCAGATCAAGCACCTCTTAACAAAAGCGACGACATCAAACTTCATCCTCTTCCACCAAAACTGACCACGCAGATCTTTATACATCTTCTTCCCGCCTGGGTGGATGCTAAGTCTGCTACTATGAGCTCGCTCCAAGATCCCTCTACGCAACTCCGGCGTACTCGGAACCACCCAACGGTTACCCAATCTCAGGGATCCGTCATCGGCCACTCTGAATTTCATTGGCTGACCAAGATATACTAAAGATAACCATCTCTGAACCTCATCATCTGACTTCTGAGCTCTCCTGATGTTCTCATAGATATCTGGCTCAGCTAACAAGGTCGATACATGCACATGCGATGCGTCTATGTCAAACTCATAGCCCAGATGGTAATAGGAGGTCATCATAGCCGACAAATGGATGACGTCCTCAGCAGAACTCCTCACTTTCCGGCTCAAGGCGTCTGCTGTCAAATAGCTTTCCCGGGATGGTACTCAATTTCACAATCATAGTCCTTGAGTAAGTCCATCCACCTCCTCTGCCTCATGTTCAGCTCCGCCTGAGTGAATAAAAACTTGAGGCTCTTGTGATCCGTGTATATGGTAAATGAAGTACCATACAAGTAATGTCTCCAAATCTTCAGGGCGAAGATGATAGCCGCCAATTCCAAGTCATGGACTGGGTATCTAGTCTCATGCGGCTTCAACTGCCTCGACGCATAAGCCACCACATGCTTATCTTGCATCAGTACACACCCAAGGCCCTGAAGTGATGCATCGGTATACAAAACAAATCTGGAGTTTTCTGTAGGAATCACCAATACTGGCGCCGTCGTCAAACGGTGCTTCAACTCCTGGAAGCTCTCCTCACAAGCTTCTGACCAAAAGAATGGTACTCCCTTCTGGGTCAACTGTGTCAACGGCTTGGCAATCTTCGAAAATCCCTCGACAAAGCGTCGATAATAACCGGCCAAACCCAGAAAGCTCCGTATCTCAGGTACAGAAGTGGGTGCAGCCCACTCCATCACAGCTTCAATCTTCTTGGGATCTACAGATATCCCGCTGCTAGATATGACATGCCCTAGAAATACTACACTGCTCAACCAAAATTCGCACTTGCTGAGCTTGGCATACAACTGGTGATCTCTGAGAATCTGGAGCACTGTCCTCAAGTGTTTCACGTGCTCTTCCTCGCTCCGGGAGTAGATGAGAATGTTGTCAATAAATACAATGACGAACTGATCAAGATACGGCTGAAACACTCTGTTCATCAGACTCATAAAGATCGCTGGAGCATTCGTCATGCCAAACGGCATCAATAGGAACTCATAATGTCCATATCGAGTCCGAAATGCTGTCTTCTGTACATCTTCCTCTCTGACTCGAATCTTGTGATACCCGGACCTCAAATCGATCTTGCTATATAATATGGTACCTTGCAACTGATCAAACAAGTCATCAATCCTTGGGAGAGGATATTTGTTCTTTACTGTGGCTTTATTCAGTTGCCGGTAATCGATGCACAATCTCATCGAACCATCATTCTTCTTCACAAAGAGAACCGGTGCGCCCCATGGCGATACGCTCGGGCGTATATATCCCTTGTCAAGGAGATCCTGCAACTGTTCCTTCAACTCTCTCAACTCCGCCGGTGCCATCCTGTAAGGTGCACGAGAGATAGCGGATGTCCCCGGTAACAACTCGATCCCAAACTCAACTTCTCTAGCCGGTGGGACTCCTGGGATCTCTTCTGGGAATTCATCAGCAAACTCTGCTACCACTGGTATATCCTCAACTCTCAATTCTTTATTCTTCCCAGAAGTGTCCAAGGCATAGATGAGATAGCCCGTGTGACCACGTTCCAACAACTGAGACATCTTGATTGCCGAAATCAACGGGATCTTCGCACGAGAACCGTTGCCATAAAAAGTCCACTGCATTCCCAAATCAGATCTGAACCTCACTATTCTCTGCCGGCAATCTACCACTGCCTGATATCTGTTCAAAACGTCAATACCCATGATGCAGTCAAAGTCTGACATGCCCAATACAATCAAGTCTGCCTTCAACTCTTTGCCCTCCAAATAAATGAGGCAATCTGCCATAAACTGATCGGCAACGACATTTCTTCCAGTGGGTGTCGAGACCAAGAGAGGCGTGGGTAAAGAAGACGTGCGCATATGGTGTCTCTCCACAAAGCCAACAGATACAAAAGAGTGGAAGGCACCTGTATCTATAAAAAAAAAAGCAGGGTACGTAAATAAATGACACGTACCGGCGATCACCTCCTCTGGGGCTGCCTGGGCCTGCTCTCTAGTCAGCGCATACACCTGTCCCTGGGACGGTCCCACTGTCTGACCTCCCGATGGTCGAGGCACAAACTGCTGCCTCTGGTGTACTGTCCTGTCATCAAATCTCGGCCTGTTGCCCTGAAACTCTGACTGTCCTCCCCGGGTGGGGCAATACCGAGAGATGTGGCCCATCTTGCCACAGCTATAATAGGCAGGGCACTTGCTCGAAGAATGTGGCCCTCCACAATTGTCGCACCTTGGCTCTCCAAGCCTATTTCCTTGCGTAGGTCCTCGGTTGGCTGACCAATTGTTCTTCTTGCCCTCTTGCTTCTGCCCAAAGAATTTCTTCCCACCGAACCGTGAAGATGAAGAGGCACCACGAGGTTTAAATGGCTCTCCCCGGGGCCTCAAGCTGTCATTAGATTGCCTCTGCTGTGGCACTTGTGAGGGCACAGCACCAGGGTAAGCTCCAACTCCAATTTCTGCCAGTTCTGCTCTCGTGAGAGCATCATCAAAAGAAGTGGGGTTATTGGTAATAACCCGGTCAAAGAGCTCCGGTCGCAACCCCTTCATAAAATTTCTCATCTTGGCGTGTCCATTGGTGGCAATGTGGGGAACATACCTCAGCAACGAAGAGTACTGCATGGCATAGTCTGACACTCTCATGTTCCCTTGTTTCAAACTTGCAAACTCATCCTCCTTCGTCTGTCTCGCCGCTTGCGGAGAAGTACCGGTTCAGAAACCGGGTTCTGAAGAGTGTCCAATCAATCACAACACCCTGTGCTCTCAGTTCCATTACCGTGCTCCTCCACCACATCAAAGGTTTCTTCGCCAACTGGAACTCCGCCAGCCTCAGCCAAGCTGTAACAGCACAAGGAGCCGATACAAATATCTGCTCAAGTCTTTCTAGCCACTCCTCAGCCTCCTCTCCTGATTCTGTTCCCTCAAACCGGGGCGGGTGGTAAGACAGAAATTGAGTCAAGCTGATCTCACCAGGTACTAATAACTGAGCCACTGGTTCCATGCCTACAGCTGGTGGAGGTAGAGGGTTTGCCTGACCAATACTAGCATTAACACTGCCCACATCGCCCACCTCTTCATTGAGGTTCCCCGCGTTCATAGCAGCCATGCTGTAACACAAAGGTTAACAACAATTCCAAAACAAATATATATGTTATGCCGTTAGATAACAGGAATGATAATAAGCATGTTAGTATAACAGGATATACATCAATATGCACCACATGCATAAACATGCTTCAAATGTAAGCACCTAGCCAATCATGCTAAGGCTACCCTTCACTCGTTCCCGGGTTCTCTAATCACTGCTCTGATACCACTAATGTAAGGACCCTAGTTCCTTAAGTGCGGATTAAAGGCATAATTAGAGCTAATATAAATGATCAGATTAGAATAATCGTGTTGAGACTATGAGCCTTAAGAATTACATGCCAAAAATAAGGACTATCAATGGATTAGTTACATTCCCAAATCAAATGAATGTTATCAATTATAGCTTTACACTACTCCTAGAGTAGATACTATACAAAATTAATCCTGTCCTTCACTTCTCAAAAGAATTCTTCACAAGCTCACCACCTCAACCCGCTTAGCCCTTCTTATCATGCCAAAAGTGTACCTACAAGGACAACCCCCAAACATGAGCAATAATATCATTCATATTCAACACAATATGAATATAAAGCGTAAATGCATAAATCACAATAAAACACTTCCTGTTTTCCCATGCATTTCAAACGCTTCCAGTTTGGTTGTCCCTGTACCATAACTCATGAGTATAATCAATAGATTATTTAATGGTCTACACATGTCATGACACAATACCATCTCATCAACCCAAATACCAATCACCAATCCCTAGTCTGTCCATCACAATGTATTTTAATGCCCCTCACTTATTTACATGTAGGCGGCATAGAATAACCTCGCTTCAATGGACATGCGGCGCTCCCACCCTTCGCTTCACATTGAGCGGCAAATATTCTTTCCTCGCCCTATATGATAACCACCCTCAAATGTGACATGCGGCGCTCCCACCCCTCGCTTCACATTTAGCGGAAACAAACCAAATAGCGGCAAGCATTAAAATCATCAAGGGATGACCACGACTCGTGGGATGTGCACCAATAATCATCATATGCATATACAATCATCATGCATAATTCAACATGTATTTGCATCCACAATGCATAATTCCACATATACTCGCATCCACAATGCATAAAAAATGAGTATATTAGATACATGTACCGTTGGGTGCCCGTACGTCCTCTACGTACCTTTCCAAAGTAGGATGTGGTAGGACTTCACTTCCTTGGCTGAGTTGCCACCTGGGATGGTTCTACATATGAACACAATTCAATATTAGAACCCAACAATAGTCCAATACCAAAAATTTCATCAATCATGCCAAGGAAATAATTTTCAGCAAAAATGCTCTATCGATCGATCGGTCACCTCTTACCGATCGATCGGCAACTGTTCATAATTTCCATTTTAGGCTACGGCTTTTACCGATCGCTCTGTCCAAGATACCGATCGATCGGTTGCTTTTACCGATCGATCGGTAAGCAGAGAAATTTCACCCGTCGCCTCGCACTTGCACCGATCGATCGTCGCCCTGCTACCGATCGATCGGTCGCCGCGACATTTTCGGGCAAACTCCATTTTTTTGGCACAAAACTACCAAATAACCCAAAACATTTTAAACCAAAGACATCCCAACAACATATCATCACAAAAACCTCATAAAACCATACCCCAACCACAAACAACACCAACCCACAACAAACCCATTTCAAAATCATTCAAAACCATTTCAAAACTAAACCAAACACTATAAAAATGACATGGAGGCATCCATACCTCTTGGGGACCTCAAATCTCCCAATAAACTTCACAAACAAGCTTTTTGCAAGAATTTCTCTTCACCCCTATGCTCAAACTCGAAAATGAAGAGAAAAGGAAGGGTTTGGGTGGTGGATTGGGAAAGTAAAGTGAAGGTGAGGTGGGGGGTTGGGGTATAAGGGGTTGGGTTAAATTAAAAATGCATTCCACAATACCATGGTGTATAAAACACCACAACATGATGTTTTTAAAAGCATTAATCCAAAATGCACCAAAATACCAATTAAACTCATGATTTCCAATTAATTGCTAACCATTGCAAATAAATCATGCTAATAACAATTTTCCCAACATGCACAACATGCACCCTGAAATGCTCTCCCCGGTCACTCTATCATGTGACTAAGCATTTCAATACATTAAATAAATCCAGCACATAATCAATTAATTACCACCATAATTAATCATATAAACACAATTAATGCCCAAATTGCAATTAATTATTTCGGGGATATCACAAAAGATATGTCATGACATTTATATAAGGAAGCCATAATATCATATAATGTTTTTATCATGAGTTATGGTACAGGGACAACTAATGGGCGTTTTAAATGCATTGGAAATACAGGAAGTATTTTATGACTATGATTATGCATTTATGCTTTACATTCATATTATGTTTGATATGAATTACGATATGCTCATGTGATGGGGGTTGTCCTTGTAGGTGCTTTTGCTAAGGAGAACCAGGGTCAGGTTGATAAGCTGAGCTGTAAGGAGTGCTACAAGATAGCAAGGTAAAAGACTTATTTTGTATAGCTTCTACTAGGAGTACAGTAGAAGTAGCCTTACCCAAATTTGTTAAAGAAAGAAACAAATTTCTTTTGGCATGTCATATATACATGTAAACCTTAAGCTCAATTGTCAACACGACTTACAACTCTGATTTGGTATGATTAGTTCTCTTAATTGCACCTTATTGTATGTTTGAGATAACGGGGTCTCACAGTTCTATATCATAGTTTGCTCTACAATAGCGGCATTTTAACCCCACGCACGCTCAACAATAGCGGCGTCATAACCGATGGTCGCTCAACGGCTACAACATCCCAATCATTGCTCGCTCAAAAGCGGCACCTTATGATTTCCAATGTATAACCATTTATCACGATTATCATATACCATGCATTTCCTTATCCATTTATTGCAAGTACCGTATACCATGCATTTTAACATCTATTTGTTGCAAATACCATATACCATGCATTTCAACACCCCTTTATTACAAATACCACAGACCATGCATTTCAATATCCGTTTATTGTAAATACCACATACTATGCATTTCAATATCCGTTTATCGTAAATAGCACACACTATGCATTTCACAGTTGCAATATTATAACAAACTATGCTCGTACGTCATACGTACCTTATAATTCCATAGTTCGAATCTCACGTTGCCTTGGTCCCGTGACCGATGAATTATGTGCTAAAAATAATTAATAATCCACAATTAAAATCAAGCATGCAACCATGTTCCCAAGCACATTCACAATCCCCAAAATATCATCAATCAATGACGATTACCCATTTAAAAAGACCCCGGACGAAGCATGCATCGATTCCATAACATCAACCCAAAATATGCCATGAAACCAGGCCTCTCGATCGATCGGACATCAGCTCTCGATCGATCGAGAGGCACAACAAGATTTGGCACCAAAATTCCCTCGCCCTCGATCGATCGGCGAGACTGGCCGATCGATCGCCTCGTGCCCGCGATCTATCGGTAGTCTAGCCCAATCGATCGCCATTTACTGTCCATCGTCTTCATTTTTGGGAAAAACGCGCGATCGATCGAGGCCTCTGTTGGGATATGCCATAAGACAAGTCATTAGATGATTGTTTAAGACATACAATGTTTATGGTTTTATGAATGGCAATTCATTATTATATATTATTCTTTTAACTGTGCATTGTGAATTAATATATATGTTAATGTCCTTAGAATAATATTGTATTATTCTTAAAGATGTCCCTAGTCAAGTATTATCATGAATAGGGATAATGATAATACGTAGAGACTAGTATATGTTGATCGATGAATTGTTCATTGATATGAGATATCAAATCAACATATGGGTACATGTTAGAGAACGATGTACTGGACAGACCCACCATGAGAATGCAACATGGATAGTTATATGATCGTCATATGCAATTCTCATAGTGATAATAATGTATGAAATCCTTACGACTTGTGATCATCAGAGATCCCAACATAAGGAGTTATGTATCTTGATATCGTCAAATGTTACCCGTAACAGGGTAATCTATAAAGGCGACTATTGGATACACTACGAATTATGTAGAGGGATGTTGACTGATCGAGATAGGATTTGTCCCTCCTATATAACAGGAGATGTGTTTGGCCCTTGATCAAGTGAGAACTAAAATGCATGGCCATGCTCGAATGAGTCGATATGAGATATCGAGCTTATTCGTTTATTCTAGTTCTACTTGGGGATCAAGTTATAAAGATTGGATATACGAGTATGACTATTCCATGACTCGTGTTCAATCTAAACACAAAGGACAAAGGGGTATCCTAAGGAAACGAAAGGATACTATTTCTATTATCCCACCGAGAACAAAGTAGTTGTTGCTCGGACTGGTGTATTTCTTGAAAGAGAATTTATTTCTAGAAAAACCAGTGGGAGAAAAATAGAACTTAATGAAGTTCAACCACAAGAAAACACTGAACCTGAGATTGAGATGGAAACAGAGCAGGCACCACAAGTTGTTGTGGAAGAAGCACCTGCTCAAGAGACACAAGCCCAGCGTAGGTCTGTAAGAGTACACCGGGAGCCACAGAGATATGGATTTCTTGTGACTCAACAAGGTGACTTACTACTTATTGATGAGGATGAGCCGTCATCTTATCAACAAGCTATAATGGGCAATGATTCTGAGAAATGGCAAGAAGCCATGAAATCTGAGATGTAATCCATGTATGCAAACCAAGTATGGACTTTGGTTGATCCACCTGAAGGGGTACGACCCATAGGGTGCAAATGGATCTTCAAGAAAAAGACCGATAAGGATGGTAACGTACAAACCTATAAAGGTCGGCTGGTTGCAAAAGGATTCAAACAAATTCATGGTATTGACTATGATGAAACCTTTTCACCAGTGGCCATGGTTAAATCCATAAGGATCTTACTTGCAATAGCTGCATTTCATGATTATGAAATCTGGCAGATGGATGTCAAAACAGCTTTCCTTAATGGAAATCTGCTCGAGGATGTGTACATGACACAGCCCGAGGGTTTTGTCGATCCAAAGGATGCTGGAAAGATATGCAAGCTACAACGATCCATTTATGGATTGTAGCAAGCTTCTCGGAGTTGGAATCTTCGTTTTGATGATGCAATCAAAGAGTTTGGTTTTATCAAAAATGAAGATGAACCTTGTGTCTACAAGAAGGTCAGTGGGAGCGTAATCATTTTCCTAGTGTTGTATGTAGATGACATACTTCTTATTGGAAATGATATCCCAGCCTTGCAATCTGTAAAGATTTGGCTAGGGAATTGCTTTTCGATGAAAGACTTAGGAGAAGCCACCTATGTATTAGGAATCAAGATCTATAGAGATAGATCGAGAAGGCTTCTTGGTCTAAGTCAAAGTACATACATAGACAAGGTGCTTAAAAGGTTTAGCATGCAAGAATCCAAGAAAGGATTCATGCCTATGACACATGGTATTTATCTCTCGAAGGAACAGTGTCCTTCAACACCAGATGAGAGACAACGCATGAGTAAGATTCCATACGCGTCAGCTATTGGATCTATCATGTATGCCATGATATGTACTCGTCCCGATGTATCGTATGCTTTGAGCATGACGAGCAGATATCAAGTTGATCCAGGTGAAGGTCACTGGATTGCTGTCAAGAATATCCTAAAGTACTTGAGAAGGACTAAGGATACATTCTTGATTTATGGAGGTGAGGAAGAGCTCAATGTAATGGGTTACACTGATGCAAGCTTCCAAACCGACAAAGATGATTTTCGATCGCAATCTGGATATGTGTATTGCCTAAATGGAGGTGCTGTGAGCTGGAAGAGTTCAAAGCAAGAAACAGTAGCCGATTCTACAACGGAAGCTGAGTATATTGCTGCCTCGGATGCAGCAAAGGAAGCTGTTTGGATGAGGAAGTTCATTTCTGAACTTGGAGTGGTGCCTAGCATTAAAGATATCGATAGAACTCTATTGTGACAACAATGGAGCGATCGCATTGGCTAAGGAACCAAGATCTCACCAAAGATCCAAGCACATACTTAGGCGTTTCCATTTCATTCGAGAAATCGTTGAAAGGGGAGATGTTAAAATATACAAAGTACCAACAGATGATAATGTATCTGACCCATTGACGAAGCCGCTGTCACAGCAGAAGCATGATCGTCATACTAGATCTCTAGGCATTAGGTATATGTCTGAGTGGTCTTAGTGCAAGTGGGAGATTTGTTGGGATATGCCCTAAGACAAGTCATTAGATGATTGTTTAAGACATACAATGTTTATGGTTTTATGAATGGCAATTCATTATTATATATTATTCTTTTAACTGTGCATTGTGAATTAATATATATGTTAATGTCCTTAGAATAATATTGTATTATTCTTAAAGATGTCCCTAGTCAAGTATTATCATGAATAGGGATAATGATAATACGTAGAGACTAGTATATGTTGATCGATGAATTGTTCATTGATATGAGATATCAAATCAACATATGGGTACATGTTAGAGAACGATGTACTGGACAGACCCACCATGAGAATGCAACATGGATAGTTATATGATCGTCATATGCAATTCTCATAGTGATAATAATGTATGAAATCCTTACGACTTGGGATCATCAGAGATCACAACATAAGGAGTTATGTATCTTGATATCGTCAAACGTTACCCGTAACAGGGTAATCTATAAAGGCCACTATTGGATACACTACGAATTATGTAGATGGATGTTGACTGATCGAGATAGGATTTGTCCCTCCTATATAACAGGAGATGTGTTTGGCCCTTGATCAAGTGAGAACTAAAATGCATGGCCATGCTCGAATGAGTCGATATGAGATATCGAGCTTATTCGTTTATTCTAGTTCTACTTGGGGATCAAGTTATAAAGATTGGATATACGAGTATGACTATTCCATGACTCGTGTTCAATCTAAACACAAAGGACAAAGGGATTAAGTTACATGATTAATATTATCACAAGTTCTAAAGGTTATGTCGAGTCATTGACATTCTCGTAATTTGGGTAGCATCGATGTGTTGCTAGATACCGCTCAATGCTTGCGACATAAAATGAGATTTTATGTCACTGCCAACATTACGAGATCCTATCGGGTCGCACAAAAGATTAAATCGAGAAGGGAAATTAAATTCATGGGATGAATTAAATAATTAAGAGGAGTCTTAATTAATAATCATATTGATTAATTAAATCATGGGCTTAAGCCCATGTGGCTTTATGAAAGCCTTTAATTAATCATATATAATTTGTTAACAAGGTTTTAATTAGATTAAGACTTGATATAACACTTCATAAGAAAACCCTAAGCCAATACACACGGCCGCAATCATTCTCGGCCGCACCATCATTCTCTTTCGGTTTCTTCATAGCCGAAGAGGGAAGAGTGATTTTGTGCCAATTTGATTGTGAATCAAAGTGTGGTTTTTGGTTCCGGTTTAATATCTTGTCTAGCAACTTGATATTAAACAATCCCTTCACCCGATTTGATCGTGTGGATACCGTTGAGGCAAAACTCATTGAGTTTTGCTATTGACTCGGAGAAGGCGTAGGAAGTGGTGCTGCTCCGTGGATTCTGCTTCAAACACGCTACAAGGGTGAGACACTTGTAATTCCTTAATCCGATATGATAACCTATGTATAGATCCGGTGTTAGTAATCGTAAAAATTTTATTCCGCTGCGTTGTATGCTCATGGGATTACTTACAGCCTCAATGCCGATCGATCGGCGAGCACTGCAAAAGCCTAAAAATGGCGTTTTTGAGCTTAAAAGTCCCAGAAATCAAACCCAACATCCAATAAACCATTAATCCTCAACATTAACATCATAAAAACCCTTAAACATCCAACCCCCAAAATCTTTAAAAGTTTCAAAAACTCAAACTCAATGTGATGACCAGAAATTATGGATGTTAATCCCGGAGTGTTAATAACCCGTAAAGTTGTTTTACGTGGCAATTGGAATTTAATCGAGGTGTTGGACCTTCTGGGCTCGTCTATTTGAGTAGTTGGGATCGTTGGATCCCGAGGTTGAGATCGTATTCTCATTTCGGTGAAAACCTGTGAGTTGGGTTTTTAGTGTGACTCGGAATCTCGGGTGCTTGGTGTGGGCACCGGTAGGGGGTTTTTGAGTTAGAGAGAGAGTTTTTGAAAACAGATGATTTTTAATGAATCATGATGTATTTGTGGGGATATTAGTATTTCGGGGTATTTTTGCTATAAATTCCAGTTGAACCCGAGATTTTAATTATCGGATCCATTTCAGCACATTATCTCTCTCTCCCTCCCGCGCATTCCCGATCCCCTTTCGACCACCGCGCAGAAAAGTCGTTCGCCCGCCGCCGTCCGGCCGCCGTTCGGCGCGTGCCACCCGCCGTTGGAATCGTCTCTCCGAGGCGCTCATTTCTATACCAACAATTTGAAGTTTCGTCAAGAATCGCGTTCGGATTTGCCAGAAAAGCGTAGGGTTCGAAAACTGGAGTTCATCCGATTTTTGGGACGCGATTTTGGTATGTTTTTGGTACGATTTTTCTGATGTTTTTGGGGCGTTTTTAAGCTGGTTTTGAGTCGATGATTTCAGACTTTTGTGGTTCGAAATATTTGTTGCATTTGGTTCGAATTTCAGCTCTAATTTCGTGAGTTAGGGTTCGAAAAATTGGGGCTTTTGACAAGGAGTGATGATTCTTGTTGTAATCGATTAATTCATGTTGTAGATGCATTATGATGCTTGATTGTGTTCGAAATTGAGGAATTGGATTCGAATTTAGGGCTTGGATTTCGAATTTTGGGGGTTTGGTATGTGGGGCGATTATTCATGTTGTTGATTGATTAATTCATATTTTAGATGAATTATGGTGTTTAATTGGGTTCGATTTGTGTTGTGAAGTTTCGAGAATTTGTGGGGTGTTCTTGAGCAATTTTCGATAATGGTTCATTGTCTTGTGTTGGCAATATTTTTGAGGGTTGTGGGTGTGCTTGAGCATGGGTTGCATGTTCGTAATTAATTGTGAATTAATTTATGTTAGCACATCGTTCCTCGGAGCATGGAACTCGAGCAAGATTTGGCTCGGACTTCGGAAAATTTGAGGTACGTGCGACGTACGAGCATTACTTTACGTGATAGCAATTGTGAAATGCATAATGTGTTGTAATTGCATTAGATGGTTGTGGGTATGGCTATATGCATATATGTGTTGATATATATGGGGTACTGAGTCTATATGACTATTGTACGGCATTTGAGATGCCTGAGAATGATCGTGGGATCATGTACTCATTATAAGACATGTGAGATGTCTAGGCATAATGGGAACTTGGTAAAATAAATGCTAGGCATTTGAGCTATCTGTGATTGATAGCGAAATTGAGAAATCCGTATTAGATATTGAGATATCTATAATTGTATGTATAATGAACTTGGAATCATTGATTATTGATATTGAGAATTAGGCATGCGATGAGTAAATCAATGTGTGGATTTACTGATTTTTGAGATTTGATGAGTTTGATGATTGTGAGAACAGGGACAGTACACGGAATCCCGGATGAGGACGTTGCCATCCAGGGAGTATCATTTAAATTCATTAGTATTTACTTTTGTTGTAAATTATGAATTTCATTATTGTGATTATGGGATTTTGTGTATTGGTATGCTCACCCCGTTGGGGGGCTGTCTCTGTTGGGGCAGGTGAACAGGTGCATCGATGGCTATGGAGCTGGGCTCGAGCTGTTGATTGGATGCACTCACAGGATCGTGGTACCAGGGCTTGATGGAGCACGGTATCGTATAGAGTACTTATATACACCCGAGGTTTATATACACATTTATGATGCTCGCTTGTGAGCATGGATATTCATGTATATGGGTTGTATATAAAGGCATGAGCCTTTCTCTCTTTCATTATATGTTGCATGCAATTGTGGTAGAATTGCTAATGATATGAGAGTCGTTAGTGTATTATGTGGATGTTGAAACCCACTTTTGTTGTCTTATGTGTGGTGTCTTCCCTGGCTGGGAATTTACTTTGTGTTCAGTATTCTGTTGGGTATTGTATATTCCCTGGCCGGGAATTATATTATGTGATGTGCTTTTGTTTTGGGATAGCTCAATTTACGGGGAGACTCTGCCCAAATTTTTATAAAAGTCCACAATGTGAAAAGTGGCAAAATGGGGATGGTAATGGGCAACTCTATGAGTCTATATGTTAGTAGAGATGATCTTATAACGTTGAATATTAAAGGAATTTTGTAAGCATCATTTGAGCTTTCCGATTGACTTTTATTGAAAGCATGTGCCACACATAATGGTTAATACACTAATTAAGGGTTAAGGGCTTGGGGTCCTTACACTCAACATAACACTCAACCAAAATCCACCATACTACTATGAAATCGAAGACAAGGACGAGGTGAAGATTAATATCTGATTATCTTCGATAAAGCTGGCTCCCGAGCCGGGCTTCTAGCCATTTCTCCCAAGAAAAAGAAGAGGGGTTTGGGGGAAAAATGGGGGAAAGCGAGGAGAGGAAGAGAGAAGAGAGAGAGGAAATCCGTGCAATGACGGAATACCGAGTCCACTTGGTATATATAGTGTAAGGACCCCGAGCCCTTAACCCTTAATTAGTGTATTAACCATTATGTGTGGCACATGCTTTCAATAAAAAGTCAATCGGGAAGCTCAAATGATGCTTACAAAATTCCTTTAATATTCAACGTTATATGATCATCTCTACTCACATATAGACTCATAGAGTTGCCCATTACCAACCCCATTTTGCCACTTTTTACATTGTGGACTTTTATAAAAATTTGGGCAGAGTGTCCCCGTAAATTGAGCTATCCCGAAATAAAAGCACAACACATAACATAATTCCCGGCCAGAGAAAAAACATAATACTCATCAGAATGCAGCAATACCAAGTAAATTCCCAGCCAGGGAAGACGCCACACATAAGACGACAAAAGTGGGTTTCAACTCCCACATAATACACTAACGACTCTCATATCATTAGCAATTCTACCACAATTGCATGCAACATATAATGAAAGAGAGAAAGGCTCATGCCTTTATATACAACCCATATACAAACATAACCGTGCTCACATGCGAGCATCATAAATATGTATAAAACCCTCGAGTGTATATATGTACTCTATACGATACCGTGCTCCATCAAGCCCTGGTACCACGATCCTGGGAGTACATCCAATCAACAGCTCGAGCTCAGCTCCACAGCCATCGATGCACCTGTTCACCTGCCCCAACAGAGACAGCCCCCAACGGGGTGAGCATACCAATACACAAAATCTCATAATCACAATAATGAAATTCATAATTTACAACACAAGTAAATATTAATGAATTTTAAATGATACTCCCTGGATGGCAACATCCTCATCTGGGATTCCGTGTACTGTCCCTGTTCTCACAATCATCAAACTCATCAAATCTCATAAATCAGTAAATCAACACATTGATTTAACTCATAGCATGCCTGATTCTCAAGTATAAAAAATCAATGATTCCAAGTTCAATATACATACAAATATAGATATCTCAATATCTAGTACTGATTTCTCAATTTCGCTATCAATCATAGATAGTTCAAATGCCTAGCATTTATTTACCAATTTTCCATTATACCTAGACATCTCACATGTCTTATAATGAGTACATGATCCCACGATCATTCTCAGGCATCTCAAATGCCGTACAATAGTCATATAGACTCAGTACCCCATATATATCAACACATATATGCATATAGTCATACCCACAACCATCTAATGCAATTACAACACATTATGCATTTCACAATTGCTATCACGTAAAGTAATGCTCGTACGTCGCACGTACCTTAATCTCCGAAGTCCGAGCCAAACCTCGCTCGAGTTCCATGCTCCGAGGAACGATGTGCTAACACGATAAATTAATTCACAATTAATTACGAACATGCAACCCATGCTCAAGCACACCCATAACCCTCAAAAATATTGTCAACACAAGACAATAAACCAATATCGAAAATTGCTCAAGAATTCCCCACAAATTTTCGAACCTTCACAACATAAATCGAACCCAATTAAACACCATAATTCATCTAAAATATGAATTACTCAATTAACAACGAAAATCATCATCCCCAAGCCAAAATCCCCAATTTTCGATTCAAGCCCTAAATTCGAATCCAATTCCTCAATTTCGAACACAATCAAGCATCATAATGCATCAACAACATGAATTAATCAATCCATAACAAGAATCATCACTCCTTGTCAAAAGCCCCAATTTTTTCGAACCCTAAATCACAAAAATCGAGCTTAAATTCGAACCAAATGCAACAAATATTTTCGAACTAAAAAGTCTGGAATCATCGACTCAGAATCAGCTTAAAAACGCCCCAAAAACACCAGAAAAATCGTACCAAAAACATACCAAAATCGAGCCCCAAAAATCGGATGAAATCCAGTTTTCGAACCCTACGCTTTTCTGGCAAATCCGAACGCGATTCTCGACGAAATTTCGAATTGTTGGTATGTATAGAAGCGTCTGGAAGAGACGATTCCAACGGCGGGTGGCACGCGCTGAACGGCGGCCGGACGGCGGCGGGCGGAGGCCTTTTCTGCGCGGTGGTCGAAAGGGGATCGAGATGTGCGCGCGGGAGGAGAGAGGGAAGAAATGGGGAAAAATGGTTCCGATAATTAAAATCTCGGGTTCAACTGGTATTTATAGCAAAAATACCCCGAAATACTAATATCCCCACAAATACATCATGATTCATTAAAAATCATCTGTTTTCAAAAATTCTCTCTCTAACTCAAAAATCCCCTACCGGTGCCCACACACAGCACCCGAGATTCTGAGTCACACTAAAAACCCAACTCACAGGTTTTCACCGAAATGAGAATACGATCTCAACCTCGGGATCCAACAACCCCAACTACTCAATTAAACGAGCCCAGAAGGCCCAACACCGCGATTAAACTCCAAATCGCCACGTAAAACAACTTTACGGGTTATTAACACTCCAGGATTAACATCCCTAATCTCAGGTCATCACAATATCCCCCACTAAAAGAATTTCGTCCTCGAAATTAGCACCGGTGTATCACGTAACACCCGGGCTACACAACTACAAGAAGTCATAACCTCGATTCCTGACCATATCAGAATCGTCTTAAAAACCTCGAGAATACTTACCTCACATCGAACTCTGAAACAGAGCGACATACCAAAACCAACACTAACTCATCACCCAAGAGGCAAAACGTACCTCGATGCGGTTCATCCCAAAAGTTAGTCCCTCATGACTGCAAAACAACCAATATTTACGACCGTAGATCGGACAGTCATCCTTCGTTCTAATACCACTAGTAAGAACGCATCATGAATGACACCTCAACCGTGAGAGCGTTGACCTCGTGTCAATCTCTGGTGTGGAATAGACTTCCAAATCCATCATAACGTCAAAGAGCGTCAGCACCACTCAACGCTAATAATCCAAAAGCAGTTAGGCAACTGAAACTGCAAGTATTCGAATCGCTCCCGATTCCATCGTAGATATCGTCCAATGATATCTTTATCATGACTCACGACGTCTAACATACATCGTTACGAGGGGAACATTAGTATACCACGGTGCACACATACCAAACCTGGTTTCCACTTTCAAACCTCCTCCATCGAATGAGCAGTCGTATCATTGCAACTCAATTGGGCAACTCACGGCCACAGATTCACATAAAAGACATCTCACAAGATGTCCACCTCCGGATATTCCAAGGATCACATCCTGATCATAAATAAACCATCGAGACTCCACAGAGTTCAAATTCTGAAAGGACATGCAATAAACTCATTGCATCCTCAACGCTTGTGTCGACAGCGACACCCAAAAAAATCCGAATTCCTGCCATCCCTTGGCAATCCTAGGATTTAACAATCCAAACTTGGGAAGGCTATCGCATAACTCGGAGGAAAACACCAATAAGGAAATACCTTAACCCACACAAGATAATCCCTCTTCAAGGGAGTCAACTAACTTCACGATTGTTCCTCATAATTATCGTGCCATAGAGATTCCCAATCTCAAGGTGTTCCATATCTCTCACCAGAGATTTAACCATCCAAAAATAGCATAACTCTATGCTTGACAGAAAGAAAATCAATAACTGGCATCTGTATACTCACTAGTATACCTGCCTAAGTACTGACATCGCATGCATATTCAATGCACTCGGCTCGGGTATCTACAACATACCCCTAAGCCCCAAACACAACCGTCAATTCTGAGTCATTCCCTATCCAGTGAAGAACGATAATCGACGATCAACAACACGGTGTGATTCCCAAGATCAACACCACACGTACCAACTCACCGAATCTTTCAAAGATTTCCAAATAGGTATAATACTACCTCCTTCCCCACAAGGGAAATGCCATCGAACTCGAGATTCACAAGTCTCGAACCACTGTTCGGAAAAACTGGATACAATAACACCCATTTCATCCTAAATACACGGGTTCCCTCAGATCGAGTCAATAACGACCTGATGACTCTCTCGTTGGTACTCCAACATCATGAGCTGTCCCAGACAAGTCTCACCAAAATTAAACATAAACGTATACACGTTTCAGTGAGGCATGCACAACCTCAACCTCAAATGACATGGTGACTACTAGAGTCCACCACAATCCACATCGTATCACCTTACGATTTGCCAAACTTGATTCCAACGAGCAGTATCATGGCTCCAACAATCACACTATATCATTACCACGATATCTGGCTAGCAAAGCGTTGTCTCCATAGGCTCATATCAAGCCCACCAACAAACCATATGTTCCATCTCGGTATGCCATACCGTACAAACTGTTAGAGTAATGGGTCATCGCCCAACATATCTCTAAAATACCAAGCACAATGGGCAACCCGGTGTCCTTGCTCACTTATGATACAATCATAATCCGATAAGACTTATCCCACACCCTCAGGGTGGGTGCAACCATGTCTACCCTACATCACAACACAAGCGAGTAGTTTCCTCAATGACTACTCTTACCACCAATCACTTGGCCCTAGCCAAACCAACGAGCATACCCAAGGGTATCATTGCTCGACAAATATACTTCGAATATGTGCTGCGGTATAATTCCTATACGGCGCACCCAATAGTTCCTCGAGCAACTTGCTCGGCATAATGGTCTCGTCAACTAGTGACTCAGACACTACCATGTGCCCACCAAGGCACTCAAACCATATAACCAAATACATAACATAAATGTATTAATCATCAAAACGACGTCACACGTCTACATAGAACATCAACTATGTCATCGTCATCCCGTGACGGCATATGTCAACATATGACATCCGACCAACATCGTCAAACATACGACGGTACATGGCAATACACGACATCCATAATCTCATCGTCAAACACATGGCATATATATAGCAACACATAGTATCCACAATAACGCTAACACAAGTAATATGCCATACCTCATCGCTATCAATATAGCGGCATACCTGTCTCCGTCGCTCGATAATAGTACGTAGTCAGCACCCATCGCTCGAAGGCGGCAAAATCCTGTGCTGAACACATAGCGGCACAATCCATCGCTATAGAATCGACGGCATGACACCTCGTCATATAATAAGTGGCATGAAACCTCGCTATACACCTGAGCATGAATCATCGTCCACATAATAGCGGAAAGAGGCATCGCTAGCAATATATCCGGCGGCAAGAACCATCGCCAATCAATATAGCGGAATGAACCATCGCTATCCATATACATGGCGGCAAGAACCATCGCCAGTCAATATAGCGGAATAAACCATCGCTATCAACATCCATGGCGGCAAGAACCATCGCCAGTCAATATAGCGGCATGAACCATCGCTATCAATATACATGGCGGCAAGAACCATCGCCAGTCAATATAGTGGCATGAACCATCATTATCAATATACATGGCGGCAAGAACCATCGCCAGTCAATATAGCGGCATGAACCATCGCTATCAATATACATGGCGGCAAGAACCATCGCCAGTCAATATAGCGGCATGAACCATCGCTATCAATATACATGGCGGCAAGAACCATCGCCAGTCAATATAGCGGCATGAACCATCGCTATCGATATACATGGCGGCAAGAACCATCGCCAGTCAATATAGCCGATCCCTAGTCATTGTCACGGTAGTGTATTTTAATGCCCCTCGCTCAAATAAAACATGCGGTACTCCCACCCCTCGCTTCACATATAGGCGGCATAGAATAACCTCGCTTAAATGGACATGCGGTACTCCCACCCCTCGCCTCACATTTTAGCGGCAAATATTCTTTCCTCGCCTCATATGCTAACCACGCTTCAATGTGACATGCGGCGCTCCCACCCCTCGCTTCACATTTTAGCGGCACAAAATAATAAATAACGGCAAGCATTTAAAATCATCACTCATCCATAACAATGACTCATGGGATATTCACCAAGTATTTCATCCATACCTGCATCACAAAGCATAATCCATATACCAACATACATCATCATGAGTGTATTTTAATGCACCTCGCTCAAATGCGACATGCGGCGCTCCCACCCCTCGCTTCGACATTTGGCGGCAAAGCATTAAAATCATCACTACATGTACACATACATCCACAATGTATAAATCCATGATGTATATAAAATGCAGGTTACCGTTTCGTGTCTTTCAACCATGGCCTTAGCCTTTCGCATCATAGTGTTCCTACAGGAACAATCACAACCCATGAGCATACAATAATCCATATTCCCACAATATGATTATAATGAGTAAATGCATAAACTATGAGTACAAAGTACTTCCTGTATCCCAATGCATTTCGATATGCTCCACCTGGTTGTCCCTGTGTCACAACTCACAATCATAATCAACAGGTTATATTATGATTCTATAGATGTCATGACATACAATCGTCTCACTATGATCACATATCACAAATGCACATAAGCAAAATAGTTGTGTCACACAACACTAACCTCGGGATCCAACAACCCCAACTACTCAATTAAACGAGCCCAGAAGGCCCAACACCGCGATTAAACTCCAAATCGCCACGTAAAACAACTTTACGGGTTATTAACACTCCGGGATTAACATCCCTAATCTCAGGTCATCACATATAGTACCAAGGCTCCAACATACCATGTCCTCCACAAATACATCATGATTCATTAAAAATCATCTGTTTCCAAAAATTATCTCTCCAACTCAATTTCCATTACCAGCCCGAGTAAAAAGTACTCCGGACCCCAAATCCCACCAAAGACCAAATTCCATGGTTATCACCACGACGAGAATACTATCTTATCCCTTGGATCCAATGACTCCAAATACCGGATCTAAAATCTCCGAGAGTCCCGAAACCGCAATTAATTCATAATTGCTACAATTAAAATACATTAAGGATTATTACCACCCCGGGTTAACACCATTAATCCCCGGGCATCACAATTATCCCCCACTAGTAAAATTTCATCTTCAAAATTTGCACGGTGTACTCCATGTAATGCCGAGATTACAAAATCCAAACGGATTCACATCGTTGAATCATGAACATGTCATGAACGACACACCAACCGCGAGAATACCGGCCTCGTAACAAAACCCGGAATGGGATAAACCTCCTAAACCATTACAACCGCAACAGAACGTTAGCATACCTCCAATGCTAACCGTCTCAAAGCAGTCATCCCAAACCAAATAGATATCGCCTCAGTGATATCTCTACGATGTTAAACATACATCGTTGCCAAGGAAACCACCAGTACACAACAGTGAACCTATATCCCCGAAATGATTTGGTACAATTGAACATTTATTATGTTATGTGAGGATTATGGTGTTAAATTATTGAGTTGAATTATTAATATTGGGAAATGCTTAGTCATGTGGTGGTCATTACCTGGTAATGCATTTCAGGGTGCAGGTGGTGTATGTTGGGATTTTGAGTTATGACATGATTAATGGGGGTGGGTGTTGTTTGTTTTGGTAAAGCTTGTTTAATTGAAATTTGATGTATTTTTATTGAATAAATACTATAAAATATCATGTGATGATATTTTAATACATCATGCTAAATACCGGGACCAAGAAAACTTAACCCACTCATTAATCAAACCCCCCAACCCATACCCATTCTGCAGCCCCATACCTCTCTTACCCCTCCTCTCACTCAACCTCCCACCACTCCATTCTCCATCTTTCCATCCCCATCTTTTCGTCCATCATTCAGCAGCCAAGGAGGAGGAGGAGGCTTGGTATTTCATTGCTAAATTCTTGCTAAGAAAGTGGAGCAAAAAGGGTATGGAATCATGTTATGTTTATGGTTTAAGTTTTGGTTGAGTTTATGTTTATTTTGAGTGAAAAATGGCATGTATGGGAGTATTCTTGATAGAATTGGTTATTGTGTAGTTTCATGGTAGTATAATGGAGTATTTGGTGTGTTGAGTTGTTGGAATATGATGGTTTATCGTGTATTTTATAGTAGCTTTTGAAATGTGTTCGAAAATGGCGATTTCTCGCGATTCCAGACTTCTGCGATCGATCGGCGCGTTCTTCCCGATCGATCGCGAGCACTAGGCGAGGCAGAAGTCTTCAGCGATCGATCGTGAGTTTGGCGCGATCGATCGGCGATGTCGCGATCGATCTGCACAACTTCAGCGATCGATCGCGGAAGACAGATTTTTGGGCATTGAGGCAGTAGCATCTCGCGATCGATCGAGGCTTATTGGCGATCGATCGCGAGAAGCCAAATGTTGTGTTTTGATTAATTATTATAGGATTTTTGGTATTGGGCTATTATTGGCATCTAATATTGTGTTGTACACTTGTGTAGAGCCTTCACATAGCCACACAACGCAGGGGATAGAGTCCTGCAACATACCATATTTTGGAAAGGTACGTAGAAGACGTACGGGCACCCAACGGTAACATGTAATTTATATACGCATTGGGATATGCATTGTAGATGCAAGTGTGTATTGACTTGTGCATGGTAGATGCAAATACATGTTGATCCATACATTATGATTGCATATGTACATGTTGATTGATTGATGCGCATCCCATGAGTCATGGTTATCACCTTGATGATTTTAATGCTTGCCGCTATTTATTTTTGTGCCGCTAAATGTGAAGCAAGGGGTGGGAGTACCACATGTCACATTGAAGCGAGGTTATCATATGAAGCGAGGAAAGAATATTTGCCGCTAAAATGTGAAGCGAGGGGTGGGAGTACCGCATGTCCATTGAAGCGATGTTATTCTATGCCGCTTATATGTGAAGCGAGGGGCATTAAAATACATTGTGATAAACGGACTAAGGATTGGTTCGATGATTTGAGGAATTGAAATATGTCATGACATTTGTTTAAAACCATAATATCATTCATTGATTCGAGTATGAGTTAGGTACAGCGACAACCAAAAGGGGTGTTTTAAATGCATTGGAATACATGAAGTATTTTGTATTTATGGTTTACGCATTTACGCTTTTATTCATATTGTGAGTAATATGAATTATTATGTGCTCATGTGTTGGGGGTTGTCCTTGTAGGTGCATTTGGCATGGAGAACCAGGGTCGGGGTTGATGCGTGAGCTGTAAGGAGTGCTTCAGGGATAGCAGAACATAACCTCCCTTTTTGTATAGTTTCTACATAAAGTAGAGTAAAACTATAGTTTCACACTCTTTTGTTAGGAATGTAACTAATTCCTTTTTGAAATTTTTTTGGTACGGTAACTCTTAAGCTCAGGGCATAAACACGGTCTATTACTCTGATTTATGCATGATTAGTTCTCTTAATTGCACCTTATAACGTTGTTAGATAATGGGGTCTCACATTTAGTGGTATCAGAGCAGTGGTTAGAGAACCAGGGAACGAGTGAAGGGTAGCCTTTAGAAACAAGTTGGTTAGGTATTCATTGGTGGGCATGTTTATGCATGTAGTGCATGCTTTGCGTATAATTTGTTATACTAACATGCTTATGAATATTATTACTCTTGTTATCTAACGGCTTATATTATGAACTGCTTTTGGTATTGTTGTTAACCCCTGTGTTACAGCATGGCGGCTATTAATCTTGAGAACTTCAATGAAGAGGTGGGAGATGTAGGCAGTATCAATGCCAGTATTGCTCAGACGAATCCTCTGCCGCCACCTGCTGTAGGCGTAGAGCCTAGTGCACAGATACTGCTACCACGGGAGCTTAGTTTGACCCAGTTCTTGAGCTACCATCCACCGCTCTTTGAGGGAACTGAGACAGGGGAAGAAGCAGAGGAGTGGCTAGAACGACTTGAGCAGATATTTGTATCAGCGCCCTGTGCAAGGACTGCCTGGCTGAAGTTGGCAGAGTTTCAGTTAGCAAAGAAGTCTTCCATGTGGTGGAAGACAACAGTTATGGAAATGAGGGCTCAGGGCATGTTGGTGGACTGGACTGTGTTTAGAACCCGATTCCTTAATCAGTACTTCTCTGCAGCTGCCAGACAATCGAAGGAGGATGAGTTCACTAATCTGAAACAGGGTAGCATGACTGCATCAGATTATGCCATGCAGTATTCTTCACTGCTGAGGTATGTGCCTCACATCGCTATAAATGGTCACTCCAAGATGAGGCATTTCCTAAAGGGTCTGAGACCCGAGCTTTTTGACCGGGTTGTTTCCAACAACCCCAGCTCGTTTGATGATGCTCTGACTAGAGCGGAGGTGGCAGAGATTGGAGTGAGTGTGTACAAGGAACCTATACCACCACAAAGACCAGTTGCAGACAGTCTGAAGCCACGAGGGACTAGTTTAAGCCTCGTGGGGGCTTCTTCATCTTCTTGATTTAGTGGGAAGAGGTTTCAGAATCAGAAGCAAGGAAATAGGAGGAATAATGTGCCAAGTATTCGAGGACCAGCAGGAGAAAGCAAGTTTAACAACTGTGGAGGACTGCACATGCCACGTGATTGTCCAGCCTGTTACAGTTGTGGCAAGATGGGCCACATCGCTCGGTATTGCCCCGGTCAGGGAAGAAAGACGAACTTTGGACCGAGTAAGCCGAGATTTGATGCCGAGACAATACCTCAGAGACAGCAGATTGTGCCCCGACCACCGGGAGGTCCTGCAGTGGGACCACCGCAGGGTCAAGTGTGATATCCCCGAAATGATTATGTGTTATTTTAAACATTAATCATGTTATGAAGATTATGGTGTTAATTCTTTGTGTTGAATTAATTTTATTGGGGGAATTTATTTCAGAGTGCATGTGTTATATGTTGGGAATATGGGGTTGTGGTATAATTATTTGGGGTGGGTGTTAATTGTTTTGGTGAAGCATGTTTATTTGGAAATTTAAGTATTTTATTGTTTAAATACTAAAAATATCATTTGAGGATATTTTAATACATCGTGCTAAATACCGGGACCAAAACATAACACATCACACCACCCAACACCCAACCACCCCCCAGCCCATGCCTGCCACTGCTGGCTTTACAGCCCACTTGTCCTCATAATTCAACCCATCTCCAACACTCCAATCTCGCCCCTTTCTCTCCCAAATATCTTCCAGCAGCTGCTAAGCAAAATAGAGAGGAGATCCTCCATTTTTATTGCTTGGAAACCTTCCAAAAATCGGAGCAAAGGAGGGTTAGAAACCATGCTCTGGTTTTGGTTTAAGTTGTTTAAGTTCATGTTTATATTTGATGTGAAAATGGCATGCTAGCTTAGGTTTTGGTAAACCTTCGATTCAAGTTCATTTATGGTGTTATTATGAAGTTCCTAGCATGTTTATATGAGCATGTTATATGTGCTATGTGGTAGATTTGTTGGCTTGAATATATGTGTTCGAAAATCTGGGTAAAGAAATATGTTACCCTGTTTCCAGAAAGCTTGGGTGAGCATTGATGTTGTGGGGTGATTTTCAAGCATGTGGGTTTTAAGTATGGGTATAACTTTGATATGAATACATTCATGGTAGTACCTAGTAACTCTTAGCATATTTGTTCAAGCATGAAGTGTGTCTAATATGCTTTAATTGTTGGTATGATAATGGGTGTTCGAGAAACCTGGAAAAATCGCGCACAGAGCGTGCGGCGATCGATCGCTACAAACGAGGAGATCGATCGCCGAAGTCCAGTAGCCAAAATCAAAGGCAGGCGATCGATCGCCATGAATGGCGTGATCGATCGCCTCAAGCCAGTGAAGTCTGGCGATCGATCGCCTCGGAGTAGCGATCGATCGCCAGAGGCAGAATAATGAAAAATGATGTTTTTGTTAGAATTTTTGATTTTGGTCTATAAATTGGCATCTAATAATGTGTTGTACACTGGTGTTGAGCCTTCACAGATAGCTACACAACGCAGGGGATAGAGTCCTGCAACACAACATATTTTGGAAAGGTACGTAAGCGACGTACGGCATCCCAACGGTAACAGGTATTATATATTCATTATTTGGCATGTGATAGATGCAAAGTGGTGCATTATGGGTATGATACATGTTGTTATGCATTGTTGTTGCATGCGTATGTTGTGGAATAAAGAGTGTGTATTCCACGAGTCAGGGTTATCCCAGTGATGATTTTAATGCTTACCGCTTATACCGCTAAAAATGTGGAGCGGGAGGGGGGAGGCTCGCTTGCACATGGAGGCGAGGTATGCCATACGAAGCGAGGAAGAGATACCGCTTTTATGAAGAAGCGAAGAAGAAGTACCGCTTGTTAAGAAAATTACGAAGCGAGGGGCATTAAAATACACTGATGATAAACTGACTAAGAAAGATTTAAGATTAAGAAGTGAAGTTATATCATGACATTTATTTAAGAAGCCATAATTTCATATAATGATTTGATTATGAGTTATGGTACAGGGACAACCAATGGGCGTATTAAATGCATTGAGAATACAAGAAGTATTTTATGTTATGATTTATGCATTTATGCTTTACATTCATATTGTGTTGAATATGAATTATGATGTGCTCATGTTGGGAGTTGTCTTTGTAGGTGCCTTTGCTAAGGAGAACCAGGGTCGGGGTTGATACATTGAGCTGTAAGGAGTGCTACAACGATAACAGGACAGAGTTCTTTTGTGTAGTCTCTACAAGTAGTAGAGTAGAACTATAGTGTCACTCCTATTGTTTTGATGAATGTATTTCTTTTGAAATTTTATTGGCGCATGTGACCCTTAAGCTCAAGATGTCAACACGATTTAATACTCTGATTATATATGATTAGTTCTCATAATTGCACCTTAGTATCGTGTTCCATTCTTTTGGTCGGAAGCTTGTGAGCAGAGCTTCCAGGTGTTGAAGCACAGATTGGCTTCGGCACCAGTATTGGTAATTCCCAGGGAGAACAAGCGGTTCATTCTCTATACTGATGCATCCCTTCAGGGTTTAGGATGCGTGCTGATGCAGGATAAGCATGTAGTGGCTTACGCGTCAAGGCAGTTGAAATCGCATGAGACGAGGTATCCAGTGCATGACTTGGAGTTAGCGGCTATAGTGTTTGCTTTGAAGATATGGCGACACTACTTATATGGTACATCATTTACCATCTACACCGATCACAAGAGCCTGAAGTTCTTGTTTACGTAGGCTGAGCTGAATATGAGACAAAGAAGATGGATGGACCTACTGAAAGACTATGATTGTGAAATCGAGTACCATCCGGGTAGAGCAAATTTGACAGCCGAAGCTTTGAGTCGGAAAGTGAAGAACACAGCTGAGAATGTCATGTGTTTATCAGCTATGCTGACTTCATACTGTCAGTTGGGTTTTGATTATGACGTGTCCGCTTCATCGATACGTGTATCAACTTTATTAGCTGAGCCGGACATTTATGATCACATCCGGAAGGCTCAAGGAGCAGACGAAGAGGTCCAGAGATGGTTATCAGTGGTTCGTCTGGGTCAGCCATCGAGGTTCAGGATGGCTGAGGACAGTGCTTTGAGGCTTGGTGACCAATGGGTGGTTCCGAATACGCCGGAGTTGCGTAAGGGGATCTTACAGTGAGCTCATGTATCCACCCGGGCGGGAGAAATATGTACAAGGATTTATGTGACCAGTTGTGGTGGAAACGAATGAAACGAGATGTTACTACATTCGTTAAGAGATGCTTGATTTGTCAGCAGGTGAAGGCTGAGAGGAAGAGGCCTGATGGTGAGCTTAAGAGCTTAGAGATACCAGAATGGAAGTGGGAACACGTATCCATGGACTTTGTGACCCACTTGCCGAGGACGTTTTGGGTTTTGATGCTATCTGGGTGATTGTAGACAGATTGACTAAAGTGGCTCTGTGATATCCCCGAAATGATTATGTGATTTTTAAACATTAATTATGTTATGAAGATTATGATATTAATTCATTGAGTTGAATTAATAATATAGGGGAAATGCATTTCAGGGTGCATGTGTTATATGTTGGGAATTTGGGTTATGGCATGATTATTTGGGGTGGGTATTATTTGTTTTGGTGAAGCATGTTTAATTGGAAATTGAAGTATTTTATTGAGTAAATACTATAAAATATCATGTGAGGATATTTTATTACATCGTGCTAAATACCGGGACCAAAACATAACACATCACACCACCCAACACCCAACCACCCCCTTTGACCCATACCCTGTAGGCTGCCCATACCCCTCACTTTTACACTCTCCCACTCCACCTTCCCATGTCTGAAACTCTCCCATTTCCTTCCCAAAAGCCGTCCAGCAGCCGCTAAGCAAGATAGGGAGGAGATCTTCCATTTTTATTTCTTGGAAACCTTGCAAAAATCGGAGCAAAAGAGGGTGAGAAGCCATGTCCTGTTTTGGTTTAAAGTTGTTTAAGTTCATGTTTTTAATTGGTGTAAAAATGGCATGTAAGTGTAGGTTTGGATGAACCTTCGATTTAAGTACTGGCATGATGTTTTTATGAAGTTCCTAGCATGTTTACTTCAGCATGTTATATGTGTTATGTGGTAGATTTGTTGGTATAGGTGATGCCCCGAAATTAATTATATGCAATTTGGGCATTAATGATGGTTATGTGATTATTTATCATGGTAATTGATTTATGTGATGGGTAATGAAGTGTTAACATGATTTAATTGTATTGATTATCAATTATGAGGAAAGTATGGATTTAATGAAGTTTGATGCATTTTTGAAAAAAAAAATGCTTTTAAAATACCATGTTGGGGTATTTTATACATCATGTTAATTTTGGGGTACAAATTTGTAATACCCCCGAAATGTGATATGATTATGTACTACGATGATGAATTATGATGTGTTTAAGGTGGTGTATTTAATTTGGGGGATAATACTTATGATGTGATGATATGATTTAGGGGGCATGTTGGGTGTTTTAGAAGATGTATTAATTAAATAAAGTTGTTAAATATCGAGTGAGGATATTTTAATACATCGTACTAAATACCGGGACACAATTAAACACCACATGACCACCCCAACCCTCACCACCCCCTACTCGGCCACCTCACCCCCCACTAGGCCAACCCATTCCCTCCACTTGCACAACCCATGCCTCCTTCTCCCTTTCTTACTCCACCTCCCAATCAATCCTCCTCCTTCTCTCCCCCTCCATTTTCGTCCAGACAAGCTGCAATTAGGCAAGGAGAAGGCTGGTGAGAAGGTGTTCAAATCCTTACAAAAAGAGGAGCAAAAAGAGAGGGGTAAGTGGTTACCGTGTTTTCTGGGTTTGTGTTTGAGCTTGGGTTTGGTGGGTTGTTTTTAACGCATGCTAAGTGTAGGTTTGGGTGAAACCTTGGTATGAATACTTACATGGTAGTTTTGTGTAACTACTAGCATGTTTGTTTGAGCATGTTACATGTTTTATGTGATAGATTTCTAGTTATGAATCTATGTGCTCGAAAATATGGGCAAAGAAGAACATACTCTGTTTTCTGTATAGGTTGGTTGAGGATGAAGATTATGATGATGTTATGATGCATGTTAGCTTAGGTTTTGTTAAACCTTTAATTTGAATACATGCATGGTAGTTTTATGAAGCTTGTAACATTTTTGTTCAAGCATGTTTTATGCCTTATGAAGTAGAATTGATGGTATGAAATGAGGTGCTCAAAAATCTGGGGAAGTCCCGATTTTTCAAATGCTCTCGATCGATCGAGATTTTGGTCCCGATCGATCGAGCGAGGCAGGAAGCTTTTAAGCATGGTTTGAAATTCAGGCGTCGATCGATCGAGGGATTTTTCGATCGATCGGTGAAGCTCCTCGATCGATCGGTAAAATGTTTCGATCGATCGATCGAGGCAGAATGTTTGGGCACTGTATGTGCACAGTTTCTCGATCGATCGAGACCTTGGGGCCGATCGATCGAGAGAGACAGAAAGTTGAAAAATAAGATGATGTTTTATTTTGTTAAGTCTATGATGTGAGATGGTATTGAGGCATCTAATATGGTATTGTGTGGTCTTGTAGAACCATCCCAGGTACCGGCACCATCAAGAAGATAAAGTTTGTTGACTCCTCCTCCTTTTAAAAAGGTACGTAAGAGACGTACGGGAATCGGACGGTAAAAACACATCTCTACACTATGACTATGCATTTATCGCATGAATATTCACGATGAAATGATGATGTTTATACGATGTTTATATGATGATGTTTATACGATGTTTATATGATGACGTTTATACGATGTTTATGTAATGATGTGATACGATGATTATTATTGTGGTAAGATGCCACGGGGTAAGATGCCCCATATGGTAAGAGGCCATACGTTATTATTATGGTAAGATGCCACGGGGTAAGATGCCCCATATGGTAAGAGGCCATACGTTATTATTGTGGTAAGATGCCACGGGGTAAGATGCCACATATGGTAAGAGGCCATACGATGTTATTTGTGGTAAGATGCCACGGGGTAAGATGCCCCATATGCATGAATATGAATCAGGGACAACGAAAAGAAGTTAATGAACAATCCGCATATTTACTTAACCAAGATTTCATGCATTTACTATGATGTTTTTATGATGTTAAGTACGATTGTATAGGCTCATGATGTGTTGTCCCTGTAGGTACACTTTTGGACTAAAGGACTAAGGGTCGGGTTGAGGCTGTGAGCTACGAGGAACACAGGGATGTATAGGATGCAAGTCATGATTAGTATCTACTCTAGGAGTAGTGTAAATCTAAACGCTAACATTCTTTTGGGGAATGTAATTAATAATTTTTGAAGTTTTGTATTTTGGCCTGTAATCCTGTTAGCTCATGTAACAACCGGAATCTTAAGATGTTATTTAATGCATGATTAGTCCTTGTTATGTTCTAATTAACACTATTACGGTAGGAAGACCCTACATTAGTGGTGTGATGTCCCCGAAATGAGTAATTGCAATTAAAGCATTAATTATGTTTATGTGATTAATTATGTGAATAATTGATTTATGTGTTGAAATTAATTACCACGATGAAATGCTTAGTCACATGATAGGCATGACCCGGGAAGGGAGTTACGTTTCAAGGTGCATGTTATGCATGATAGAAAATGAGGTGTTAACATGATTTAATTGTGTTGATTGTTAATTATGAGGAAAGTATGAATTTAATGAAGTTGGTTGCATTTTTGTTAAATGCTTTTAAAATACCATGTTGGGGTATTTCATACATCATGTTAATTTTTGGGTATAATTTAATTAACCCTTTCCCCCACCTTACCCAACTCACTTTACCCTTTTCATTCTTAAATCCCCAATTACTCTCAAACCCTACCCCTTTACCACATTTTCGAAATCCTTCAAAGGAGGAAGGAGGAAACTCCACAAAACTTGTGTTTGTGTGATCTTTGTTAAGATTTGGAGTCTTCAAGAGGTATGGAACCCTTCCTTAAGTTTTTATGAAGTTTGGATTTGAAATGGGATGATTTTGAAGTGATTTAAGTGGGTTTGGTTGGGTATATGTTGTATGTTGTTGGGGTATGATTTTTGAAGTGTTTCAAGTGGGTTTTAGTGGGTTATGATGTTATTGTTATTGTTGGGAAGTTTGGTGTTGAAAGGTATGAAGATGAGCTTGCAAAATGCAAATGAAAATGGAGAAATCGCGGCCACTGTAAGTGGCGATCGATCGCTACAAAAGCAGCGATCGATCGCCGAGAGGCAGTACGCAAAGATGAGCTCAGGCGATCGATCGCCTCAAATGGCGCGATCGATCGCCAACGTCCAGTAGCCAAATGAGCATCAGGCGATCGATCGCCTCATTTTAAGCAATCGATCGCCGCTAAGTGAAACATCGGGCGATCGATCGCCTGATTTTGAGCGATCGATCGCCACTGTTCAAAAGTTGAAAAATGATGATTTTTGTTGAGTTTTTGGTATTGGGCTATTGTTTAGCTTCTAATATCGATTTGTATGGTTGTGTAGAACCATCCCAGGTGCCAACAACATCGAGAAGATAGAGTTCTTCAATTTCTCCACTTTTGGAATTAAGGTACGTAAGAAGCGTACGGGCATCGGACGGTAACACCCTCCCAACTATGACTATGTATTGATTGCATAAGTTTATGATGATGATGCTTACGATGATGATTATGATGACGATGTTTATGATGATGATGCTTACGATGATGTTTATGACGATGATGTTTACGATGATGATTATGATGATGATGTTTATGATGATGATGCTTACGATGATGATTATGATAAGTAAGTTTATGATGATGATGTTTACGATGATGATTATGATAAGTAAGTTTATGATGATGATGTATATAATGATGATGTTTATGATGATGATTGGGATAAGTAAGTTTATAATAATGTTATACGGTGTTTATAAAAGGGTAAGATGCCCATATGGTAAGATGCCATACAATGTTATAATGTGGTAAGACGCCACGGGGTAAGATGCCCATATAGTAAGATGTCATACGATGTATTATGTGGTAAGATGCCACGGGGTAAGATGCCCATATGGTAAGAGACCACACGATGTTATGATGTGGTAAGATGCCACGGGGTAAGATGCCCATATGGTAAGAGACCACACGATGTTATGATGTGGTAAGATGCCACGGGGTAAGATGCCCATATGGTAAGAGACCACACGATGTTATTATGTGGTAAGATGCCACGGGGTAAGATGCCCATATGGTAAGAGGCCATACGATGTTATTATGTGGTAAGATGCCACGGGGTAAGATGCCCATATGGTAAGAGGCCATACGATGTTATTGTGTGGTAAGATACCACGGGGTAAGATGCCCATATGCATGAAGGTAAATCAGGGTTAACAAGAAGAAGTTAACGAATAACCAGTAAATTACTTAACCAAGACTTGTACATTTACTGTTGTATCTTGTTATGATGCTTAAATGATGATGATGTTATAAGATGATGACGTTATAAGATGATGAAGTTATAAGATGATGATGCTTATAAGATGATGATGCTATAAGATGATGATATAAGATGATGATGCTTATATGATGATGATGTTATAAATGATGATATGTATAAGATAATGCTTATATGATGATGATGTTATAAATGATGATTTGTATAAGATGATAATGCTTATATGATGATGATGCTGTAAGACGACGATGTTTATAAGACGACGATTTTAATCATTCATGTCAAGAATTAATGATTATATGTATGGCTATGAAACAGGGACAACCAAAAAGGGTTAATGTAATTAACCAGGAAGTATACGTTACCAATTACTTTCATGCATTTATTTATATGCCATTGCCCTATGATGTTAAGTAACGATATACATGCTCATGATGAGTTGTTCCTGTAGGTACACTTGTGGACTAAAGGACTAAGGGCCGGGTTGAGGCAGTGAGCTATGAGGAGCATGAAAGATGTTAGGATTCAGGATTTCTGGATAGTCTCTACTCTTGTAGTAGCAAAATTCTATCGCTTTAACATTCGTATTGAGAATGTAATTAATTGAGGTTGGAATTTCATTTTTGGCCCGTAATCTTATTAGCTCAAAGTTGCAACCGGAACCCTTAAGAGGTTATGAATGCATGTTTAGTCCATAATACGTGTATAATATGTCGTTAAGGTAGGAAGACCCTACATTAGTGGTATCAGAGCCAGGTTAGATAACTCGGGAATGAGTGAAGGGTAGCCTTAGCAATAAGTTGGCTAGGTGCTTACTTTTAAACATGTTTTGTGCATAAGTTGCATATGAAGTATATGATGTGGTACTAACATGTTTCGCTTCTTTAACGATGTATTATGTGAACTGCTTTTGGGTATTGTCGTTAACCCTTATCTTGCAGTATGGCAGCAAATGTCAACAAGTTTTGTGGAAAGACACCACATATGTACTTCTCCGTCGCCCACGCCTCTTGTAGTCTCGACCCCCGCTGGAAGAAGTTTGATAACTGATCAGATTGGTTTAGACGACCTCATTTATTTTGAGGATAACGAACTAAGGTCAGATTTGATTGTTCTGGGAATGTCAGATTTTGACTGCATTCTGGGCATCGACGTTCTGAACAGGTATCAGGCAGTTGTGAACTGCAGGCAGAGGACAGTACGGTTCAAATCTGATATGGGAATTCCATGGACGTTCTATGGGGATGGTTC
Source organism: Haberlea rhodopensis (assembly GCA_907163345.1). NCBI lineage: Eukaryota > Viridiplantae > Streptophyta > Magnoliopsida > Lamiales > Gesneriaceae > Haberlea > Haberlea rhodopensis. The sequence goes on along the minus strand of CAJQUN010000466.1, from coordinate 254,719 downwards.
TCGCTCAAAGATTCCATTGATATCTGCTGTCAAGATGGCAAAGTTATTGGAACGAGGCCATACAGGATATCTCATATATGCCGTTGATGTTACGGGAAAGAAAGAAGAAGTAAAAGTTGAGGATGTGCCCGTAGTGGCGGAGTTTCCTGATGTCTTTCCGGAGGAGATTCCCGGATTCCCACCGACGAGAGAGGTCGAGTTTGGGATTAAGTTACTACCAAGAACGTCTACCAGTTCTTGTGCCCCGTATAGGACGGCACCGGCGGAGCTAAGGGAAGTTAAAGGTTCAGTTGCAAGAGCTCCTTGACAAGGACTATATACACCTAGCATATCGCCTTGAGATGCACCAGTCCTATTTGTCAAAAAGAAAAATGGTTTCGATCCGGCTGTGCATCGATTTCAGACAACCGAACAAAGCCATGGTGAAGGGTAAGTATACGCTTCCGGGGATTGATGATTTGTTAGACCAACTGCAGGGTACGAGGCCCTACAGTAAGATCGATCTGAGATCGGGGTAACATCAGATTCGAGTTCGAGAGGATGATGTATAGAAGACAGCTTTCCGGACTAGATATGGGCGCTACGGATTCTTAGTCATGCCCTTTTGAAGTGGCGAATGCCCCAGCTGTTTTATGAACCTAGTGAACAGGGTGCTCCAACCATGTTGGGATCAATTCGTCATAGTTCCCCTTGACGATGTGCTTAATTACTCTCGAACTGAAGGAGAACATGTGAAACACTTGAGAACAGTACTCCAGATCCTTAGGGATCATCAGTTGTATGTAAAGCTCAGTAAGTACGAGTTCTGGTTGAACAGTGTAGTGTTCTTGGGTAATGTTATATCAAGATCGCTGAGCCGCTGGCACAGCCGACTCAGGAAAGAGTGCCATTCTTTTGGTCCGAAGCTTGTGAGGACAGCTTCCAAGAATTGAAGCATCGTTTGACTACGACAACTATGTTGGTGATTCCTTCTGAGAATAAGAAGTTGCCTTGTGCACGAATACATCACTCCAAGGTTTGGGCTATGTGTTGATGCGAGATAAGCTTGTGCTGGCTTATGCATCGAAGCGGTTGAAACCACGTGAGGCTAGGTACCCAGTCCAAGATTTGGAGCTGGCAGCCATTATGTTTGCCTTGAAATTTGGAGGCATTACTCGGACGGTACGTCGTTTACCATCTACACAGACCATAAGAGCCTGAAGTTTTGTTCACACAGGCTGAGATGAATATGCGACGAAGAAGATGGATGTCATGAATTTATCAGCTATGATGACCTCTTGTTGCCATTTGGACTATGATTTTGATGTGGACAGGTCGCCGGTGCGAGTGTCGACCTTATTGGCCGAGCCAAACTTACTTGAAGCTATTAGGAAAGCCTAGAGGTCAGATGATGAAGTTCGGGGGTGGTCGTTTTTAGTACTTCGAGGACAGCCACCAAAATCCAGAGTGACAGAAAATGATTTTTTGAGACTGGGCAACCGATGGGTAGTCCCAAATACGCCGGAGTTGCTTAAAGGAATATCGGAACGGGCTCATAGTAGTCGGTTCAATATCCACCCAGGAGGAAGAAGAATGTATAAGGACCTAAGTGGTCAGTTCTGGTGGAGACGTATGAAGCACGATGTGATCGCTTTCGTTAAAAGATGTTTGATCTGCCGACAGGTAAAGGCAGAGGCCTGGTGGCGAGCTGAAGAGCTTGAAGGTACCTAAGTGGAAGTGGAGGCATATCATTATGGACTTTGTGACCCACTTACCAAGGTCGGCCTCTGAATTTGATGCGATCTGGGTGATCATGGATAGGCTAACGAAGGTAGCTCACTTCATCCCCTACTGTATGACTGTTGCGTACCTAAAGATGACCCAACTATATGTGCGGGATGTGGTGAGATTACATGGTGTTCCAGTCTCGATTGTGTCTGACAGAGACCCAAGGTTTACTCCACATTTCTGGGAGGGTCTTCAGACAGCTTTGGGCACAGAAGTGATACTAAGTACAGCTTATCACCCTCACTCAGACGGCCAGACAGAGCGTACCCTTCAGACGCTCGAGGACATGTCGAGGGCATGTGTTTAGGAGTTTGATACTCCGTGGCAAGATTCAGTGCCAATGATAGAGTTCTCCTATATTAGCAACTATCAGACGAGCATTCAAATAACTCCTTTTGAAGCTCTTTACGGACGACGATGTAGGTCACCGCTGTATTGGGAGGACTTGACTAGTAAAGCGGTCGGATGACCGGATATGATTAAGGATATGTAAGACAAGATTAAGTTGATACGCCAAAAGATGAAGGTGACCCAGGATAGGCATGCAGCCTATGCCAACAAGCGGCGATGACCGCTAGAATTCCAAGTAGAAGACAGGGTCTTCTTGAAAATCTCACCCTCCAGAGGTGTAGTTCGTTTTGGTATGCGGGAAAATTATCCCCGAGGTATGTTGGGTCATATGAAGTATTGCAGCGTACCAGTGCTTTGGCTTACTGTTTGGCTCTACCGCCGTTTTTATCTGGGATGTATGATGTTTTCCATGCTTCTATGCTACGGAAGTATGAGCCAGACCCGGCTCATGTATTATAGCCTACTGAAGTGCAGTTGGACTCAGATGTATCATACGTAGAACGACCGGTTATAATTCTGGATCGAGAGAATCGCAGACTATGAAGTAAAGTTTTACCGATGGTCTAAGTTCAGTGGGATCGTCGGGGTGTCGAGGAGGCTACGTGGGAGACGGAGCGGCGTATGGTACAGCACTACCCGGAACTATTCTCTGGTATGTGATTTATGTTTAGTTTCTTTTGGGGTAAGTGCATGCGATTTCGAGGACGAAATCTTATAAGTAGAGGAGTAATGTGATGTCCCCGAAATGAGTAATTGCAATTAAAGCATTAATTATGTTTATGTGATTAATTATGTGAATAATTGATTTATGTGTTGAAATTAATTACCACGATGAAATGCTTAGTCACATGATAGGCATGACCCGGGAAGGGAGTTACGTTTCAAGGTGCATGTTATGCATGATAGAAAATGAGGTGTTAACATGATTTAATTGTGTTGATTGTTAATTATGAGGAAAGTATGAATTTAATGAAGTTGGTTGCATTTTTGTTAAATGCTTTTAAAATACCATGTTGGGGTATTTCATACATCATGTTAATTTTTGGGTATAATTTAATTAACCCTTTCCCCCCACCTTACCCAACTCACTTTACCCTTTTCACTCTTAAATCCCCAATTACTCTCAAACCCTACCCCTTTACCACATTTTCGAAATCCTTCAAAGGAGGAAGGAGGAAACTCCACCAAACTTGTGTTTGTGTGATCTTTGTTAAGATTTGGAGTCTTCAAGAGGTATGGAACCCTTCCTTAAGTTTTTATGAAGTTTGGATTTGAAATGGGATGATTTTGAAGTGATTTAAGTGGGTATGGTTGGGTATATGTTGTATGTTGTTGGGGTATGATTTTTGAAGTGTTTCAAGTGGGTTTTAGTGGGTTATGATGTTATTGTTATTGTTGGGAAGTTTGGTGTTGAAAGGTATGAAGATGAGCTTGCAAAATGCAAATGAAAATGGAGAAATCGCGGCCACTGTAAGTGGCGATCGATCGCTACAAAAGTAGCGATCGATCACCGAGAGGCAGTACGCGAAGATGAGCTCAGGCGATCGATCGCCTCAAATGGCGCGATCGATCGCCAACGTCCAGTAGCCAAATGAGCATCAGGCGATCGATCGCCTCATTTTAAGCAATCGATCGCCGCTAAGTGAAACATCGGGCGATCGATCGCCTCATTTTGAGCGATCGATCGCCACTGTTCAAAAGTTGAAAAATGATGATTTTTGTTGAATTTTTGCTATTGGGCTATTGTTTAGCTTCTAATATCGATTTTTATGGTTGTGTAGAACCATCCCAGGTGCCAACAACATCGAGAAGATAGAGTTCTTCAATTTCTCCACTTTTGGAATTAAGGTACGTAAGAAGCGTACGGGCATCGGACGGTAACACCCTCCCAACTATGACTATGTATTGATTGCATAAGTTTATGATGATGATGCTTACGATGATGATTATGATGACGATGTTTATAATGATGATTCTTACGATGATGTTTATGACGATGATGTTTACGATGATGATTATGATGATGATGTTTATGATGATGATGCTTACGATGATGATTATGATAAGTAAGTTTATGATGATGATGTTTACGATGATGATTATGATAAGTAAGTTTATGATGATGATGTATATAATGATGATGTTTATGATGATGATTGGGATAAGTAAGTTTATAATAATGTTATACGGTGTTTATAAAAGGGTAAGATGCCCATATGGTAAGATGCCATACAATGTTATAATGTGGTAAGACGCCACGGGGTAAGATGCCCATATAGTAAGATGTCATACGATGTTATTATGTGGTAAGATGCCACGGGGTAAGATGCCCATATGGTAAGAGACCACACGATGTTATGATGTGGTAAGATGCCACGGGGTAAGATGCCCATATGGTAAGAGACCACACGATGTTATGATGTGGTAAGATGCCACGGGGTAAGATGCCCATATGGTAAGAGACCACACGATGTTATTATGTGGTAAGATGCCACGGGGTAAGATGCCCATATGGTAAGAGGCCATACGATGTTATTATGTGGTAAGATGCCACGGGGTAAGATGCCCATATGGTAAGAGGCCATACGATGTTATTGTGTGGTAAGATACCACGGGGTAAGATGCCCATATGCATGAAGGTAAATCAGGGTTAACAAGAAGAAGTTAACGAATAACCAGTAAATTACTTAACCAAGACTTGTACATTTACTGTTGTATCTTGTTATGATGCTTAAATGATGATGATGTTATAAGATGATGACGTTATAAGATGATGAAGTTATAAGATGATGATGCTTATAAGATGATGATGCTATAAGATGATGATATAAGATGATGATGCTTATATGATGATGATGTTATAAATGATGATATGTATAAGATAATGCTTATATGATGATGATGTTATAAATGATGATTTGTATAAGATGATAATGCTTATATGATGATGATGCTGTAAGACGACGATGTTTATAAGACGACGATTTTAATCATTCATGTCAAGAATTAATGATTATATGTATGGCTATGAAACAGGGACAACCAAAAAGGGTTAATGTAATTAACCAGGAAGTATACGTTACCAATTACTTTCATGCATTAATTTATATGCCATTGCCCTATGATGTTAAGTAACGATATACATGCTCATGATGGGTTGTTCCTGTAGGTACACTTGTGGACTAAAGGACTAAGGGCCGGGTTGAGGCAGTGAGCTATGAGGAGCATGAAAGATGTTAGGATTCAGGATTTCTGGATAGTCTCTACTCTTGTAGTAGCAAAATTCTATCGCTTTAACATTCGTATTGAGAATGTAATTAATTGAGGTTGGAATTTCATTTTTGGCCCGTAATCTTATTAGCTCAAAGTTGCAACTGGAACCCTTAAGAGGTTATGAATGCATGTTTAGTCCATAATACGTGTATAATATGTCGTTAAGGTAGGAAGACCCTACAAGTGGTATCCGAGCAGTGGTTAGATAACTCGGGAATGAGTGAAGGGTAGCCTTAGCAATAAGTTGGCTAGGTGCTTACTTTTGAACATGTTTTATATGTATGTTGCATATGAAGTAGAAGATGTTATGCTAACATGTTTAATTATCTAACGATGTACTTTATGAACTGCTTTTGGATATTGTTGTTAACCTTTGTGTTGCAGCATGGCAGCGAATATAGAAGTGGGTGACGCTATTAGTGTAAATGCAAGTGCTGGGCGTACGAACCCACTGCCACCGCCAGCCTTGGGCGAAGAGCCTTCTGAACAACAATTATTACCTGCGGAGTTGAGCTTGGCTCAATTTATGATGTACCGACCACCGATGTTCGAAGGAACTGAATCAGGGGAAAAAGCTGAGGAATGGTTGGAGAGGATTGAACAGATATTTGTAGCAGCGCCTTGTGCAAAGACTGCATGGATCAGGTTAGCAGAATTTCAGCTGGCTAAGAAGGCACTGATGTGGTGGAAGACCACAGTGATTGAGCAAGAGGCTCTGGGGCATGAAGTGAATTGGAAGATGTTCCGAACGCGATTTCTGACCCGCTGCAAGACAGGCCAAAGAGGATGAGTTTATCAACTTAAGGCAAGGTACCATGCCTGTATCTGACTATGCTCTACACTACTGTTCCTTACTGTGATATGTACCCCATATTGCTGCAAACACCCAGGCAAAAATGAGGAATTTTATGAAGGGATTGAGGCCGGAACTGTATGACAGAGTAATCACTTATGGTCCTGCCTGTTTCGATGAAGCACTTGCAAGGGCTGAGCTAGCCGAACTGGGAGTTGGCGCATATCCTGATGTAGTGCCACCTCCAACACCCCCTCAAAAATCAACTTCTGACAATTTGAGGCCGAGGGGTGATCAGTTCAAACCAAGGGGGAACACAACGACTTCGAGGTTCAGTGGCAAGAGGCCTGAGAATCGTTGGAAAGGGAACCGTAGGAATGATGCCCCATCCGGGAGAGGACAGTCTCAGGGAGACAGATCTGGAAGAGTTCAGTGCACTCTTTGTGGACAACCACATTTGGCAAAAGACTGCGTAGGATGCTATGTCTGTGGCGACAGAGGCCACTTTGCTCGGCAGTGTCCCAACAGGGGAAGACATCAGAACTCTACGGGGAGGCCTGCGGACAGTGCGGCACAGCACAGACCACCTTTTGCACCGAGGCAGTACGTGTGATATCCCCGAAATGATTAATTGCAATTTGGGCACTAATTGTGTTTATATGATTAATTATGGTGGTAATTAATTATGTGTTGGATTTATTTATCTTATGGAAATGCTTAGTCACATGGTAGGCGTGACCGGGAATGCATTTCGGGGTGCATGTGATGCATGTTGGGTAATTGGGTGTTTTAATGACTTACATGTGTTGTGGTAGTCATTTATTGATGAAACATGCATTTAATTATGATTTGGTGCTTTTGGTGAAATGCCTTTTAAATATCATGTTGGGATGTTTAATACATCATAATTAGTTGTGGGGATACAATTGGACTTGTTTTAAAAACCCCTACCCCCACCTTTACCAAAACACTTTACATTTTCCCCCAAAATCACTTCCCACAAACCCTACCCTCCTCATTTTCGTTTTTGAGCTTAGGGGTGAAGAGAATCCTTCCAAAAATCTTGATTTGGGGAGTTTATTGGGAGATTTAAAGTCCCCAAGAGGTATGGATACCTCATTGTTGATTTTGTAATGTTTTGTTTAAGTTTGGTATGGTTTTGAAGGGTTTTAAAATGGGTTTGTGTTGGGTTGTTGTGGTTTTGGTTGAATGTTGGATTTTTGAGGTGCTTAAAGTGTTTATGGAAGGTTATTATGTGTTTAATGTTATTGGTTTGTTGGTAGGGAAGTTGGTATGGGTTGGAATGGAGTTTTGGAGCATTAATGGCGATTTTTCGCGATACAGGGCTCGGCGATCGATCGCCCATTTTTGGCGATCGATCGCGAAGAGGCAGTACGCTCCAGAAGCGTTTGGCGATCGATCGCCACATTTGGGCGATCGATCGGCGAGGGTGGCGATCGATCGCCGAAGGAATAAAAATTGATGTTCGGGCAGTGTGATCTCGCGATTGATCGGCCCTTTGCCGCGATCGATCGCGAGTCACAAAATTTGATGTTTTTGGATTTTATTGTAGGATTTTTGGTATCGGACTATTATTGGGTTCTAATATTCAATTGTGTGAATGTGTAGAACCATCCCAGGTGGCGACACAGCCAAGGAATTGAAGTCCTACCACATCCTACATTTTGGAAAGGTACGTAGAGGACGTACGGGCTCCCAACGGTACATGTATCTAATATACTCATTGTTTATGCATTGTGGATGCGAGTATATATATGATTATGCATTGTGGATGCAAATACATGTTGAATTATGCATGATGATTGTATATGCATATGATGGTTATTGGTGCACATCCCATGAGTCGTGGTCATCCCTTGATGATTTTAATGCTTGCCGCTATTTGGTTTGTTTCCGCTAAATGTGAAGCGAGGGGTGGGAGCGTCGCATGTCACATTTGAGCGTGGTTATCATATAGGGCGAGGAAAGAATATTTGCCGCTCAATGTGAAGCGAGGGGTGGGAGCGCCGCATGTCCATTGAAGCGAGGTTATTCTATGCCGCCTATATGTAAATAAGCGAGGGGCATTAAAATACATCGTGATGGACAGACTAGGGATTGGTGACTGGTATTTGGTATTGATGAGATGGTGTTATGTCATGACATGTGTAGACCATTAAATAATCTATTGATTATACTCATGAGTTATGGTACAGGGACAACCAATCTGGAAGCGTTTAAAATGCATGGGAAAGACAGGAAGTGTTTTATTATGATTATGCATTTACGCTTTATATTCATATTGTGTTGAATATGAATGATATTATTGCTCATCTTTGGGGGTTGTCCTTGTAGGTACACTTTTGGCATGATAAGAAGGGCTAAGCGGGTTGAGGTGGTGAGCTTGTGAAGAATTCTTTTGAGAAAGGAAGGACAGGATTAATTTTGTATAGTATCTACTCTAGGAGTAGTGTAAAGCTATAATTGATAACATTCATTTGATTTGGGAATGTTACTAATTCATTGATAGTCCTTATTTTTGGCATGTAATTCTTAAGGCTCATAGTCTCAACACGATTATTCTACTCTGATCCTTTATATTAGCTCTAATTATGCCTTTAATCCGCACTTAAGGAACTAGGGTCCTTACATTAGTGGTATCATAGCAGTGGTTAGAGAACCCGGGAACGAGTGAAGGGTAGCCTTAGCATGATTGGCTAGGTGCTTACATTTGAAGCATGTTTATGCTTGTGGTGCATATTGATGTATATCCTATTATACTAACATGCTTATTATCATTCCTGTTATCTAACGGCATAACATATATATTTGTTTTGGAATTGTTCTTAACCTTTGTGTTACAGCATGGCTGCTATGAATGCGGGGAACCTCAATGAAGAGGTTGGCGATGTTGGGAGCGTGAACGCTAGCATTGGTCAGGCAAACCCTCTACCTCCACCAGCAGTAGGCATGGAACCAGTGGCTCAGTTATTGCTACCTGGTGAGATTAGCTTGACTCAGTTTCTGTCTTACCACCCGCCCCGGTTTGAGGGAACAGAATCAGGAGAGGAGGCTGAGGAGTGGCTGGAAAGACTGGAGCAGATATTTGTATCGGCTCCTTGTGTTGTTACAGCTTGGCTGAGGCTTGCGGAGTTCCAGTTGGCAAAGAAACCTTTGATGTGGTGGAGGAGCACGGTAATGGAACTGAGAGCACAGGGTGCTGTGATTGATTGGACACTCTTCAGAACCCGGTTTCTGAACCGGTACTTCTCTGCAGCGGCGAGACAGACGAAGGAGGACGAGTTTGCAAGTTTGAAACAAGGGAGTATGACAGTGTCAGATTATGCCATGCAGTATTCCTCGTTGCTGAGGTATGTTCCCCACATTGCCACCAATGGACACGCCAAGATGAGGAATTTTATGAAGGGGTTGCGACCGGAGCTCTTTGACCGGGTTATTACCAATAACCCCACTTCTTTTGATGATGCTCTCACGAGAGAATAACTTGCGAAAATTGGAGTCGGAGCTTACCCTAGTGCTGTGCCACCACAAGTACCACAACAGAGACAAGCTATTGACAGCTTGAGGCCCCGAGGAGAGCCATTTAATCCTCGTGGTGCCTCTTCATCTTCACGGTTCGGTGGGAAGAAATTCTTTGGTCAGAAGCAGGAGAACAAGAAGAGCAATTGGTCCGTCAACCGAGGGTCTACGCAGGGAAATAGATCAGGGGAGCCAAGGTGCGACAATTGTGGAGGACCACATTCTTCGAATAAGTGTCCTGCCTGTTATAGCTGTGGCAAGATGGGCCACATCTCTTGGTATTGCCCCACCCGGGGAGGACAGTCAGAGTTTCAGGGCAACAGGCCGAGGTTTGATGACAGGACAGTACACCAGAGGCAGCAGTTTGTGCCTCGACCATCGGGAGGTCAGACAGTGGGACCGTCCCAGGGACAGGTGTATGTGCTGACCAGAGAGCAGGCTCAGGCAGCCCCAGAGGAGGTGATCGCCGGTACGTGTCATTTATTTACGTACCCTGCTTTTATTTTGATAGATACAGGTGCCTCCCACTCTTTTGTATCTGTTGGCTTTGTGGAGAGACACCATATGCGCACGTCTTCTCTACCCACGCCTCTCTTTGTCTCGACACCCACTGGAAGAAATGCCGTTGCCGATCAGTTTATGGCAGATTGCCTCATTTATTTTGAGGGCAACAAGTTGAAGGCAGACTTGATTGTGTTGGGCATGTCAGACTTTGACTGCGTCATGGGTATTGATATTCTGAACAGATATCAGGCAGTGGTAGATTGCCGGCAGAGAACAGTGAGGTTCAGATCTGATTTGGGAGTTCAGTGGACTTTTTATGGCAACGGTTCTCGTGCGAAGAATCCGTTGATTTCAGCGATCAAGATGACTCAACTGTTGGAACGTGGCCACACGGGCTATCTCATCTATGACGTGGACACGTCTGGGAAGAATAAAGAACTGAGAGTTGAGGATGTGCCAGTGGTAGCAGAATTTGCTGATGTATTCCCAGAGGAGATTCCAGGATTTCCACCGGCTAGAGAAGTTGAGTTTGGGATCGAGTTGTTACCAGGGACATCCACTATCTCTCGTGCACCTTATAGGATGGCACCGGCAGAGTTGAGAGAATTAAAGGAGCAGTTGCAGGACCTTCTTGACAAGGGATATATACGCCCGATCGTATCGCCATGGGGCGCACCAGTTCTCTTTGTGAAGAAGAAGGACGATTCGATGCGGTTGTGCATCGATTACCGGCAACTGAATAAAGCCACAGTAAAGAACAAATATCCTCTCCCAAGGATTGATGATTTGTTTGATCAGTTGCAAGGTACCAGACTTTATAGCAAGATTGATTTGAGGTCCGGATATCACCAGATTCAAGTCAGGGAGGAAGATGTACAGAAGACAGCATTTCGGACTCGATATGGACATTATGAGTTCCTAGTGATGCCGTTCGGCGTGACGAATGCTCCAGTGGTCTTTATGAGTCTGATGAACAGAGTGTTTCAGCCGTATCTTGATCAGTTCGTCATCGTGTTTCAGCCGTATCTTGATCAGTTCGTCATCGTGTTCATCGACGACATTCTCATCTATTCCCGGAGCGAGGAAGAGCACGTGAAACACTTGAGGACAGTGCTCCAGATTCTCAGAGATCACCAGTTGTATGCCAAGCTCAGTAAGTGTGAGTTTTGGTTGAGCAGTGTAGTATTTCTGGGGCATGTCATATCTAGCAGCGGGATATCTGTGGATCCCAGGAAGATTGAAGCTGTGATGGAGTGGGCTGCACCCACTTCTGTACCTGAAATACGGAGCTTCCTTGGTTTGGCCGGTTATTATCGACGCTTTGTCGAGGGCTTTTCGAAAATTGCCAAGCCAATGACACAGTTGACCCAGAAGGGAGTACCTTTCTTTTGGTCAGAAGCTTCTGAGGAGAGCTTCCAGGAGTTGAAGCACCGTTTGACCACGGCGCCAGTGTTAGTGATCCCTACGGAAAACTCCAGATTTGTTTTGTATACCGATGCATCACTTCAGGGCCTTGGGTGTGTATTGATGCAAGATAAGCATGTGGTGGCTTATGGGTCGAGGAAGTTGAAGCCGCATGAGACTAGATACCCAGTCCATGACTTGGAATTGGCGGCTATCATCTTCGCCCTGAAGATTTGGAGACATTACTTGTATGGTACTTCGTTTACCATATACATGGATCACAAGAGCCTCAAGTTTTTATTCACTCAGGCGGAGCTGAACATGAGGCAGAGAAGGTGGATGGACTTACTCAAGGACTATGATTGTGAGATTGAGTACCATCCCGGGAAAGCTAATTTGACAGCAGACGCCTTGAGCCGGAAAGTGAGGAGTTCTGCTGAGGATTTCATCCATTTGTCGGCTCTGATGACCTCCTATTGCCATCTAGGCTATGATTTTAACATAGATGCATCACCTGTGCATGTATCGACCTTATTATCTGAGCCAGATATCTATGAGAACATCAGGAGAGCTCAGAAGTCAGATGATAAGGTTCAGAGATGGTTATCTTTAGTGCATCTTGGTCAACCAACGAAGTTCAGAGTGGCCGATGACGGATCCTTGAGATTGGGTAACCGATGAGTGGTTCTGAGTACGCCGGAGTTGCGTAGAGGGATCCTGGAGAGAGCTCATAGTAGCAGACTTAGCATCCACCCAGGCGGGAAGAAGATGTATAAAGATCTGCGTGGTCAGTTTTGGTGGAAAAGAATGAAGAGTGATGTCGTCGCTTTTGTTAAGAGGTGCTTGATCTGCCAGCAGGTTAAGGCAGAGAGACAGAGACCTGGCGGCGAGTTGAAAAGCTTGGAAATACCGAAGTGGAAGTGGGAACACATTTCCATGGACTTCGTGACTCACCTGCCGAGGAGTACTTCAGGTTTTGATGCTATTTGGGTGATTGTGGATCGATTGACTAAGGTAGCTCATTTCATCCCCTATAGCATGACTTTCACCTTTTTGAGGATGGCTCAATTGTATATTCGAGATGTGGTGAGATTGCATGGGATCCCCATTTCCACACTGTCGGATCGAGATCCACGATTCACGTCTCATTTTTGGGAAGGTCTTCAGTCAGCCTTGGGAACTGAAGTTAGATTGAGCACTGGATATCATCCTCAGACGGATGGCCAGACCGAGCGTACTATCCAGACGCTCGAGGACATGTTGAGAGCTTGTGTATTGGAGTTCGATGTTTCTTGGCAAGATTCAGTGGCCTTGGTAGAATTCTCCTATAATAACAGCTACCAGGCGAGCATTCAGATGGCTCCTTTTGAAGCTCTATATGGCAGACGGTGTAGATCACCCTTGTGTTGGGATGACTTGGACCGTAAATCGGTCGGGGGACCGGAACTGATCCGAGAAATGGAAGAGAAGATAAAGATGATAAGGCAGAAAATGAAAGCAACCCAGGACAGACAGGCAGCTTATGCGAGTAAACGGCGGAGACCGTTGGAATTTCAGTTGGGAGATAAGGTCTTTTTGAAAATCTCGCCTTTCAAGGGCGTTGTGCGATTTGGGATGCGCGGAAAACTGTCTCCGAGGTATGTTGGACCGTACGAGATTTTGCAGCGCATTGGCACTTTGGCTTACCGACTAGCTCTGCCACCTTCTTTATCTGGTATACATGATGTGTTTCATGTATCGATGCTGCGGAAGTATGAGCCGGGTCCATCTCATGTGTTGCAGCCTTCCGAGGTTCAGTTAGAATCCGATGTGTCTTATGTGGAACGGCCTGTTAGAATTCTAGATCGAGCAGACCGTAGACTTCGGAACAAAGTGATACCTATGATCAAGGTTCATTGGGATCGCAGGGGTGTCGAGGAGGCTACGTGGGAGACGGAGCGGCATATGGTGCAGCACTACCCGGAACTATTCTCTGGTATGTGATTATGTTTAGTTTCTTTTGGGGGTAAGTGCATGTGATTTCGAGGACGAAATCTTATAAGTAGGGGAGTATTGTGATATCCCGAAATGATTAATTGCAATTTGGGCACTAATTGTGTTTATATGATTAATTATGGTGGTAATTAATTATGTGTTGGATTTATTTATCTTATGGAAATGCTTAGTCACATGGTAGGCGTGACCGGGAATGCATTTCGGGGTGCATGTGATGCATGTTGGGTAATTGGGTGTTTTAATGACTTAGATGTGTTGTGGATAGTCATTTATTGGTGAAACATGCATCTAATTATGATTTGGTGCATTTTGGTGAAATGCCTTTTAAATATCATGTTGGGATGTTTGATACATCATAAATAGTTGTGGGGATACAATTGGACTTGTTTTAAAAACCCCTACCCCCACCTTTACCAAAACACTTTACATTTTCCCCCAAAATCACTTCCCACAAACCCTACCCTCCTCATTTTCGTTTTTGAGCTTAGGGGTGAAGAGAATCCTTCCAAAAATCTTGATTTGTGGAGTTTATTGGGAGATTTGAAGTCCCCAAGAGGTATGGATACCTCATTGTTGATTTGTAATGTTTTGTTTAAGTTTGGTATGGTTTTGAAGGGTTTTAAAATAGGTTTGTGTTGGGTTGTTGTGGTTTTGGTTGAATGTTGGATTTTTGAGGTGCTTAAAGTGTTTATGGAAGGTTATTATGTGTTTAATGTTATTGGTTTGTTGGTAGGGAAGTTGGTATGGGTTGGAATGGAGTTTTGGAGCATTAATGGCGATTTTTCGCGATACAGGGCTCGGCGATCGATCTCCCGTTTTTGGCGATCAATCGCGAAGAGGCAGTACGCTCCAGAAGCGTTTGGCGATCGATCGCCACATTTGGGCGATCGATCGGCGAGGGTTGCAATCGATCACGCCAAATGTGGCGATAGATCGCCGAAGGAATAAAAATTGATGTTCGGGCAGTGTGATCTCGCGATCGATCGGCCCTTTGCCGCGATCGATCGCGAGTCACAAAATTTGATGTTTTTGGATTTTATTGTAGGATTTTTGGTATCGGACTATTATTGGGTTCTAATATTGAATTGTGTGAATGTGTAGAACCATCCCAGGTGGCGACACAGCTAAGGAATTGAAGTCCTACCACATCCTACATTTTGGAAAGGTACGTAGAGGACGTACGGGCACCCAACGGTACATGTATCTAATATACTCATTGTTTATGCAATGTGGATGCGAGTATATATATGATTATGCATTGTGGATGCAAATACATGTTGAATTATGCATGATGATTGTATATGCATATGATGGTTATTGGTGCACATCCCATGAGTCGTGGTCATCCCTTGATGATTTCAATGCTTGCCGCTATTTGGTTTTTTTCCGCTAAATGTGAAGCGAGGGGTGGGAGCGCCGCATGTCACATTTGAGCGTGGTTATTGTAATACCCCCGAAATGTTATATGATTATGTGCTATGATGACGATTTATGTTATGTTTAAGGGTTGTGGTGTATTTAAATTGGGGAGTATAATTATGATATGATGATATGATGTGGGGAACATGTTGGGTGTTTTAAAGGATGTATTAATTAAATGAAGATGAAAAATATCGAGTTAGGATATTTTTAATACATCGTGCTAAATACCGGGACACAATTAAACACCACATGACCACCCAACTCTCACCACCCCACCCCCCAAAGTCGGCCCCCCACTTGCTCAACACCCATACCCCCACTTGCCCCAACCCATGCTATGACCATTGTCTTGCAATCATTTCCCTCCACCTCCTTCTCCCTCTCGTTTCGTCCCTGGAACTGCAGAATAGAGGAGGAAAAAGGCTGTGAATCATTGTGCAAAAGCTTGCCAATTAGAGGAGGAAAAAGGGGGTAAGACTTGTTACTCTGTTTTTGGGTTGGGTATGGTTTGGTGGGATGTTTTATAGCATGATAGGTATAGGTTTGGGTGGAACCTTGGTAGAGATGCTTACAGGGTAGTATTAAGTAACTACTAGCATGGTTGTTCGAGCATTTTACATGATTTATGTGATAGATTTCTTGTTATGAAACTATATGCTCGAAAATCTGGGAAAAGATAAGCATGCTCTGTTTCTGTCTTAGGTTGGTTGAAGATGAAGATTATGATGATGTTATGATGCATGTTAGCTTAGGTTTTGTTAAACCTTTGATTTGAATACATGCATGGTAGTTTTATGAAGCTCGTAACATTTTTGTTCAGGCATGTTTTACGCCTTATGAAGTAGAAATGATGGTGTGAAAGAGGTGCTCGAAAATCTGGGGAAGTCCCGATTTTTCAGAGCTCTCGATCGATCGAGATTTGGTCCCGATCGATCGAGCGAGACAGAATGTTTAAAGCCTGTTTTGAATTTCAGGTACCGATCGATCGGTGGATTTCTCGATCGATCGGTGGATCTCCTCGATCGATCGGTAAAATGTTTCGATCGATCGATCGAGGCAGAATGGTTGAGCACTGTTGTGCACAGTTTCTCGATCGATCGAGACCTCGGGGCCGATCGATCGAGAGAGGCAGAATGTTGAAAAATAAAATGATGTTTTATTTTGTTAAGTTTATGATGTGAGATGGTATTGAGGCATCTAATATGGTTTTGTGTGGTCTTGTAGAACCATCCCAGGTATCGGCACCATCAAGGAGATAAAGTCTGTTGACTCCTCCTCTTTTGAAAAGGTACGTAAGAGGCGTACGGGCATCGGACGGTAACACACATCTTTATACTACAACTATTCTTTTACTGCATGAGTATTCACGATGAAATGATGATGATTATACGATGTTTATATGATGATGTTTATACGATGTTTATATGATGACGTTTATACGATGTTTATATGATGATGTTTATACGATGTTTATATAATGATGTGATACGATGTTATTTGTGGTAAGATGCCACGGGGTAAGATGCCCCACATGGTAAGAGGCCATGCGATGTTATTCGTGGTAAGATGCCACGGGGTAAGATGCCCCATATGGTAAGAGGCCATGCGATGTTTATTTGTGGTAAGATGCCACGGGGTAAGATGCCCCACATGGTAAGAGGCCATGCGATGTTATTTGTGGTAAGATGCCACGGGGTAAGATGCCCCACATGGTAAGAGGCCATGCGATGTTTATAATGTGGTAAGATGCCACAGGGTAAGATGCCCATATGCATGATTATGAATCAGGAACAACAAGAAGAAGGTAACGAATAACCAGCATGTTCACTTAACTAAGATGTCGTACATTTACTGTTATATTTTGTTGTGATGTTATAAGATGGTGATGCTTATATGATGATGATGTTATAAGATGATGATATTTATAAGATGATGATGCTCATATGATGATGATGTTATAAGATGATGATGCTTATATGATGATGATGTTATAAGATGATGATATTTACAAGATGATGATGCTTATATGATGATGATGTTATAAGATGATGATATTTACAAGATGATGATGATGTAATAAGATGATGATATTTATAAGATGCTTATATGATGATGATGTTATAAGATGATGATATTAACAAGATGATGATGCTTATATGATGATGATGTTATAAGATGATGATATTTACAAGATAATGACACTTATATGATGATGATGTTATAAGACGATGATATTTATAAGATGATGATTTTAATCATTCATGTCAAGAATTAATGATTTTTATGCATGGCTATGAAACAGGGACAACCAAAGAGGGTTAATGCGATTAACCAGGGAGTATACGTTACCAATTATTTTCATGCATTTATTTATATGCCATTGCCTTATGAAGTTAAGTAACGAAGTACATGCTCATGATGGGTTGTTCCTGTAGGTACACTTTTGGACTAAATGACTAAGGGTCGGGTTGAGGCAGTGAGCTACGAGGAACACAGGAACATATAGGATTCAGCTTCTGTTTAGTATCTACTCTAGGAGTAGTATAAATCTAACATATTAACATTCATTGTGGGAATGTAACTAATAAGCTTTAAAGTTTTAATTGGCCTGTAATTCTGTTAGCTCATGTAACAAGCAGAACCCTAAGATGTTATTAATGCATGATTAGTCCTTCTTATGTCTTTTGATCACTGTTAAGGTGGGGAGACCCCACAGTTATCATATAGGGCGAGGAAAGAATATTTGCCGCTCAATGTGAAGCGAGGGGTGGGAGCGCCGCATGTCCATTGAAGCGAGGTTATTCTATGCCGCCTATATGTAAATAAGCGAGGGGCATTAAAATACATCGTGATGGACAGACTAGGGATTGGTGACTGGTATTTGGTATTGATGAGATGGTGTTATGTCATGACATGTGTAGACCATTAAATAATCTATTGATTATACTCATGAGTTATGGTACAGGGACAACCAATCTGGAAGCGTTTAAAATGCATGGGAAAGACAGGAAGTGTTTTATTATGATTATGCATTTACGCTTTATATTCATATTGTGTTGAATATGAATGATATTATTGCTCATGTTTGGGGGTTGTCCTTGTAGGTACACTTTTGGCATGATAAGAAGGGCTAAGCGGGTTGAGGTGGTGAGCTTGTGAAGAATTCTTTTGAGAAGGACAGGATTAATTTTGTATAGTATCTACTCTAGGAGTAGTGTAAAGCTATAATTGATAACATTCATTTGATTTGGGAATGTAACTAATTCATTGATAGTCCTTATTTTTGGCATGTAATTCTTAAGGCTCATAGTCTCAACACGATTATTCTACTCTGATCCTTTATATTAGCTCTAATTATGCCTTTAATCCGCACTTAAGGAACTAGGGTCATTACAGTATGGAGGTCAGCCGGCGGGGCCACCTCAGGGGCAGGTCTATGCTTTGACGAGGGAGCAGGCTACGGCGGCTCCAGAGGAGGTGATAGCGGGTACGTGTCTTTTATTTACGCACCCTGTTTTTATATTGATAGACACAGGTGCGTCACACTCTTTTGTGTCGACGAGTTTTGTTGAAAGGCACCACATATGCACTTCTCCGTCGCCCATGCCTCTTATGGTCTCGACCCCCGCGGGAAGAAGTTTGACTACGGACAGATTGTCTATGATGGCCTCATTTATTTTGAGGATAACGAGTTAAGATCAGATTTGATTGTTCTGGGGATGTCAGACTTTGCCTGTATTGTAGGCATTGATGTTCTGAACAGGTATCAGGCAGTAGTGATGTAGGGTCTTCCTACCTTAACATCATATTAATCACCTATTATGGACTAAACATGCATTTATAACGTCTTAGGGTTTCGGTTGTAGCTTGGAGCTAATAAGATTACAGGCCGAAAATGAAATTTCAAACTTAACTTATTACATTCGCAAAAGAATGTTATGGCGATAGAATTAATTCTACTCCTAGAGTAGAGACTATCCAAAGAATTCCTGTATCCTAATTTCTTTCATGCTCCTCAAAGCTCACTGCCACAACCCTGCCCTTAGTCCTTTAGTCCAAAGGTGTACCTACAGGAACAACCCATCGTGAGCATTTACATCGTTACTTAACATCATAAGGAAATGGCATATAAATAAATGCATGAAAGTAATCGATAACATATACTTCCTGGTTAATCGTATTAACCCTCTTTGGTTGTCCCTGTTTCATAGTCATGCATAAAATCATTAGTTCTTGCCATAAATGATTAAACATCATACTTCACATATATGCTCACGACAAACTATGTTAATTAGAAATGGGACTGTCCGGGTTCCATTATGACAGCGGTATAATTGGCCCCCTCGCTCGACATAACACATCATATGATACCCATCGCTACACCTTGATAGCGGATGTATCTCTTTGTTCAGCGGATGATACCCCTCGCTACACCTTGATAGCGGATGTACCACATCGCTCATCAGCGGATGATACCCATCGCTACACCTTGATAGCGGATGTACCCCATCACTCATTTATGTGAGCGGCAAGACCTTCCTCGCTTGCCCATAATAACCACCGGACATTCAACCATTCTTAAGAACATAGTTTCATATTCATCATAAACATCATAGCATCTCATAAACATCATCATCTTGTAAACATCATTATCATATGAGCATTATCATCTTATAGACATCAACGTCTCATCATAATCGTTATAGTAACGTCATATCATTTTCTTTTATCATAACATCATCGTAAGCATCTTGTCATCTTAATTCATTATAAAGTCATCTTCATCGTGAACTTACTTATCATAACATCATCTTAAACATCTTATCATTTTTATTCATTATATACATCATCATGGCATCGTAAATTCTTATGCAATCATAGCATGATCAAAATATAGGAGTATGGCCTCTTACCATATGGGTATCTTACCCCGTGGCGTCTTACCACATAATAACATCGTATCCCATCATCATAAACTTACTTTTCATAAGCATCGTCATCATAACATCATCATCATGAACTTACTTAACATGAACATTATCATCATAACATCATCATCATAATCTTACTTATCAAAATCATCATCATAAACTTCATCATCATAATCATCCTCCTCATAACTCACTTATCATAATCATCATCGTAACATCGTCATCATAATCTCATCAATATAACTTACTTATCATATCATCTTCACAAACATCATCATCTTAACTTATTTATCACAATTATCATCATAAACATCATCATCGTAAACATCATCATAATATGTAAGGGTATGGTTTACCGTCCGATGCTCGTACGTCTCTTACGTACCTTAATTCCAAAAGAAGGAGAAATTGTAGAACTTTATCTCCTTGAAGTCGTGGGTACCTGGGACGGTTCTACATAACCATACAAATTGATATTAGAAGCTAAACAATAGCCCAATACCAAAAATTCAACAAAAATCATCATTTTTCAACTTTTGAACAGTGGCGATCGATCGCTCAAAATGAGGCGATCGATCGCCCGATTTTTCACTTAGCGGCGATCGATCGCTTAAAATGAGGCGATCGATCGCCTGATGCTCATTTGGCTACTGGACGTTGGCGATCGATCGCGCCATTTGAGGCGATCGATCGCCTAACCTTATTTTCGCGTACTGTCTCTCGGCGATCGATCGCTGCTTTTGTAGCGATCGATCGCCACTTCCAGTGGCCGCGATTCCACCATTTTTATGTGCATTTTCCAAGCTTATTCTCATACCTTTCAACACCAAACTTCCCAACAATAACAATAACATCATAACCCACTAAAACCCACTTAAAACACTTCAAAAATCATACCCCAACAACATACAACATATACCCAACCAAACCCACTTAAATCACTTCAAAATCATCCCATTTCAAATCCAAACTTCATAAAAACTTAAGGAAGGGTTCCATACCTCTTGAAGACTCCAAATCTTAACAAAGATCACACAAACACAAGTTTTGTGGAGTTTCCTCCTTCCTCCTTTGAAGGATTTCGAAAATGTGGTAAAGGGGTAGGGTTTGAGAGTAATTGGGGATTTAAGAGTGAAAAGGGTAAAGTGAGTTGGGTAAGGTGGGGGAAAGGGTTAATTAAATTATACCCAAAAATTAACATGATGTATGAAATACCCCAACATGGTATTTTAAAAGCATTTTACAAAAATGCAACCAACTTCATTAAATTCATACTTTCCTCATAATTAACAATCAACACAATTAAATCATGTTAACCCCATTTCCTATCATGCATAACATGCACCTTGAAACGTAACCCACGGGTCATGCCTATCATGTGACTAAGCATTTCATCATGATAATTAATTTCAACACGTAAATCAATTATCCACATAATTAATCATATAAACATAATTAATGCCTTAATTGCAATTAAATCATTTCGGGGCGTCACAAGTGAACTGCAGGCAGAGGACTGTCCGATTCAAGTCTGATATAGGAGTCCAGTGGACATTCTTTGGGGATGGTTCTCGTCCAAAGATTCCGTTGATATCTGTTGTCAAGATGGCACAGTTATTAGAACGAGGCCATACAGGATACCTCATCTATGTTGTTGATGTTACTGGGAAGAAAGAAGACTTGACAGTCGAGGATGTGCCCGTAGTGGCGGAGTTTCCTGATGTTTTTCCGGAGGAGATTCCCGGATTCCCACCGACGAGAGAGGTCTAGTTTGGGATTGAGTTGCTACCAGGGACGTCTGCAATTTCTCGTGCCCCGTATAGGATGGCACCAGAAGAGTTAAGGGAGTTAAAGATTCAGTTACAAGAACTCCTTGACAATGGCTACATACGCCCTAGCGTATCGCCCTGGGGTGCGCCTGTCTTATTTGTTAAGAAGAAAGATGGATCGATGCGTCTATGCATTGACTACAGGCAACTGAACAAGGCCACATTAAAGAACAAGTATCCACTTCCGAGGATTGATGACTTGTTTGATCAGTTGCAGGGTACGAGGCTTTATAGTAAGATCGATCTGAGGTCGGGGTACCATCAGATTTGAGTGAGGGAAGATGATGTTCAGAAGACGGCTTTCAGGACGAGATACGAGCACTATGAATTCCTGGTCATGCCTTTTGGGGTGACAAATGCCCCAGCTGTCTTCATGAGTTTGATGAACAGGGTGTTCCAGCCATATTTGGATCAGTTCGTCATAGTCTTCATTGATGACATACTTATTTACTCTCGGACTGAAGAAGAGCATGTAAGGCACTTGAAAACAGTACTTCAGATCCTTAGGGATCATCAGTTATATGCAAAGCTTAGCAAGTGCGAGTTCTGGTTGGACAGCGTGGTATTCTTAGGCCATGTCATATCTAGCCATGGGATATCTGTGGATCCCAGGAAGATTGAAGCTGTGATAGAGTGGGTTGCACCCACTTCTGTACCAAAGATTCGGAGTTTCCTTGGTTTGGCGGGTTATTACCGACGTTTCGTTGAGGGGTTTTCAAAGATCGCCAAACCCCTGACACAGCTGACTCAGAAAGGAGTCCCCTTCTTTTGGTCTGAGGCTTGTGAGGAACGCTTCCAAGAGCTTAAGCGTCATTTGGCTACAGCGCCTATGCTGGTAATTCCGTCTGAGAATAAGAGATTCGCCTTGTATACGGATGCATCACTACAGGGTTTGGGCTGTGTGTTGATGCAAGATAAGCACGTGGTGGCTTATGCTTCGAGACAGCTGAAGCCACACGAGGATAGGTATCCAGTGCATGATTTGGAACTGGCGGCCATCATATTTGCCTTGACGATTTGGAGGCATTACTTGTATGGCACGTCTTTCACTATATATACGGACCATAAGAGCCTGAAGTTCTTATTCACTCAGGCAGAGTTGAATATGAGGCAAAGAAGGTGGATGGATTTACTCAAAGACTATGACTGTGAGATTGACTACCATCCCGGTAAAGCAAATTTGATAGCAGACGCCTTAAGTCGGAAGGTGAGGAGTACTGCTGAAGATGTTATGTGTTTGTCAGCTTTGATGACTTCTTACTGCCATCTGGGCTATGATTTCGATATAGACACGTCGCCTGTGCGAGTGTCGACCTTATTGGCGGAGCCAGATATACTTGAGGCGAACAGGAAGGCCCAGAGGTCGGATGATGAGGTTCAGAGGTGGACATCATTAGTACTTCAGGGTCGGCCATCCAAGTTCAGAGTGGCAGAGGATGATTCTTTGAGACTGGGCAACCGATGGGTAGTCCCAGATACACCAGAGTTGCGCAGAGGAATATTGGAGCGAGCTCACAGTAGTCGGTTCAGTATCCACCCAAGAGGAAAGAAGATGTACAAAGACCTATGCGGTCAATTCTGGTGGAGACGCATGAAGCGTGAGGTAATTACGTTTGTTAAAAGATGTTTGATCTGCCAGCAAGTAAAGGCAGAGAGGCAGAGGCCTGGTGGCGAGCTGAAGAGCTTAGAGGTGCCTGAATGGAAGTGGGAGCATATATCTATGGACTTTGTGACCCACTTGCCAAGGACGGCCTCAGGATTTGATGCGATCTGGGTGATCGTAGATAGGCTGACGAAGGTGGCTCACTTCATCCCTTACAGCATGTCGTATACATACTTAAAGATGGTCCAGATATATATACGGGATGTGGTGAGATTGCATGGTATTCCAGTCTCGATAGTGTCTGACAGAGACCCGAAGTTCACTTCACATTTCTGGGAGGGTCTCCAGACAGCTTTGGCACAGAGGTGAGACTGAGTATGGCCTATCACCCTCAGACAGACGGCCAAACGGAGCGTACCATTCAGACGCTCGAGGACATGTTGAGGGCATGTGTTTTGGAGTTTGATACTCCGTGGCAGGATTCAGTGCCGTTGGTGGAGTTCTCCTATAATAACAGTTATCAGGCGAGCATTCAAATGGCTCTTTTTGAAGCTCTGTATGGACGACGATGTAGATCACCGCTGTATTGGGAGGACTTGACGAGTAAAGCGGTCGGAGGACCGGATATGATTAAGGACATGGAAGAAAAGATTAAGATGATACGTTTAAAGATGAAAGCGGCCCAAGATAGGCAAGCAGCCTATGCCAATAAGCCACGACGACCGCTAGAATTCCAAGTAGGAGACAAGGTTTTCTTGAAAATCTCACCCTTCAGGGGTGTGGTTCGTTTTGGGATGCGGGGAAAGTAATCTCCTAGGTATGTCGGGCCATATGAAGTGTTGCAGCGTATTGGTACACTGGCTTATCGTTTGGCTCTACCACCATCCTTATCTGTCATACACGATGTTTTCCATGTCTCTATGTTAAGGAAGTATGAGCCAGATCCGTCTCATGTCTTACAGCCTACTGAAGTACAGTTAGACTCAGATGTGTCCTACGTAGAACGACCAATCAGAATTCTGGATCGAGAGGATCGCAGACTACGAAGCAAAGTTATACCGATGGTCAAAGTTCAGTGGGATCGTCGGGGTGTCGAGGAGGCTACGTGGGAGACAGAACGGCATATGGTGCAGCACTATCCGGAACTATTCTCTGGTATGTTTTTATGTTTAGTTTCGATATGATGATGCATGTGGATTTCGATGACGAAATCTTATAAGTAGGGGAGTAATGTAATACCCCCGAAATGTGATATGATTATGTACTACGATGATGAATTATGATGTGTTTAAGGGTTGTGGTGTATTTAATTTGGGGGATAATACTTATGATGTGATGATATGATTAGGGGGCATGTTGGGTGTTTTAGAAGATGTATTAATTAAATAAAGTTGTTAAATATTGAGTGAGGATATTTTAATACATCGTAATAAATACCGGGACACAATTAAACACCACATGACCACCCCAACCCTCACCACCCCCCTACTCGGCCACCTCACCCCCCACTAGGCCAACCCATTCCCTCCACTTGCACAACACATGCCTCCTTCTCCCTTTCTTACTCCACCTCCCAATCAATCCTCCTCCTTCTCTCCCCCTCCATTTTCGTCCAGACAAGCTGCAATTAGGCAAGGAGAAGGCTGGTGAGAAGGTGTTCAAATCCTTACAAAAAGAGGAGCAAAAAGAGAGGGGTAAGTGGTTACCCTGTTTTCTGGGTTTGTGTTTGAGCTTGGGTTTGGTGGGTTGTTTTTAACGCATGCTAAGTGTAGGTTTGGGTGAAACCTTGGTATGAATACTTACATGGTAGTTTTGTGTAACTACTAGCATGTTTGTTTGAGCATGTTACATGTTTTATGTGATAGATTTCTAGTTATGAATCTATGTGCTCGAAAATCTGGGCAAAGAAGAACATACTCTGTTTTCTGTATAGGTTGGTTGAGGATGAAGATTATGATGATGTTATGATGCATGTTAGCTTAGGTTTTGTTAAACCTTTAATTTGAATACATGCATGGTAGTTTTATGAAGCTTGTAACATTTTTGTTCAAGCATGTTTTATGCCTTATGAATTAGAAATGATGGTATGAAATGAGGTGCTCAAAAATCTGGGGAAGTCCCGATTTTTCAGATGCTCTCGATCGATCGAGATTTTGGTCCCGATCGATCGAGCGAGGCAGGAAGCTTTTAAGCATGGTTTGAAATTTAGGCGTCGATCGATCGAGGGATTTTCCGATCGATCGGTGAAGCTCCTCGATCGATCGGTAAAATGTTTCGATCGCTCGGTCGAGGCAGAATGTCTGGGCACTGTATGTGCACAGTTTCTCGATCGATCGAGACCCTGGGGCCGATCGATCGAGAGAGACAGAAAGTTGAAAAATAAGATGATGTTTTATTTTGTTCAGTTTATGATGTGAGATGGTATTGAGGCATCTAATATGGTATTGTGTGGTCTTGTAGAACCATCCCAGGTACCGGCACCATCAAGGAGATAAAGTTTGTTGACTCCTCCTCGTTTTAAAAAGGTACGTAAGAGACGTACGGGCATCGGACGGTAAAACACATCTCTACACTATGACTATGCATTTGTCGCATGAATAATCACGATGAAATGATGATGTTTATATGATGTTTATATGATGATGTTTATACGATGTTTATATGATGACGTTTATACGATGTTTATGTAATGATGTGATACGATGATTATTATTGTGGTAAGATGCCACGGGGTAAGATGCCCCATATGGTAATAGGCCATACGTTATTATTGTGGCAAGATGCCACGGGGTAAGATGCCCCATATGGTAAGAGGCCATATGTTATTATTGTGGTAAGATGCCACGGGGTAAGATGCCCCATATGGTAAGAGGCCATACGTTATTATTGTGGTAAGATGCCACGGGGTAAGATGCCCCATATGGTAAGAGGTCATACGATGTTATTTCTGGTAAGATGCCCCATATGCATGAATATGAATCGGGGACAACGAAAAAAAGTTAATGAACAATCCGCATATTTACTTAACCAAGATTTCATGCATTTACTATGATGTTTTTATGTGACATCCCCGAAATGGTTAATTGCTATTTGGCTTTAAATTATGTTTACATGATTAATTATGTGGTAATTGATTATGTGTTGAGATTTATTTACCTTATGTGGAAATGCATGGCCATGTGGGTAGGGTGACCCGGGATTGCATTTCAGGGTGCATGTGGTGCATGTTGGGTAAATATTATTGGAAGCATGATTTATTTGCATTGGTTAGCAATTAATTGGAAATCATGTGTTTAATTGATATTTGGTGCATTTTGAGTAAATGCTTTGAAAATATCATGTTGGGGTGTTTTATACACCATGGAATTGCCTTGGATTGCATTTTAATTTAAAAACTCACCTTTATACCCAACCCCACCCCATCCACTCATATTTTACTTTACCAAATTATCTCCAACACCCAAACCCTTCCCCTCTTCCCATATTTTCGAGTTCCACCTTTGAGGTGAAGAGGAGACCTTGCAAACTTTGATTTGTGGAAGATTGTTGGGTGATTTGAGATCCCCAAGAGGTATGGGTACCTCATGTATTAATTTTGTAAGGTTTTGGTTGAGTTAGTTTGGTTTTAAAGGGTTTAAAATGGGTTGTGTTGGGTGTTGTGATTTTGGTAGTATTTTGGTTGGATGTAGTATATTTGAGTTTGTTATGATGTTTAGTGTTGGTTTTGAGTTATTGGGTTTGATTTATGTTGGGGTATGTGGGTGTGTATGAGAAGGGGTTGAAGATGGGTGAATAGTGCCCAAATCCCGCTTGACCACAGCTCGGCGATCGATCGGCGATTTTCTCGCGATCGATCGCGAGCATCAGGGCTGAGGCAGTGAGCCTCAGCGATCGATCGCGAGCTTGGCGCGATCGATCGGCGAGGCCGCGATCGATCGGCGCTAGCTCCGCGATCGATCGCGGATTGTTTAAAAATGTTGGGCGAGGCAGTGTGTTCTCGCGATCGATCGGGGCTTGATGGAGATCGATCGCGAGACACCAAAATTAATGTTTTTGGGTGTTTTTGTGGGATTTTTGGTATTGGACTATTATTGGGTTCTAATATTGGTATTTGTGAATATGTAGAACCAACCCAGGTGGCAACGCAGCCAAGGAATTGAGGTCCAACCACATTCCACATTTTGGAAAGGTACGTAGTGGACGTACGGGCACCCAACGGTAACATGTATTTTATATACTCTTTGTTTATGCATTGTGGATGCGAGTATATATGTGGTATTGCATTGTGGATGCATATACATGATGATTTATGCCATATGAGGTATTGCATTGTGGATGCATATACATGGTAATTTATGCATATTGATGTTAGATGCATATTATGATTATTGGATGCACATCCCATGAGTCGTGGTCATCCTTTGATGATTTTAATGCTTGCCGCTTTTTGTATTGGTTCCGCTAAATGTGAAGCGAGGGGTGGGAGCGCCGCATGTCACATTTGAGCGTGGTTATCATATGGGGCGAGGAAAGGGTATTTGCCGCTCTCTGTGAAGCGAGGGGTGGGAGCGCCGCATGTCCATTGTAGCGAGGTTATCCTATGCCGCCCATATGAATATAAGCGAGGGGCATTAAAATACACTGTGATGGACAGACTAGGGAATGGTGACCAATATGTGGTACAGTTGAGATGGTATATGATGTCATGACATGTTTTGGCCATTAAAAATAATCTGTTGATTATACTCATGAGTTATGGTACAGGGACAACTAAACGGGAAGCGTTTGAAATGCATGGGGAAACAGGAAGTGTTTTATATTGATTATGCATTTACGCTTTATCTTCATATTGTGTTGAATATGAATGATTATTATTGCTCATGTTTGGGGGTTGTCCTTGTAGGTACCTTTTTGGCATGATAGATGGGCTTGAACGGGTTGAGACAGTGAGCTTCACGAGCATCTTTGGTAGATGAAAGGACAGGATTCTTTTGTATAGTGCCTACTCTAGGAGTAGCGTAAAACTATAGTGGACACATTCATTTGTTGGACTGTAATTAATCCTTTTGGTAGTCCTTTATTTTGGCATGTAAATGCTTAAGCTCATAGACTCAACTTGTTTACTCTACTCTGATCTTTTATTTAGCTCTATTATGCCTTTATTCCGCACTTAAGGATTAGGGTCCTTACATTAGTGGTATCAGAGCAGTGGTTAGAGAACCCGGGAACGAGTGAAGGGTAGCCTTAGCATGGTTGGCTAGGTGCTTACATTTGAAGCATGTTTATGCATGTGGTGCATATTACTGTATATCCTGTTATACTAACATGCTTATATCACTCCTGTTATCTAACGACATGTTATATATTGCTTTGGATTGTTGTTAACATTTGTGTTACAGCATGGCTGCTAATGAGGAAGTCGGAGATGTTGGGAGTGTAAATGCGAGTATTGGACAGGCTAATCCTCTACCTCCACCGGCTGTAGGAATGGAACCAGTGGTCCAGTTATTGCTACCGGGTGAGATTAGCTTGACGCAGTTTCTGTCTTATCATCCGCCCCGGTTTGAGGGGACAGAGTCCGGAGAAGAGGCTGAAGAGTGGTTAGAAAGACTTGAGCAGATCTTTGTATCGGCTCCTTGTGCTGTGACGGCTTGGCTGAGGCTAGCGGAGTTTCAATTAGCCAAGAAACCTCTGATGTGGTGGAGGAGCACAGTGATGGAAATGAGAGCACTGGGTGCTGTGATTGACTGGACGCTCTTCAGGACCAGGTTCTTGAACCGATACTTCTCCGCGGCAGCAAGGCAGACAAAAGAGGATGAATTTGCAAGTCTGAGGCAGGGGAACATGACAGTGGCAGACTATGCCACACAGTACTCATCACTACTTAGGTATGTCCCCCATATTGCCTCTGATGGACGTGCCAAGATGAGAAATTTCATGAAAGGACTGCGACCGGAGCTCTATGACCGGGTTATCATCAATAACCCAACTTCTTTTGATGATGCTCTCACGAGAGCGGAGCTTGCTGAGCTAGGAGTGGGAGCTTATGCCATGCCACCACCGGTACCGCAACAGAGGCAGACTAGTGACAGTTTGAGGCCTCGGGGTGAGCCATTTAAACCCCGTGGTGCCTCTTCATCTTCGCGGTATGGTGGAAAGAAATACTATGGTCAGAAGCAGGATAACAAGAAGGGTAATTGGTCGGCCAATCGAGGATCTTCACAGGGGGATAGGCCGGGAGAGCCGAGGTGCAACAACTGTGGAGGACCACATTCTTCAAACAAGTGCCCTGCCTGTTTTAGCTGTGGCAAGATGGGCCACATTGCTCGGTATTGTCCCACCAGGGGAGGCCAGTCAGAGTATCAGGGCAACAGGCCAAGGTTTGAGGATAGGACAGTGCAGCAGAGGCAGCAGTTTGGGCCTCGTCCATCGGGAGGTCAGACAGTGGGACCACCCCAGGGGCAAGTATATGCACTGACCAGGGAGCAGGCTCAGGCAGCTCCAGAGGAGGTGATTGCCGGTACGTGTCATTTATTTACGTACCCTGCTTTTGTTTTGATAGATACAGGTGCCTCCCATTCCTTTGTGTCTGTGGGATTTGTGGAAAGACACCATTTGCGCACGTCTCCTTTGCCCACGCCTCTATTGGTCTCGACACCCACTGGAAGAAACGTCGTTGCTGATCAGTTTTTGGCAGGTAGCCTCATTTATTTTGAGGGCAACGAGTTGAGATCAGACTTGATTGTGCTGGGTATGTCAGACTTCGACTGCATCTTGGGTATTGATGTTCTGAACAGATATCAGGCGGTGGTAGATTGCCGGCAGAGAACAGTGAAGTTCAGACCTGAGTTGGGCAGTCAGTGGACTTTCTTTGGCAACGGGTCTCGTGCGAAGATTCCGTTGATTTCAGCGATCAAGATGTCTCAGCTGTTGGAACGTGGGGATACGGGCTATCTTATTTATGCCGTGGACACGTCTGAAAAGAGTAAAGAACTGAGGGTTGAGGATGTACCAGTTGTGGCAGAATTTGCTGATGTATTTCCAGAAGAGATCCCAGGATTTCCACCGGCCAGGGAAGTTGAATTTGGGATCGAGTTGCTGCCAGGGACATCCGCTATCTCTCGTGCACCTTATAGGATGGCACCGGCAGAGTTGAGAGAGTTGAAAGAGCAGTTGCAGGATCTCTTGGACAAGGGTTATATACGCCCGAGCGTGTCGCCATGGGGCGCACCAGTTCTCTTTGTGAAGAAGAAGGACGGTTCGATGCGGTTGTGCATCGATTACCGGCAGCTGAACAAGGCTACAGTGAAGAACAAGTATCCTCTCCCAAGGATAGACGACTTGTTTGATCAGTTGCAAGGTACCAGGGTGTATTAGCAAGATTGATCTGAGGTCCGGGTATCATCAGATTCGGGTCAGAGAGGAAGATGTGCAGAAGACAGCGTTCCGGACTCGATACGGGCATTATGAGTTCTTAGTAATGCCGTTCGGTGTGACGAATGCTCCAGCAGTCTTCATGAGTCTGATGAATAGAGTGTTTCAGCAGTATCTTGATCAGTTCGTCATCGTGTTTATTGACGACATTCTTATCTACTCCCGGAGCGAGGAAGATCATGTGAAACACTTGAGGACAGTGCTTCAGATTCTCAGAGAGCATCAGTTGTATGCTAAGCTCAGTAAGTGTGAATTTTGGCTGAGCAGTGTAGTGTTTCTGGGGCATGTCATTTCGAGCAGTGGGATATCAGTGGACCCCAAGAAGATTGAGGCCGTGATGGAGTGGGCTGCCCCCACTTCTGTGCCTGAGATTCGGAGTTTTCTTGGTTTGGCCGGGTATTATCGGCGCTTTGTCGAGGGCTTTTCGAAGATTGCCAAGCCGCTGACTCAGTTGACTCAGAAGGGTGTGCCTTTCTTTTGGTCAGAAGCTTGTGAGGAGAGCTTCCAGGAGTTGAAGCACCGGTTGACGACGGCGCCAGTATTAGTGATTCCGACGGAGAACTCCAGATTTGTTCTGTATACTGATGCATCACTGCAGGGCCTTGGATGCGTTCTGATGCAAGATAAGCATGTGGTAGCTTATGCATCGAGGCAGTTGAAGCCGCATGAGACCAGATATCCAGTTCATGACTTGGAATTGGCGGCTATCATATTCGCCCTGAAGATCTGGAGGCATTACTTGTATGGTACCTCCTTTACCATTTATACGGATCACAAGAGCCTCAAGTTTCTATTCACTCAGGCAGAGCTGAACATGAGGCAGAGGAGATGGATGGACCTACTCAAGGACTATGATTGCGAGATAGAGTACCATCCGGGGAAGGCCAATTTGACAGCAGACGCTTTGAGCCGGAAAGTGAGGAGTTCTGCTGAGGACGTCATCCATTTGTCGGCTATGATGACCTCCTATTGTCATCTCGGCTATGATTTTGATATAGATGCATCACCAGTGTATGTCTCTACCTTATTAGCTGAGCCAGATATTTATGAGAACATCAGGAGAGCTCAGAGGGCAGATGCTGAGGTTCAGAGATGGTTGTCTATAGTGCATCTTGGTCAGCCGACGAAATTCAGAGTGGCCGACGACGGATCTTTGAGATTGGGTAACCGCTGGGTAGTTCCGAGTACGCCGGAGTTGCGTAAGGGGATCTTGGAGCGAGCTCACAGTAGCAGACTTAGCATCCACCCAGGCGGGAAGAAGATGTACAGAGATCTGCGTGGTCAGTTTTGGTGGAAGAGAATGAAGTCCGATGTCGTCGCTTTTGTGAAGAGGTGTTTGATCTGCCAGCAGGTTAAGGCAGAGAGACAGAGACCTGGCTGCGAGTTGAGAAGCTTGGAGATACCGAAGTGGAAGTGCGAGCACATTTCCATGGACTTCGTGACTCATTTGCCGAGGAGTGCTTCAGGCTTCGATGCTATTTGGGTGATTGTGGACAGATTGACCAAGGTAGCCCACTTTATCCCTTATAGCATGACATTTACATTCTTGAGGATGGCGCAGTTGTATATTAGAGATGTGGTGAGATTGCATGGGATCCCAGTTTCTATTGTGTCAGATCGAGATCCGCGATTCACATCTCATTTTTGGGAAGGCCTTCAGTCAGCTTTGGGAACTGAGGTCAGATTGAGTACTGCTTATCATCCTCAGACGGATGGCCAGACCGAGCGCACTATTCAGACGCTCGAGGACATGTTAAGAGCTTGTGTTTTGGAGTTCGATGCTTCTTGGCAGGATTCAGTGCCTTTGGTAGAGTTTTCTTATAACAATAGCTACCAGGCAAGTATTCAGATGGCTCCGTTTGAAGCTCTTTATGGCAGACGATGTAGATCACCCTTGTGTTGGGATGATTTGGACAGTAGATTAGTCGGAGGGCCTGAGTTGATCCGGGAAATGGAAGAGAAGATAAAGACTATAAGGCAGAAAATGAAAGCAGCCCAAGACAGACAGGCAGCTTATGCAAATAAACGGCGGAGACCATTAGAGTTTCAGTTGGGAGATAAGGTCTTTTTGAAGATCTCGCCTTTCAGAGGCGTTGTGCGGTTTGGGATGCGCGGGAAACTGTCTCCGAGGTATGTTGGACCGTACGAGATCTTGCAGCGCATTGGAACCTTAGCTTACCGACTGGCTTTGCCGCCTTCTTTATCGGGTATACATGATGTGTTTCATGTATCGATGCTGCGGAAGTATGAGCCGGATCCGTCTCACGTGTTGCAGCCTTCCGAGGTCCAGTTAGAGTCAGATATATCTTATGTGGAACGGCCTGTTAGAATTCTGGACAGAGCAGACCGTAGACTCCGGAACAAAGTGATACCGATGATCAAAGTTCAGTGGGATCGCAGGGGTGTCGAGGAGGCCACGTGGGAGACGGAGCAGCATATGGTGCAGCACTACCCGGAACTATTCTCTGGTATGAGTTTATGTTTAGTTTCTTTTGGGGTAAGTGCATGTGATTTCGAGGACAAAATCTTATAAGTAGGGGAGTATTGTGACATCCCCGAAATGGTTAATTGCTATTTGGCTTTAAATTATGTTTACATGATTAATTATGTGGTAATTGATTATGTGTTGAGATTTATTTACCTTATGTGGAAATGCATGGCCATGTGGGTAGGGTGACCCGGGATTGCATTTCAGGGTGCATGTGGTGCATGTTGGGTAAATATTATTGGAAGCATGATTTATTTGCATTGGTTAGCAATTAATTGGAAATCATGTGTTTAATTGATATTTGGTGCATTTTGAGTAAATGCTTTGAAAATATCATGTTGGGGTGTTTTATACACCATGGAATTGCCTTGGATTGCATTTTAATTTAAAAACTCACCTTTATACCCAACCCCACCCCATCCACTCATATTTTACTTTACCAAATTATCTCCAACATCCCAAACCCTTCCCCTCTTCCCATATTTTCGAGTTCCACCTTTGAGGTGAAGAGGAGACCTTGCAAACTTTGATTTGTGGAAGATTGTTGGGTGATTTGAGATCCCCAAGAGGTATGGGTACCTCATGTATTAATTTTGTAAGGTTTTGGTTGAGTTAGTTTGGTTTTAAAGGGTTTAAAATGGGTTGTGTTGGGTGTTGTGATTTTGGTAGTATTTTGGTTGGATGTAGTATATTTGAGTTTGTTATGATGTTTAGTGTTGGTTTTGAGTTATTGGGTTTGATTTATGTTGGGGTATGTGGGTGTGTATGAGAAGGGGTTGAAGATGGGTGAATAGTGCCCAAATCCCGCTTGACCACAGCTCGGCGATCGATCGGCGATTTTCTCACGATCGATCGCGAGCATCAGGGCTGAGGCAGTGAGCCTCAGCGATCGATCGCGAGCTTGGCGCGATCGATCGGCGAGGCCGCGATCGATCGGCGCTAGCTCCGCGATCGATCGCGGATTGTTTAAAAATGTTGGGCGAGGCAGTGTGTTCTCGCGATCGATCGGGGCTTGATGGAGATCGATCGCGAGACACCAAAATTAATGTTTTTGGGTGTTTTTGTGGGATTTTTGGTATTGGACTATTATTGGGTTCTAATATTGGTATTTGTGAATATGTAGAACCAACCCAGGTGGCAACGCAGCCAAGGAATTGAGGTCCAACCACATTCCACATTTTGGAAAGGTACGTAGTGGACGTACGGGCACCCAACGGTAACATGTATTTTATATACTCTTTGTTTATGCATTGTGGATGCGAGTATATATGTGGTATTGCATTGTGGATGCATATACATGTTGATTTATGCCATATGAGGTATTGCATTGTGGATGCATATACATGATAATTTATGCATATTGATGTTAGATGCATATTATGATTATTGGATGCACATCCCATGAGTCGTGGTCATCCTTTGATGATTTTAATGCTTGCCGCTTTTTGTATTGGTTCCGCTAAATGTGAAGCGAGGGGTGGGAGCGCCGCATGTCACATTTGAGCGTGGTTATCATATGGGGCGAGGAAAGGGTATTTGCCGCTCTCTGTGAAGCGAGGGGTGGGAGCGCCGCATGTCAATTGTAGCGAGGTTATCCTATGCCGCCCATATGAATATAAGCGAGGGGCATTAAAATACACTGTGATGGACAGACTAGGGAATGGTGACCAATATGTGGTACAGTTGAGATGGTATATGATGTCATGACATGTTTTGGCCATTAAAAATAATCTGTTGATTATACTCATGAGTTATGGTACAGGGACAACTAAACGGGAAGCGTTTGAAATGCATGGGGAAACAGGAAGTGTTTTATATTGATTATGCATTTACGCTTTATCTTCATATTGTGTTGAATATGAATGATTATTATTGCTCATGTTTGGGGGTTGTCCTTGTAGGTACCTTTTTGGCATGATAGATGGGCTTGAACGGGTTGAGACAGTGAGCTTCACGAGCATCTTTGGTAGATGAAAGGACAGGATTCTTTTGTATAGTGCCTACTCTAGGAGTAGCGTAAAACTATAGTGGACACATTCATTTGTTGGACTGTAATTAATCCTTTTGGTAGTCCTTTATTTTGGCATGTAAATGCTTAAGCTCATAGACTCAACTTGTTTACTCTACTCTGATCTTTTATTTAGCTCTATTATGCCTTTATTCCGCACTTAAGGATTAGGGTCCTTACATTTTATGATGTTAAGTACGATTGTATATGCTCATGATGTGTTGTCCCTGTAGGTACACTTTTGGACTAAAGGACTAAGGGTCGGGTTGAGGCTGTGAGCTACGAGGAACACAGGGATGTATAGGATGCAAGTCATGATTAGTATCTACTCTAGGAGTAGTGTAAATATAAACGTTAACATTCTTTTGGGGAATGTAATTAATAATTTTTGAAGTTTTGTATTTTGGCCTGTAATCCTGTTAGCTCATGTAACAACCGGAACCTTAAGATGTTATTTAATGCATGATTAGTCCTTCTTATGTTCTAATTAACACTGTTACGGTAGGAAGACCCTACAAAATTAAAAACCCATACCCCTTTACCCCACTACACTTTATCACTTTACCCCTTTACACTTTAAAATCCCCAATTCACTCTCAAACCCGACCCATTTTCACTATTTTCGATTTTGAGCAAAAGTGGAAGGAGAAATCTTCACAAAACCTTTGTTTGTGAGATTTATTGTAGGATTTGGAGTCCTTAAGAGGTATGGAACCCTTCCTAAAAGTTTTATGATGTTTGGTGTTGAAATGGGTTAGTTTTGATGTTTTTATGTGGGTTTGTTTTGGGTATATGTTATATATGTTTGGGGTATGATTTTTGAAGTGTTTTATGTGGGTTTTTAGTGAGTTATGATGATGTTGATGCTGTAGGAAAGTTTAGGTTTGAATGGTTTGAGGTAGAGCTTGAAAAATGCTCTAAAATGGCGATTTTTTGAGGTACAGGGATCGGCGATCGATCGCCCATTCCAGGCGATCGATCGCGACCCAGCAGTAGACACCAGTAGCATTTGGCGATCGATCGCACCAAAAGTGGCGATCGATCGCCAAGGTGTGAAATTTTCACCTTCCTCCAGTATGGTCTCGCGATCGATCGGGCCTGGGCGGCGATCGATCGCGAGATATAAAAATATGTGTTTTTGGATTTTTTGTGGGATGTTTTGTATATTGGACTATATTTAGCTTCTAATATCGATTTGTATGGTTATGTAGAACCATCCCAGGTACCCACAACCTCAAGGAGATAAAGCTCTCCAATTTCTCAACTTTTGGGAATTAAGGTACGTAAGAAACGTACTGGCATCGGACGGTAACACATTCTTATACTATGTGTAGGACCTCCCTACCTTAACAGTATTATAATGACATAGAAGGACTAAACATGCATTAAATAACATCTTAAGGTTCCGGTTGTTACATGAGCTAACAGGATTACAGGCCAAAATACAAAACTTCAAAAATGATTCATTACATTCCCAAAAGAATGTTAACATTTAGATTTACACTACTCCCAGAGTAGATACTAATCAAGACATGAATCCTATACATTCCTGTGTTCCTCGTAGCTCACTGCCTCAACCCGACCCATAGTTCTTTAGTCCAAAAGTGTACCTACAGGGACAACACATCATGAGCATATACAATCGTACTTAACATCATAAAAACATCATAGTAAATGCATGAAATCTTGGTTAAGTAAATATGCGGATTGTTCATTAACTTTTTTTCGTTGTCCCCGATTCATATTCATGCATATGGGGCATCTTACCCCTTGGCATCTTACCACAAATAACATCGTATGACCTCTTACCATATGGGGCATCTTACCCCGTGGCATCTTACCACAATAATAACGTATGGCCTCTTACCATATGGGGCATCTTACCCCGTGGCATCTTGCCACAATAATAACGTATGGCCTCTTAACATATGGGCATCTTACCCCGTGGCATCTTACCACATCATAATCATCGTATCACATCATTATATAAACATCGTATAAACATCATCATATAAACATCGTATAAACATCATCATTTCATCGTAAA
Source organism: Haberlea rhodopensis (assembly GCA_907163345.1). Lineage (NCBI taxonomy): Eukaryota > Viridiplantae > Streptophyta > Magnoliopsida > Lamiales > Gesneriaceae > Haberlea > Haberlea rhodopensis. The sequence continues at coordinate 217,330 of CAJQUN010000466.1, read as the reverse complement.
TATTCATGCGATAAATGCATAGTCATAGTGTAGAGATGTGTTTTACCGTCCGATGCCCGTACGTCTCTTACGTACCTTTTTAAAAGGAGGAGGAGTCAACAGACTTTATCTCCTTGATTGTGCTGGTACCTGGGATGGTTCTACAAGACCACATACTACCATATTAGATGCCTCAATATCATCTCATACCATAAACTTAACAAAATAAGTCATCATTTTATTTTCAACATTCTGTCTCTCTCTCTCGATCGGCCCCAAGGTCTCGATCGATCGAGAAACTGTGCACAAACAGTGCCCAAACACTCTGCCTCGATCGAAATATTTTACCGATCGATCGAGGAGCTTCACCGATCGATCGAGAAATCCTTCGATCGATCGGCACCTGAAATTCAAAACATGCTTTAAACATTCTGCCTCGCTCGATCGATCGGAACCAAAATCTCGATCGATCGAGAGCTCTGAAAAATCGGGACTTCCCCAGATTTTTGAGCACCCCATTTCATACCATCATTTCTACTTCATAAGGCGTAAAACATGCATGAACAAAAATGTTATAAGCTTCATAAAACTACCATGCATGTATTCAAATTAAAGGTTTAGCAAAACCTAAGCTAACATGCATCATAACATCATCATAATCTTCATTCTCAACCAACCTATACAGAAAAACAGAGTATGTTCTTCTTTGCCCAGGTTTTCGAGCACATAGATTCATAACCAGAAATCTATCACATAAAACATGTAACATGCTCAAACAAACATGCTAGTAGTTACATAAAACTACCATGTAATTACTCATACCAAGGTTTCATCCAAACCTACACTTAACATGCGATAAAACATCCACAAACAAAACCCCTAACAAAACTCTGAAAAAACAGAGTATTAAAACTTTACCCCTCTTCTTGGTAAGCTTTTGCACACAAAATCACAAGCTTTTTCCTCCTCCTATTAGCAGCTTACTCCATCGATTTTGGGAGAGAAAGAGAGGGAGAAGGAGGTGGAGGAGAGTTGATGCAAGCAATGAGTGATAGCATGGGTTGGGGCAAGTGGGGGTATGGGTGTTGAACAAGTGGGGGGAAAAAGAGGTTGCACTTGGGGAAGGGTGGTGGCCGATTGGGGGTGTAAGGCCCCGTTATTAATTAAGTACGCTTAACCTTGAGTTAGTAAACCCGGGTGATTAAAAGTGAAGAATTTGAATTGATGTGTTCCGGGTCACAACACTTTATCTTTAACCAACTTAATATACATCAAAATTATACCAAATGGTATACCATTTTCAACCATGCACCTACATTAAAAATGATGAAGCACCATTTTGGGACACATGGACATAGTGGGATAAGAAATTATAAAAAAATCCCAATTGACCACCTTGTAACTAACGCCTCTTTCCTCTTTATTAAGTCATGGGATTGTCCTTCTTCTTCAATCAGATTACTTCTCTCATCCCCAACAAGAAATCTTTCTCCCCTTTCAGCCTATAAAATTCGAAGAGCATCCACCATTTTTCCTACATCAAAATCTTCCCAAAACTTGCATGCAAGCTTGGTTTTGGATAGGAAATTAGAAGAGCTTCAAGGGTGTGGTGTTTTTGAAAGCTTGAGAGGTATATCATCCTCTTTTTATTCCTAATCTTCGAATTTTTACAGATAGGGTTCGAATTTGTGAGTCTTGTTTTGTAAAAAGAGAAGAACTCATGCTATCCTAAGTTTCAGCAGAAACTAAGGTTACATGCAGAAAGTTGTTCCATACTTTCGAGTTCTGTAACTTCCGAATCTGTCTTTGAGCCTCAAACAAAAGTTGTAGATATAGGTGTTGTCGTCCTGTGGTTAAACTTTGAGACTATTTGGACTTGAAATGAGTGAGATATACTCATTTTACTAAGAGGCATCAGATTCGACTCTGCATGTGCTGTGAATGCACATGCAGTGTAGAAATCCGAACTTTTGACAAATTATACTTTCGATTTTGATTTTGGTTTTCAAATCAATGTTGTAGATCTTTCAAATTTATGCATTTTAAAAAAAAGAAGCATGCAATTTAGGTCTCCTGAGTAGGAGTTATGTCGATTTTTCGTTCAGTGCTCATTTTCGCCTCTGCATGTCCATGCGTGTTGCAGGTGGACTGTAATTCGGCATTCTGGGCACATTTTATTCCGAATTTGTTGTCGGTATTCAAATAAAAATTGTAGGTCTTTGCTTTATTTTGAATTTAAAAAAAAAGAGAACTTAATTTGGGCTTCTTTCGTATTAGTTATGAATTTTTGAAATTAAGTGCTCAATCTATGTCCTGCATGTGGGCGAAAATGCCATGCAGTGTGTTCTTCGGGTTCCTGAGCATTTTTGGCCAGGAATTTTGAAAAATGTCTAGAGACAAGAATTATAGGATTTCCAGTTGGCTGTAAATTGCCACTAGAATCACTAATTTTGGGTTTTAAATGAAGAAGTTATAACACTTTTGCCAACACTGCTCAAGCTGGAAAATACATTTTTTAAATGTTGCGGTTTTAGTGTTCAAACACCACCTAGATGGTCGAACCAGCTTGACAACTTCTCTGATGAAATGTAATATTTTGAGTTTCTGAACTTTGAGCTCTGGAATTAAGTCGTTTTGATGACGTATGGAATTATAGCGATTTTTATACAAAAATGGGTCAGGCTGAAAATGTAGGAAAAATCGTTAAGGGTCATATTTTTAAGTTAGGTTTGATTCAATACACTTTTTGAGCACTTAGTGTCATTTTGGATTTTATTTGACCAGGTTAATAGACTCCAGGTTTACTCGAGGAGGTTTCGGTAGTTTAGTCTCGGTCTGAGGTACGTTGAAATGAGTTGTATCATGACGTCTGGCAAAGGCGTGTAATGATACTACTGTATGACCTTGCTATTATTTGATTGATATGATTTTCTTGTCAATATATGATTCTGTGACTATCTGACATGATAAATGTCTTGGAGTACATGATATGTGAAATTACATGATTTGTATATACTCTCACATGAGATTGCATGATATATTGAGTTGCATATGTCATTAATGCATAATGATTCATGGGCATATCATATTGAGCTATCGTTTCCTTGATATCCATGATTTTGACTGAGTTGACTTACTCTGAGTGTCGGGTACGACGAGCATGGCGATGACAGGCAGTATAGGTAGTAACTGTAGTCACGTGCAGGTGCGAGCGGACCTAGACACGAGGGCTGGATGCAGTAACGTACATAGGATGAGTTTTCCTAGCGCAATGTACGTATACTGTCACCCTCTGCTCGAGCTATGATGATTTGATGATACCTTCCTTTGGACTCCGATTTTGGTATCTTGATTTCGATTCCCTTGTACCATTCATACATCGCATTCATACATGGTATGCATTGCATGATATTTTGTCATTTGACATGATCTATTTATTTCTCGTACTGGGGTACTGACCCCCTTTGCGGGGGGCTGTCATGTCTATTGTTGTTCGGGCATGACAGGCGTTACAGGAGGACGTGCTGATGATGCTTTTGGTGACGCATCAAGAGATACCCGAGCTCCATGATGAAGAGCTCAGGTTATGTTGGTTTTTCTTTCCCAGTAATCGTATGGTATGCTATGGATTTTTAAAAAAACAAAATAAATTTACCGGGGTATGCCCCGTGTATGTTGTACTCGGGATCTGATATTTTTTGGGACTTTGTAATAACTTTGATTTATGTTGTTTTATTATCTGCGAATGAATGGCTTAACTAGAATTATATATATATATATATATTTTGATATAAATATATATGTATCTTAAAAGCGAAAAATTTTTAGGGCCATTTAAGGAGACGTTTGAAATTATTCTTCCGCTGTTTACGTAAATTAATCACTGTGTGATAATTAAACACCATATTAGGATCGGGCCCTCACATTATGGTATCAGAGCGTAGTCTGGGATACGCTCGAGATAGAGTTAGGACACTGAGTTTAGTCACAAATAAAATGTTTGTGCATGTGATTGGCTACTTGTCCTTTTATGATTGTACCTGTTCCGTACATGATATATATGCTGAATTCCATTATGTTATGAAATTATTTGCATCAAATTATAGCTGAACTTCCTATAAAACCTTTTATGCTATACTATTCTGATTAGGAATAGATTTTTGGGATAAGGACATGGCACCTGGAACTAGAGGTCGCAAGGGCAAGGGTGTGGTGCATGAATCTGCATCTAACACTCATCATGCTGATGATGTGGATGATTTAGCGCAACAAGTTCAAGAGCTGGATATGGAGTCAGTAGTAGCTCGTTTCCAGAACATGCGCCCATCAAGATTCAATGGAATAGATTCTGGTGAAAAAGCTGAATCGTGGATCCGAGAGATGGAATATTTATTTGACCTTGTCAACTATGCGCCATCAATACGATTGAAGCTCGCAGTCTATCAGTTGAAAGAGAGAGCACAATTGTGGTGGGAAGCTGCGAGGAAAGGATTGATTGAGTCTGGGATTATTATCACATGGGAGATATTCCAGACGAAATTTTTGGAACAGTATTCCCCTCCATCTTACTACACTGCAAAGGAAGCCGAATTCAATAATCTTGTTCAAGGAAATTTGTCTGTGGCCGAGTATGCATCACAATTTTCTGCACTTTTGAGCTATGTACCTTATGTGGCAACAAATTCTAGGGCGATGTATACTAGATTTGTGGAAGGACTGCATCCTTCTATCTATACGTTTGTAACTTCTGGGGACATCACCACATATCCTGAGGCAGTTGAGAGGGCAAAAAGAGCTGAAGTTGGACTGAAGAGAGGGGGTTTGCAGTTTGTTCCCCAATTACCTCAGGGAAATATACCTTCTTCTCTGGGTCCTTTCCAGCAACATCCCCCACCGCGCCAGCAGCAGACGAGGCCACATCAGTTTCATAAGCAACAAAGTTTCAAACCAAAGGGTAAGAAATTTAAGAAGTTCAGATCAAGCTCTTCAAGTTCCAGCGGTTCATGGAGTTCTGGGGGAGCACCAAGTCCTGGTATTCTTTGTGCATCATGTGGAGGCAGACATTCCACTGACCAGTGTCTAGGAATGAGAGGAACTTGTTATACTTGTGGACAGACTGGACACTACTCACGAGCATGTCCGTTAAGGGATCAAGGACCAGTGCAGCCACAGCAGACAATGCCTCATGCTAGGGGAAGGTTTCAGGGTGGTTCACAGTCTAGACCTGCACAGTCCTTTCAGCAGTCCAGTTACCCACAGATTAGGGGTACTACTCCTACTTTTCCAGGTCCCCAACAAGCACGGGTTTATGCTTTGACAGAGGATCAAGCTAGAGAGGCTCCTGGAGGTGTGATTGCAGGTAATTGTACTATTTTTGGTAATACTGCACGAGTTTTGTTTGATACAGGAGCATCGCATTCATTCATTTCATTTAGATTTGTTGATGAGAATAATTTAGAAACTGTATCACTGCAAGAAACTTCATCTGTATCTACACCAGCTGGTAGAATTATTCTATCTAGCTATGTCGTGCTGAACTGCATACTACAATTTGAGGAGAGTATTATGATCACTAATTTGATGGTTTTACCCATGATCGACTTTGACTGTATTATTGGTATGGATACTCTCACAAACTATCGGGCTACCGTTGATTGCTTTAAGGGGGTGGTTCGATTTCGACCTTATCATGGATCCAAATGGAATTTCCATGGCCGAGGATCGCAGTCTAAAATACCCTTGGTATCAGCAATGGAAATGTTTAAATTGTTATCCCTAGGAAATGAGGGATATATGATTTATGCGATCGATGGTACAAAGAAAGAGCCACTTTTGTCAGACATTCCTGTGGTAAGAGAGTTTGCAGATGTATTTCCAGATGAAATTCCGGGTTTTCCACCGGAGAGAGAGATTGATTTTAGCATTGAGTTGATGCCTGGTACCGCACCAATTTCAAAAGCACCTTACAGAATGGCACCAGCAGAACTCAAAGAATTAAAAGAGCAATTGCAGGATCTTCTTGACAAAGGTTATATACGACCGAGTATGTCACCTTGGGGAGCACCTGTACTTTTCGTAAGGAAGAAAGATGGTACAATGCGAATGTGTATCGACTACAGACAACTCAATCGGGTTACCGTCAAGAATAAATACCCGTTACCCAGAATTGATGATTTGTTCGACCAACTTCAAGGAACTTCGGTCTATTCAAAGATTGATTTACGATCAGGTTATCATCAACTTCGAGTTAGGGAAGAGGATATTCCAAAGACGGCTTTTCGAACCAGGTATGGACATTTCGAATTCCTGGTAATGCCTTTCGGTCTGACGAACGCACCAGCAGTGTTTATGGATATGATGAATAGAGTATTCAGAAAATTTTTGGATCGATTTGTGATTGTATTCATTGATGATATCTTGGTATACTCCAAAACCAAGAAAGACCACAAAGAACATTTACGGTTGGTACTCCAGACTCTTCGTTCAGCCCAGTTGTATGCAAAACTATCGAAATGTGAATTTTGGCTGGACAGAGTCATGTTTTTGGGACATGTGATATCTGCTCAAGGAGTATCTGTAGACCCAAGTAAGGTGGAAGCAGTATTAAATTGGCCTAGACCAACAACTGTGCCAGAGATTCGAAGTTTCATGGGTTTGGCAGGTTATTACAGGCGTTTTATCGAGGGATTCTCTCAAATAGCCAAGCCTATCACCCATTTGACCAAGAAAAATCAGAGTTTCATCTGGTCAGACGATTGTGAAAGTAGTTTTCAAGAGTTGAAACAAAGATTGACTACAGCCCCAGTGTTGGCCCTGCCATCTGGATCAGGAGGATTTGTAGTTTGTGCCGATGCATCAATTAAAGGATTGGGTTGTGTACTTATGCAGCAAGGAAAGGTGATCGCTTATGCGTCAAGACAATTAAAACCTCATGAGACACGATATCCTGTTCATGACCTAGAGTTGGCCGCCATCATTTTTGCCTTGAAGATATGGCGTCATTACCTATATGGGGAGCAATTTATTATTTACTCTGACCACAAGAGTTTGAAGTATATATTCACTCAATCCGAGTTAAACATGAGACAGAGAAGATGGCTGGATTTACTAAAAGATTTTGATTGTGACATACAATATCAACCAGGAAAAGTGAATCAAGTAGCAGATGCGTTAAGTCGGAAAGTGCAAAATGCCATGATAGCATCCATTCATATATGGCAAAATTATGATGAGTTGTGCACTTCAGGATGGACATATCAACCACAACAGGATTATTTCGTTGTGTCGACTTTACAAGTGGAACCGCAAATTATCTCAAGGATCAGAAAAGCCCAAGAGACAGATCCTTTCATTCACCACTTAAAGGAACTGGTAATGTCAAACCAAACCACGAGATTTAGCATATCACAAGGTGGTTGGTTACAAATGGATAATAGATTGGTAGTGCCAAATTTAGTGGAATTAAAAGAGGCTCTATTCCAAGAAGCTCATTGTAGTCATTTTAGTATCCATCCAGGAAGCCGAAAAATGTACCATACACTAAGACCACATCTTTGGTGGAAAGGTATGAAGAAAGATATTGTTGATTTCGTATCAAAATGTTTGACTTGTCAACAAGTCAAAGCAGAGAGAATGAGACCTGGTGGTTTACTTCAAGGTTTGGAAATACCTCAATGGAATTGGGAGCATATTGCAATGGATTTCGTGACCCATTTACCCCGATCAAACAGGGGATGTGATGCGATTTGGGTTATAGTTGACCGATTGTCCAAGTCAGCACACTTTATCCCATTTGATCGTACTTACTCCTACAAGAAGATGGCACGACTATATGTGGATAATATAGTTCGGATACATGGAGTTCCAGTTTCTATTGTGTCGGACAGAGATCCGAGGTTTGTATCAAAGTTTTGGAGCAGTTTTCAAAACACCATGGGTACCAGATTGGCAATGAGTACTGCCTATCATCCACAGACAGACGGACAGACTGAAAGAACTATTCAGACATTAGAAGATATGTTGCGTTCTGTGGTGATGGATTTTGGTCGTAATTGGCAAGAATCACTACCATTGGTGGAATTCTCCTACAATAATAGTTTCCAAGCAACTATCGGGATGGCTCCATTTGAGGCTTTATATGGCAAGAAGTGCCGAACACCGGTATGTTGGGATGAAATTGGAGAAAGACAGTTGGCTCAACCCGAATTTGCTGATGAGATGCAAGGAAAAATAGAATTGATTCGAAAACGTATGAAAGCATCTCAAGACAGACAAGCCAGTTATGCTAATAAACGAAGAAGGCCCTTAGAATTTCAAGTCGGAGACATAGTTTTTCTTAAGGTATCGCCTTTTCGGGGAACAATGCGCTTTGGGCGTCGGGGGAAATTGTCACCTCGATACATTGGACCTTATCAGATTCTCGAGAGGATTGGTTCGTTGGCTTACCGTTTAGAATTGCCACAACATTTATCGCTAATTCATGATGTGTTCCATGTATCAATGCTGAGGAAGTATGAACCAGATCCCTCTCATGTTCTTCAGCCAGGAGAGATTGAAGTAGATAGTTCTCTGTCCTATGTTGAACAACCTGTCAAGATTTTGAATAGGAAGGAGAAAGTGCTACGAAATAAAACCATTCCATTGGTTTTGGTACAATGGAGTCGTCATGGTACAGAAGAGTCGACATGGGAATTAGAGGCCAAAATGAGACAAGAATGGCCACATCTATTTGAAGATACTCTTTTGTATTCCATGCCTTGTACTTATGATTATCCGATGTATCTGTAATCGCATGAAATAATATAAGTTGAATGAATTCTTACCTTTTGATTTCGAGGACGAAATCTTTTAAGAGGTGAAGAAGTGTAAGGCCCCGTTATTAATTAAGTACGCTTAACCTTGAGTTAGTAAACCCGGGTGATTAAAAGTGAAGAATTTGAATTGATGTGTTCCGGGTCACAACACTTTATCTTTAACCAACTTAATATACATCAAAATTATACCAAATGGTATACCATTTTCAACCATGCACCTACATTAAAAATGATGAAGCACCATTTTGGGACACATGGACATAGTGGGATAAGAAATTATAAAAAAATCCCAATTGACCACCTTGTAACTAACGCCTCTTTCCTCTTTATTAAGTCATGGGATTGTCCTTCTTCTTCAATCAGATTACTTCTCTCATCCCCAACAAGAAATCTTTCTCCCCTTTCAGCCTATAAAATTCGAAGAGCATCCACCATTTTTCCTACATCAAAATCTTCCCAAAACTTGCATGCAAGCTTGGTTTTGGATAGGAAATTAGAAGAGCTTCAAGGGTGTGGTGTTTTTGAAAGCTTGAGAGGTATATCATCCTCTTTTTATTCCTAATCTTCGAATTTTTACAGATAGGGTTCGAATTTGTGAGTCTTGTTTTGTAAAAAGAGAAGAACTCATGCTATCCTAAGTTTCAGCAGAAACTAAGGTTACATGCAGAAAGTTGTTCCATACTTTCGAGTTCTGTAACTTCCGAATCTGTCTTTGAGCCTCAAACAAAAGTTGTAGATATAGGTGTTGTCGTCCTGTGGTTAAACTTTGAGACTATTTGGACTTGAAATGAGTGAGATATACTCATTTTACTAAGAGGCATCAGATTCGACTCTGCATGTGCTGTGAATGCACATGCAGTGTAGAAATCCGAACTTTTGACAAATTATACTTTCGATTTTGATTTTGGTTTTCAAATCAATGTTGTAGATCTTTCAAATTTATGCATTTTAAAAAAAAGAAGTATGCAATTTAGGTCTCCTGAGTAGGAGTTATGTCGATTTTTCGTTCAGTGCTCATTTTCGCCTCTGCATGTCCATGCGTGTTGCAGGTGGACTGTAATTCGGCATTCTGGGCACATTTTATTCCGAATTTGTTGTCAGGTATTCAAATAAAAATTGTAGGTCTTTGCTTTATTTTGAATTTAAAAAAAAAGAGAACTTAATTTGGGCTTCTTTCGTATTAGTTATGAATTTTTGAAATTAAGTGCTCAATCTATGTCCTGCATGTGGGCGAAAATGCCATGCAGTGTGTTCTTCGGGTTCCTGAGCATTTTTGGCCAGGAATTTTGAAAAATGTCTAGAGACAAGAATTATAGGATTTCCAGTTGGCTGTAAATTGCCACTAGAATCACTAATTTTGGGTTTTAAATGAAGAAGTTATAACACTTTTGCCAACACTGCTCAAGCTGGAAAATACATTTTTTAAATGTTGCGGTTTTAGTGTTCAAACACCACCTAGATGGTCGAACCAGCTTGACAACTTCTCTGATGAAATGTAATATTTTGAGTTTCTGAACTTTGAGCTCTGGAATTAAGTCGTTTTGATGACGTATGGAATTATAGCGATTTTTATACAAAAATGGGTCAGGCTGAAAATGTAGGAAAAATCGTTAAGGGTCATATTTTTAAGTTAGGTTTGATTCAATACACTTTTTGAGCACTTAGTGTCATTTTGGATTTTATTTGACCAGGTTAATAGACTCCAGGTTTACTCGAGGAGGTTTCGGTAGTTTAGTCTCGGTCTGAGGTACGTTGAAATGAGTTGTATCATGACGTCTGGCAAAGGCGTGTAATGATACTACTGTATGACCTTGCTATTATTTGATTGATATGATTTTCTTGTCAATATATGATTCTGTGACTATCTGACATGATAAATGTCTTGGAGTACATGATATGTGAAATTACATGATTTGTATATACTCTCACATGAGATTGCATGATATATTGAGTTGCATATGTCATTAATGCATAATGATTCATGGGCATATCATATTGAGCTATCGTTTCCTTGATATCCATGATTTTGACTGAGTTGACTTACTCTGAGTGTCGGGTACGACGAGCATGGCGATGACAGGCAGTATAGGTAGTAACTGTAGTCACGTGCAGGTGCGAGCGGACCTAGACACGAGGGCTGGATGCAGTAACGTACATAGGATGAGTTTTCCTAGCGCAATGTACGTATACTGTCACCCTCTGCTCGAGCTATGATGATTTGATGATACCTTCCTTTGGACTCCGATTTTGGTATCTTGATTTCGATTCCCTTGTACCATTCATACATCGCATTCATACATGGTATGCATTGCATGATATTTTGTCATTTGACATGATCTATTTATTTCTCGTACTGGGGTACTGACCCCCTTTGCGGGGGGCTGTCATGTCTTTTGTTGTTCGGGCATGACAGGCGTTACAGGAGGACGTGCTGATGATGCTTTTGGTGACGCATCAAGAGATACCCGAGCTCCATGATGAAGAGCTCAGGTTATGTTGGTTTTTCTTTCCCAGTAATCGTATGGTATGCTATGGATTTTTAAAAAAACAAAATAAATTTACCGGGGTATGCCCCGTGTATGTTGTACTCGGGATCTGATATTTTTTGGGACTTTGTAATAACTTTGATTTATGTTGTTTTATTATCTGCGAATGAATGGCTTAACTAGAATTATATATATATATATATATTTTGATATAAATATATATGTATCTTAAAAGCGAAAAATTTTTAGGGCCATTTAAGGAGACGTTTGAAATTATTCTTCCGCTGTTTACGTAAATTAATCACTGTGTGATAATTAAACACCATATTAGGATCGGGCCCTCACAGGGGGTGGTGTGGTTGGGGTGCCTTGTGGTGTTTAATTGTGTCCCGGTATTTAGTACGATGTATTAAAACATCCTCACTCGATATTTTATAACTTCATTTAATTAATACATCCTTTAAACCTCCAACATTCCCCCTAAAACATATCATCATATCATAATTATAACCCCCAAATAAAGTACCACAACCCTCTTAAACACATCGTAAATTATCATCGTAGCACATAATCATATAACATTTTGGGGGTATTACACTATGACTACGCAATAATTGTATAAGTAGTTACGATGTTTATGATGATGATAATGATAAGTAATTATGATGATGTCTATGAAATGATGATGTTTATATGATGTTTATATAATAATACGATGTTTATGATATGGTAAGATTCCATACGATAGGGTAAGATGCCCACGTGGTAAGATGTCACACGATGTTTATGATATGGTAAGATGCCATACGATAGGGTAAGATGCCCACGTGGTAAGATGCCACACGATGTTTATGATATGGTAAGATGCGTACGATAGGGTAAGATACCCACGTGGTAAGATGCCACACGATGTTTATGATATGGTAAGATGCCATACGATAGGGTAAGATGCCCATATGCATTACTATGAAACAGGGACAACTAAGTGTGTTAATACGATTAACCAGGAAGTATATGTTACAATTATTTTCATGCATTTATTTATATGTCATTACCTTATGATGTTAAGTAATGATGTACATGCTCATGATGGGTTGTTCCTGTAGGTAGACTTTTGGACTGAAGGGCGGGTCGGGTTGAGGCAGTGAGCTAAAAGGAGCAAGATGAATATAGGATACAGGATTTTGATAGTCTCTACTCTAGGAGTAGTGTAAATCTATAGCTTTAACATTCATTATTGAGAATGTAATTAATTAGCTTTTGAAATTTTATTTTGGCCTGTAATCTTATTAGCTCAAAGCTACAACCGGAACCCTTAAGAGGTTATGAATGCATGTTTAGTCCATAATACGTGTATAAGATGATGTTAAGGTAGGAGACCCTACATTAGTGGTATCAGAGCAGTGGTTAGATAACCCGTGAATGAGTGAAGGGTAGACTTAGCAATAAGTTGGCTAGGTGGTTCGTTTTAAACATGTTTTGTGCATGTATTGCATATGAAGTATATGATGTTAGACTAACATGTTTTGTTTCCCTAACGATGTATTATATGAACTACTTTTGGGTATTGTTGTTAACCCTTGTCTTGCAGTATGGCAGCAAATATTGACATAGGAGACGCGGTGAGTGTGAATGCCAGTGCTGGGCGTACAAATCCCCTACCACCGCCATCCTTGGGTGAAGAACCTTCTGAGCAACAGTTACTATCGGGAGAGCTAAGTTTGGCTCAATTTCTGACGTACCGACCCCCGATGTTCGAAGGAACTGAGACTAGGGAGATGGCTGAGGAATGGTTGGAGAGAATAGAACAGATATTTGTGGCGGCTCCTTGTGCTAAGACAGCCTGGATAAGGCTAGCAGAGTTCCAATTGGCCAAGAAGGCACTAATATGGTGGAAGACCACAGTGATAGAGCAAGAGCCTCAGGGTCAGGAGATCAATTGGAAGCTGTTCAGGACTCGGTTTCTGACCCGCTACTTCTCAGCTGCTGCACGACAGGCCAAGGAAGATGAGTTCACTAACCTTACGCAAGGTAACATGCCTGTGTCAGATTATGCTCTCCAATACTGTTCCTTGCTCAGATATGTACCTCACATTGCTGCAAGTACTCAAGCAAAGATGAGGAACTTCATGAAGGGCTTGAGGCCTGAACTATATGACAGGGTGATCACTTATGGCCCTGCCTGTTTTGATGATGCACTTTCACGGGCTGAGCTAGCCGAACTGGGAGTTGTTGCATATCTTGATGCCGTACCACCTCCAGCACCCCCTCAGAAATCTACTTTTGACAATTTGAAGCCGAGGGGTGATCAGTTCAAGCCATGGGGGAACACATCGGCTTCGAGGTTCAGTGGTAAGAGGCCCGATAATCGATGGAAGGGAGGTCGAAGGAATGATGCCCCATCTGGAAGAGGGCAGTCTCAGGGAGACAGGTTCGGGAAGGTCCAGTGCACTCTTTGTGGGCAACCACATTTGACAAAAGACTGTGTAGGATGTTATGTTTGTGGCGACAGAGGCCACTTTGCTCGGCAGTGTCCCAACAGGGGAGGACAACAGAATTCTGCGGGGAGGCCCGCGGACAGAGCAGCACAGCACATACCACCTTTTGCACCGAGGCAGTTTGGAGGTCAGCCCATGGGGCCACCTCAGGGGCAGGTTTATGCTTTGACGAGGGAGCAGGCTACAGCGGCTCCGGAGGAGGTTATAGCGGGTACGTGTCTTTTATTTACTCACCCTGCTTTTATATTGATCGACACAGGTGCGTCACACTCTTTTGTGTCGACAAGTTTTGTGGAAAGGCACCACATATGCACTTCTCCGTCGCCCACGCCTCTTGTAGTCTCGACCCCCGCTGGAAGAAGTATGATTACTGATCAGATTGTCTATGATGGCCTCATTTATTTTGAGGATAACGAGCTAAGGTCAGACTTGATTGTTCTAGGAATGTCAGACTTTGACTACATTGTAGGCATTGATGTTCTGAACAGTTATCAGGCAGTTGTGAACTGCAGGCAGAGGACTGTCCGATTCTGATCTGATATGGGAGTCCAATGGACATTCTATGGGGATGGTTCTCGTTCAAAGATTCCGTTGGTATCTGCTGTCAAGATGGCACAGTTGTTGGAACGAGGCCATACAGGATATCTCATCTATGTTGTTGATAATTCTGAAAAGAAAAAAGAATTAAAAGTTGAGGATGTGCCCGTAGTGGAGGAGTTCCCTGATGTCTTTCCGGAGGAGATTCCCGGATTCCCACCGATGAGAGAGGTCGAGTTTGGGATTGAGTTACTACCAGGAACGTCTGCCATTTCTCGTACCCCATATAGGATGGCACCAGCGGAACTAAGGGAGTTAAAGATTCAATTGCAAGAACTCCTTGACAAGGGCTATATACGCCCTAGCGTATCTCCCTGGGGTGCACCAGTTTTATTTGTCAAAAAGAAGGATGGTTCGATGCGGCTGTGCATCGATTACAAACAACTGAACAAAGCCACAGTGAAGAATAAGTATCCACTTCCGAGGATCGTTGATTTGTTTGACCAGTTGCAAGGTACGAGGCTCTACAGTAAGATCGATCTGAGGTCGGGGTACCATCAGATTCGAGTAAGAGAAGATGATGTTCAGAAGATGGCTTTCAGGACTAGGTATGGGCACTATGAATTCCTAGTCATGCCTTTTGGGGTGACGAATGCCCCAGCTGTTTTTATGAGCCTGATGAACAGGGTGTTCCAACCGTATCTGGATCAGTTCGTCATTGTATTCATTGACGATATACTTATATACTCTCGGACTGAAGAGGAACACGTGAAGCACTTGAGGACGGTACTCCAGATCCTTAGGGATCATCAGTTATATGCAAAGCTCAGCAAGTGCGAGTTTTGGTTGAGCAGTGTGGTGTTCTTGTGTCATGTTATATCCAGCAGCGGGATATCTGTAGATCCCAAGAAGATTGAAGCTGTGATGGAGTGGGCTGCGCCCACTTCTGTACCCGAGATCCGAAGCTTCCTTGGTTTAGCGGGTTATTACCAACGTTTCGCCGAGGGATTCTCTAAGATCGCTAAGCCGCTGACATAGCTGACTCAGAAAGGAGTCCCATTCTATTGGTCTGAAGCTTGTGAGGAAAGCTTCCAAGAGCTGAAACGTCGTTTGACTATGGCACCTGTATTGGTGATTCCTTCTGAGAATAAGAGGTTTGCTTTGTACACGGATGCATCATTGCAGGGTTTGGGCTGCGTATTGATGCAAGATAAACACGTGGTGGCTTATGCTTCGAGGCAGTTGAAGTCTCATGAGACCAGATACCCAATTCACGATCTGGAACTGGCGGCCATCATTTTCGCCTTGAAGATTTGGCGGCATTATCTATATGGTACTTCGTTTACCATTTTTACGGACCATAAGAGCCTGAAGTTTCTATTCACTCAGGCTGAATTGAATATGCGTCAAAGAAGGTGGATGGATTTACTCAAGGATTATGATTGTGAAATTGAGTACAATCCTGGTAAGCAAATTTGATAGCAGATGCCTTAAGTCAGAAGGTGAAGAGACTGCTGAGGACGCTATGTGTTTATCAGCGATGATGACTTCTTATTGCCATCTGGGCTATGATTTTGATGTGGACACGTCATCGGTGCGAGTATCAACCTTGTTGGCTGAGCCAGACATATTCGAGACTATCAGGAAGGCCCAGAGGTCGGGTGATGAGGTTCAGAGATGGTCATTGTTAGTACTTCAAGGACAACCATCAAAGTTCAGAGTGTCTGAGGATGGTTCATTGAGACTGGGCAACCGTTGGGTAGTCCAAGATAAGCAGGAGTTGCGTAGAGGAGTATTGGAGCGAGCTCACGGTAGCCGGTTCAGTATGCACCCAGGAGGAAGACAAATGTATAAGGACCTAAGTGGTCAATTCTGGTGGAGACGCATGAAGCGTGATGTTATAGCCTTTGTCAAAAGATGTTTGATCTGCCAGCAGGTAAAGGCAGAAAGACAGAGGCCTGGTGGCGAGCTGAAGAGCTTGGAGGTGCCACAATGGAAGTGGGAGCATATATCTATGGACTTCGTGACCCACTTGCCAAGAACGGCCTCTGGATTTGATGCGATCTGGGTGATCGTGGATAGGCTGACAAAGGTTGCTCATTTCATCCCTTACTGTATGACTTTCACGTATCTAAAGATGGCCCAATTATATGTACGGGATGTGGTGAGGTTGCATGAAATTCCAGTCTCGATTGTGTCTGATAGAGATCCAAGGTTTACTTCACATTTCTGGGAGGGTCTCCAGACAGCTTTGGGCACAGAGGTGAGACTGAGTACAGCGTAACACCCTCAGACAGACGGTCAGACAGAGCATACCATTCAGACGCTCGAAGACATGTTGAGGGCATGTGTATTGGAGTTTGATACTCCGTGGCAAGATTCTATACCACTGCTAGAGTTCTCCTATAATAACAGCTATCAGGCGAGCATTCAAATGGCCCCTTTTGAAGCTCTTTATGGACGACGCTGTAGGTCACCGCTGTATTGGGAGGACTTGACTATTAAGGCGGTCGGAGGACCGGATATAATTAAGGATATGGAATACAAGATTAAGTTGATACGTCAAAAGATGAAAGCGGACCAGGATAGGCAAGCAGCCTATGTCAATAAGCGACGACGACGGCTAGAATTTCAATTGGGGGACAAAGTCTTCTTGAAAATCTCACCCTTCAGGGGTGTAGTTCGTTTTGGTATGCGGGCGAAGTTATCTCCGAGGTTTGTCGAGCCATATGAGGTATTGCAGCGTAATGGTACATTGGCCTACCGTTTGGCTCTACCGCCGTCTTTGTCGGGTATTAATGATGTTTTTCACGTGTCTATGTTACGGAAGTATGAGCCAGACCCGTCTCATGTATTACAGCCTACTGAAGTAGAGTTAGATTCGGATGTATCCTACGTAGAACGACCGGTCAGAATTCTGGATCGTGAGGATCGCAGATTACGAAGCAAAGTCATACCGATGGTCAAAGTTCAGTGGGATCGTCGGGGTGTCGAGGAGGCTACGTGGGAGACGGAACGGCATATGATGCAGCATTACCCGGAACTATTTTCTAGTATGATTTATGTTCAGTTTCATTTTGGGTAAGTGCAAGCGATTTCGAGGACTAAATCTTATAAGTATGGGAGTAATGTGATGCCCCGAAATTAATTATATGCAATTTGGGCATTAATGATGGTTATGTAATTATTTATCATGGTAATTGATTTATGTGATGGGTAATGAAGTGTTAACATGATTTAATTGTATTGATTATCAATTATGAGGAAAGTATGGATTTAATGAAGTTTGATGCATTTTTGAAAAAAACAAATGCTTTTAAAATACCATGTTGTGGTATTTTATACATCATGTTAATTTTGGGGTACAAATTAAAAACCCATACCCCTTTACCCCACTACACTTTATCACTTTACCCCTTTACACTTTAAAATCCCCAATTCACTCTCAAACCCTACCCATTTTCACTATTTTCGATTTTGAGCAAAAGTGGAAGGAGAAATCTTCACAAAACCTTTGTTTGTGAGATTTATTGTAGGATTTGGAGTCCTTAAGAGGTATGGAACCCTTCCTAAAAGTTTTATGATGTTTGGTGTTGAAATGGGTTAGTTTTGATGTTTTTATGTGGGTTTGTTTTGGGTATATGTTATATATGTTTGGGGTATGATTTTTGAAGTGTTTTATGTGGGTTTTAGTGAGTTATGATGATGTTGATGTTGTAGGAAAGTTTGGGTTTGAATGGTTTGAGGTAGAGCTTGAACAATGCTCTAAAATGGCGATTTTTCGAGGTACAGGGATCGGCGATTGATCGCCCGTTCCAGGTGATCGATCGCGGCCCAGCAGTAGACACCAGTAGCATTTGGCGATCGATCGCCACATTTGGGCGATCGATCGGCGAGGCTGGCGATCGATCGCGCCAAAAGTGGCGATCGATCACCAAGGTGTTAAATTTTCACCTTCGTCCAGTATGGTCTCGCGATCGATCGGGCCAGGGTGGCGATCGATCGCGAGATATAAAAATATGTGTTTTTAGATTTTTTGTGGGATTTTTTGGATATTGGACTATATTTAGCTTCTAATATCGATTTGTATGGTTATGTAGAACCATCCCAGGTACCCACAACCTCAAGGAGATAAAGCTCTCCAATTTCGACACTTTTGGGAAATAAGGTACGTAAGAAACGTACGGGCATCGGACGGTAACACATTCTTATACTATGACTACGCAATAATTGTATAAGTAGTTACGATGTTTATGATGATGATAATGATAAGTAAGTTTATGATGATGTCTATGAAATGATGATGTTTATATGATGTTTATATAATGATACAATGTTTATGATATGGTAAGATGCCATACGATAGGGTAAGATGCCCACGTGGTAAGATGCCACACGATGTTTATGATATGGTAAGATGCCATACGTAGGGTAAGATGCCCACGTGGTAAGATGCCACACGATGTTTATGATATGGTAAGATGCCATACGATAGGTAAGATGCCCACGTGGTAAGATGCCACACGATGTTTATGATATGGTAATATGCCATACGATAGGGTAAGATGCCCATATGCATGACTATGAAACAAGGACAACTTAGTGTGTTAATACGATTAACCAGGAAGTATATGTTACAATTATTTTCATGCATTTATTTTATGCCATTACCTTATGATGTTAAGTAATGATGTACATGCTCATGATGGGTTGTTCCTGTAGGTAGACTTTTGGACTGAAGGGCGGGTCGGGTTGAGGCAGTGAGCTAAAAGGAGCAAGATGAATATAGGATACAGGATTTTGATAGTCTATACTCTAGGAGTAGCGTAAATCTATAGCTTTAACATTCATTATTGAGAATGTAATTAATTAGCTTTTGAAATTTTATTTTGGCCTGTAATCTTATTAGCTCAAAGCTACAATCGGAACCCTTAAGAGGTTATGAATGCATGTTTAGTCCATAATACGTGTATAAGATGATGTTAAGGTAGGAGACCCTACAGTATAAAAAGTGGTGCTTAAAAAATTCTGGAAAATCAAATATGATACCCTGTTTCAGAAGAACTTGAGTGATCACTGTTTTAGTTGGACGATTTTGATGCATGTGGGTTTAAGTTTGGGTAGAACTTTGTTTTGAATACACTCATGGTAGTATATTGTAGCTCTTAGCATGTTTGTTCAAGCATGTGGTATATCTTATGTGCTATAATTGTTGGTATGAAAATGAGTGTTCGGAAATCTGGAAAATATCGCGCACAGAGCATGTGGTGATCGATCGCTACAAACGCAGCGATCGATCGCCGAAGGCCAGTAGCCAAAACCAAAGGCAGGCGATCGATCGCCATGAATGGCTCGATCTATCGCCTCGAGCCAGTGAAGTCTGGCGATCGATCGCTTAGAAGTAGCGATCGATCGCCAAATGCAGAACAATGGAAAATGATGTTTTTGTTGGAATTTTTTATTTTGGTCTATATATTGACATCTAATATTGTGTTGTACACTGGTGTAGAGCCTTCACAGATAGCTACACAATGCAGGGGATAGAGTCCTGCAACGCACCATATTTTGGAAAGGTACGTAAGCGACGTACGGGCATCCCAACGGTAACATGTATTATATTTTCATTATTTGACATATGATAGATGCAAAGTTGTGCCTTATGAGTATGATAAATGTTGTTATGCATTGTTGTTGCATGTGTATGTTGTGGAATAAATGGTGTGTATTCCACGAGTCAGGGTTATCACTGTGATGATTTTAATGCTTACCGCTTATACCGCTAAAAATGTGGAGCGGGAGAGGGGAGGCTCGCTTGCACATGGAGGCGAGGTTTACCATACGAAGCGAGGATAGAAGTACCGCTTGTATGAAGAAGCGAGGAAAGGAGTTCCGCTTGTTCTAAAGTTATGAACGAGGGGCATTAAAATACACTGATGATAAACTGACTAAGGATTGAAGTAAAGATTCAAGAGTAAAGATATGTCATGACTTTTATTTAAAGAAACCATAATATCATGTATTGATTTGATTCTGAGTTATGGTACAGGGACAACCAAAATGGGCGTTTTAAATGCATTGGAATTCAGGAAGTATCTTATGCCTATGATTTATGCATTTATGCTTTATATTCATATTATGATTGATATGAACTATGATATGCTCATGTGTTGGGGGTTGTCTTTGTAGGTGCTTTTGACGATGAGAACCAGGGTCGGGGTTGATACTATGAGCTGTAAGGAGTGCTACAGGATTAGCAGAACAGAAATTTCTTTTTGTATAGTTTCTACAAAGAGTAGAGTAAAGCTATAGTGTAGTACCTTTTGTTAGGAATATGTATAATTCCTTTTTGAACTTTTGGTACTGTAATCTCTTAAGTTCAGGGTAATCAACACGGCCTAATACTCTGATTTATATATGATTAGTTCTCTTAATTGCACCTTAGAATATTGTTTAGATAACGGGGTCTCACAGGCTCACTTCATTCCATAAACCTGAGTTCTCCTTAATCCACACAATTCTGTCCTAGTTTTCTGAAAGAAGCATTATGACTGAAAGAGCTAACATGCTAGGATGCTACTGAGCTAAATGTTAGGCGAACAGTATGACCTTCACCTATTTGAGGATGTCACAGTTATATGTTTGAGATGTGGTGAGACTGCACGGGATCCCTGTTTCGATTGTGTCTGATCGAGATCCACGGTTTACATCTCACTTCTGGGAAGGTCTTCAGTCAGCTCTGGGTACAGAATTGAGGTTGAGCACAGCATACCATCCTCAAACGGATGGCCAGACCGAACGTACTATCCCAACGCTCGACGACATGTTGAGGGCATGTGTGTTGGAGTTTGATGCTTCTTGGCAGGATTCAGTAGCCTTGGTAGAATTTTCTTATACCAATAGCTACCAGGCAAGCGTACAAATGGCTCCTTTTGAGGCTCTCTACGGTAGACGTTGTAGGTCAACGTTATGTTGGGACGACATGGATCGCAAATCAGTTGGAGGACCAGATTTGATCCGGGAAATGGAAGAGAAGATAAAGGTGATAAGGAAGAAAATGAAAGCAGCCCAGGACAGGCAGGCATCGTATGCTAATCAACGGCGTCGGCCGTTAGATTTTCAGTTGGGCGACAGGGTCTTTTTGAAGATCTCACCTTTCAGAGGTGTGGTGCGATTTGGAATGCGGGGGAAATTGTCTCCAATGTATGTTGGACCGTACGAGATTTTACAGCGTATTGTACTTTGGCATACCGACTGGCTTTACCACCCTCTCTGTCTGGTATCCATGATGTGTTCCACGCATCTATGTTGCGGAAGTACGAGCCAGATCCTTCTCATGTGTTGAAAATTTCTGAGGTTCAGATAGAGTCCGATGTATCTTATGTGGAGCGGCCTGTTAGAATCCTGGATCGTGCAGACCGCAGACTTCGGAACAAAGTGATACCTATGGTCAAAGTTCAGTGGGACCGTAGGGCTGTCGAAGAGGCCACGTGGGAGACGGAGCGATACATGGTGCAGCACTATCGGAACTGTTTTCTGGTATGTGATTTATGTTTTGTTTTGTTTTGGGTAAGTGCATGCTGATTTCGGGGACGAAATCTTATAAGTAGGGGAGTATTGTGATATCCCCGAAATGATTTTGTACAATTGAACATTTATTATGTTATGTGAGGATTATGGTGTTAAATTATTGAGTTGAATTATTAATATTGGGAAATGCTTAGTCATGTGGTGGTCATGACCTGGCAATGCATTTCAGGGTGCATGTGGTGTATGTTGGGATTTTGAGTTATGGCATGATTAATGGGGGTGTGTGTTGTTTGTTTTGGTAAAGCATGTTTAATTTGAATTTGATGTACTTTTATTGAATAAATACTATAAAATATCATGTGAGGATATTTTAATACATCATACTAAATACCGGGACCAAGAAAACTTAACCCACTCATTAATCAAACCCCCCAACCCATACCCATTCTGCAGCCCCATACCTCTCTTACCCGTCCTCTCACTCAACCTCCCACCACTCCATTCTCCATCTTTCCTTCCCCATCTTTTCGTCCATCATTCAGCAGCCAAGGAAGAGGAGGAGGCTTGGTATTTCATTGCTAAATTCTTGCTAAGAAAGTGGAGCAAAAAGGGTATTGGAATCATGTTATGTTTAAGGTTTAAGTTTTGGTTGAGTTTATATTTATTTTGATTGAAAAATGGCATGTATGGGAGTATTCTTGATAGAATTGGTTATTGTGTAGTTTCATGGTAGTATAATGGAGTATTTGGTGTGTTGAGTTGTTGGAATATGATGGTTTATCGTGTATTTTAAAGTAGCTTTGGAAATGTGTTCGAAAATGGCGATTTCTCGCGATTGCAGACTTCGGCGATCGATCAGCGCGTTCTTCCCGATCAATCGTGAGCACCAGGGTGCGAGGCAGAAGTCTTCAACGATCGATCGTGAGTTTGGCGCGATCGATCGGCGATGCCGCGATCGATCGGCACAACTTCAGCGATCGATCGCGGAAGACAAATTTTTGGGCATTGAGGCAGTAGCATCTCGCGATCGATCGGGGCTTATTGGCGATCGATCGCGAGAAGCCAAATGTTGTGTTTTGATTAATTATTGTAGGATTTTTGGTATTGGGCTATTATTAGCATCTAATATTGTGTTGTACACTTGTGGAGAGCCTTCACAGATAGCCACACAACGTAGGGGATAGAGTCCTGCAACATACCATATTTTGGAAAGGTACGTAGAAGACGTACCGGCACCCAACGGTAATATGTAATTTATATACGCATTGGGATATGCATTGTAGATGCAAGTGTGTATTGACTTGTGCATGGTAGATGCAAATACATGTTGATCCATACATTATGATTGCATATGTACATGTTGATTGATTGATGCGCATCCCATGAGTCATGGTTATCACCTTGATGATTTTAATGCTTGCCGCTATTTATTTTTGTGCCGCTAAATGTGAAGCGAGGGGTGGGAGTACCGCATGTCACATTGAAGCGAGGTTATCATATGAAGCGAGGAAAGAATATTTGCCGCTAAAATGTGAAGCGAGGGGTGGGAGTACCGCATCAATGAAGCGAGGTTATTCTATGCCGCTTATATGTGAAGCGAGGGGCATTAAAATACATTGTGATAAACGGACTAGGGATTGGTTCGATGATTTGAGGAATTGAAATAAGTCATGACATTTGTTTAAAACCATAATATCATTCATTGATTCGATTATTAGTTATGGTACAGGGACAACTAAAAGGGGGCATTTTAAATGCATTGGAATACAGGAAGTATTTTGTATTTATGGTTTACGCATTTACGCTTTTATTCATATTGTGTTGAATATGAATTATTATGTGTTCATGTGTTGGGGTTGTCCTTGTAGGTGCATTTGGCATGGAGAACCAGGGTCGGGGTTGATGTGTGAGCTGTAAGGAGTGCTTCAGGGATAGCAGAACAAAACCTCCCTTTTTGTATAGTTTCTACATAGAGTAGAGTAAAACTATAGTTTCACACTCTTTTGTTAGGAATGTAACTAATTCCTTTTTGAAATTTTTTTGGTACTGTAACTCTTAAACTCAGGGCATCAACACGGTCTATTACTCTGATTTATGCATGATTAGTTCTCTTAATTGCACCTTATAACGTAGTTAAATAACGGTGTCTCACATAAACTACCTCCGGCTTCCGCTTTCCAAACTCATCACCATCGAAGGAGTAGTTGCACCATATGGCAACACGGACCGGACAACTCACAGTCACCGATCGACACAAAATACATCTCCAAAGATGTCTATATCCGTGTGTTCCCAGAAATCACATCTTGGTCCCAAACACACTATCGAGACCCCACAAGGTCTTAAGTTCTCGAAAGGACATGCAAGAATAATCAATTGCATCTCCGCCACACGTGTCAACTACGACACTAAACCGATCCGAATTCTGGCCATCCCTCGTTTACCCTAGGATTCCACAATCCTAACACAAGGAAGCTATCGAATTAACTAGCAAGAATTTCCATGGTCCCAAAACACGACAATCCCTCTTCAGGGGAAGTCACCCGGACCTCACGATTATTCCTCAGAATACATCGTGCCATCGAGATTAACAATCTCAAGGTGCCACAATCTCTCACCAGAGATTCATTCATCAAAGCATATAAATCCGATGCTCGACGAGTACCAAGAAATGCTGGCATTCTTATACCCACACCGGCATACATGCCCAAGCACCAACACAACATGCATACTCAATGCAATAGACTCAGGTATCTCCAATCATACCCAAAATCCCAAAACCAACTGTCAATCCTCAATTATTCTCACTCCACGGAGAATGATGGTTGACAAGCCAAGACGGGTGTGATTTCAACATCAACACCACAAAAACCAAATCAACGAATCTCCCAAAAGATTCAACTGGTAGGTATATCAATACCGCCTTCCTCGCAAGGAAAGTGTCATGAATCCATGACCCTCCAACCTCGAACCATTGTCCGGAAAACCTGGATATATTTATACCAAAATATATTCCGGAACCCAGAAATACACATCTGGTTAGAATAGTGCATCAATGCCACTATTACCAAATCGAAACCCGTATACACCACGTATGCTCATTCTAATTGTGAGACCCCGTTATCTAATCAACAATATAAGGTGCAATCAAGAGAACTAATCATTCATAAATCAGAGTATTAGGCCGTGTTGATATCCTGAGCTTATAGAGATTACAGTACCAAAAGAATTTCAAAAAGGATTAGTTACATTTCTTAGTAACAGCGTGTAAGACTATAGTTCTACCACACTCCTTGTAGAAACTATACAAAATGAAACTCTGTTCTGCTAATCCTGTAGCACTCCTTAAAGCTCAACGTATCAACCCCGACCCTTGTTCTCTGTATTAAATGCACCTATACAATATGAATGTAAAGCATAATGCACAATCATAGATATAAAATACTTCCTGTATTTCCAATGCATTTAAAATGCTCATTGGTTGTCGATGTCCATAACTCATAATCAAATCATTATATGAAATTATGGCTTCTTAAATAAATGTCATGACATAACTTCACTTCTTAATCTTCAATCTTTCTTAGTCAGTTTATCATCAGTATATTTAATGCCCCTCGCTTCGCAATTTTCTTAACAAGCGGTATTTCTTCCTCGCTTCTTCATACAAGCGGTATCTCTTCCTCGCTTCGTATGACATACCTCGCCTCCATGTGCAAGCGAGCCTCCCCCCTCCCGCTCCACATTTTTAGCGGTATAAACGGTAAGCATTAAAATCATCACTGTGATAACCCTGACTCATGGAATACACACTCTTTATTCCACCACATACATATGCAACAATAATGCATAACAATATGTATCATACTCATAATGTACAACTTTGCATCTAACATGTGTCAAATAGACAATGTAAGGACCCTAATCCTTAAGTGCGGAATCAAGGCATAATAGAGCTAATATAAATGATCAGAGTGAGAAATAACGTGTTGAGTTTATGAGCTTAAGCATTACATGCCAAAAATAAGGACTACCAAAAATGGATTAATTACATTCCCCATCAAATGAATGCTATCAACTAGTTTTACACTACTCCTAGAGTAGACACTAGGCAAAATAATCCTGTCCTTCATCTACCAAAGATGCTCTTCAAGCTCTGTGATATCCCCGAAATGGTTAATTGCATTTGGGCATTTATTTCGATTATTATGATTAATTATGTGGTAATTAATTATGTGTTGGAATTTATTTACCTTATGGAAATGCATGGTCATGTGGATAGGGTGACCCGGGGTTGCATTTCAGGGTGCATGTGGTGCATGTGGGGTAAATATTATTCGAAGCATGATTTATTTGCCTTTGGTAGCAATTAATTGGAAATCATGTGTTTAATTGATATTTGGTGCATTTTGAGTAAATGCTTTGAAAAATATCATATTGGGGTGTTTTATACACCATGGAAAATTAAATAACTCACTCTTTATACCCTTATAACCCCACACCTTTACCCAACTCATTCACTTTACCAAAATCAAATCCACAAACCCTACCCCTTCACATTTTCGAGCTTGAGCTCAAGGGTGAAAAGAAGTTCTTGCAAAATCTTATTTTGTGGAGATTATTGGGTGATTTGAGGTCCCCAAGAGGTATGGATACCTCATTGTAAATTTTGTAAGGTTTTGTTTAAGTTTGGGTTGATTTTGAAGGGTTTTAAAATGGGTTTGTGTTGGGTTGTTGTGGTTTTGGTATTATTTTGGTTGGATGTTAAATATATGAGTTTATGTAGATGTTTATTGTTGGTTTTGAGTTATTGGGTTTGGTTGAATGTTGGTGTATGTGGGTGTGTATGAGTTGGGGTTGAAGATGGGTGAATAGTGCCCAAACCCCGCATGCCCAGAGCTCGGCGATCGATCGGCGTTTTTCTCGCGATCGATCGCGAGCAGCAGTGCTAAGGCAGAGGGCTTCAGCGATCGATCGCGAGATGGGCGCGATCGATCGGCGAGGCCGTGATCGATCGGCGCTAGCTCCGCGATCGATCGCGGATTGTTCAATTTTGTTGCCCGAGACAGTGAGGTCTCGCGATCGATCGGGGTTTGATGGCGATCGATCGCGAGACACCAAAAATGGTGTTTTTGGTTATTTTGTGGGATTTTTGGTATTGGACTATTATTGGATTCTAATATTGGTATTTGTGAATATGTAGAACCAACCCAGGTGGCAACACAGCCAAGGAATTGAAGTCCTACCATATTCCACTTTTGGAAAGGTACGTAGTGGACGTACGGGCACCCCAACGGTACATGTATCTTATATACTTATTATTTATGCATTGTGGATGCAAGTATATATGTGGTATTGCATAGTGGATGCAAATACATGTTATGCATGATGTTTATAGATGCATATGATTATTGGTGCACATCCCATGAGTCGTGGTCATCCCTTGATGATTTTAATGCTTGCCGCTATTTGGTTGGTTCCGCTAAATGTGAAGCGAGGGGTGGGAGCGCCGCATGTCACATTTGAGCGTGGTTATCATATAGGACGAGGAAAGGGTATTTGCCGCTCAATGAGAGGCGAGGGGTGGGAGTCCCGCAGTCCGTTGAAGCGAGGTTATCCTATGCCTTCTATATGTAAATAAGCGAGGGGCATTAAAATACATTGTGATGGACAGACTAGGGATTGAGGATCAGTATTTGGTATATTGATGAAATGGTATATGTTCATGACATGTTTGGACCATTTAAAATAATCTATTGATTATACTCATGAGTTATGGTACAGGGACAACCAAACGGGAAGCATTTGAAATGCATGGGAAAACAGGAAGTGTTTTATTATGATTATGCATTTACGCTTTATCTTCATATTGTGTGGAATATGAATGATTATTATTGCTCATGTTTGGGGGTTGTCCTTGTAGGTACCTTTTTGGCATGATAGAAGGGCTTGAACGGGTTGAGGTGGTGAGCTTGAGGAGCATTCTTTTGAGGCAGAAAGGACAGGATTATTTTGGATAGTATCTACTCTAGGAGTAGTATAAAACTATAATTGAAAACATTCATTGATTGGAATGTAATTAATCCATTGGTAGTCCTTATTTTTGGCATGTAATGCTTAAGCTCATAGACTCAACATGTTCTTTTAGACTCTGATTGTTTATATTACCTCTATTATGCCTTAATTCCGCACTTAAGGATTAGGGTCCTTACATTAGTGGTATCAGAGCAGTGGTTAGAGAACCCGGGAACGAGTGAAGGGTAGCCTTAGCATGATAGGCTAGGTGCTTACATTTGAAGCATGTATGCATGTGGTGCATATTTCGTATATCCTGTTGTACTAACATGCTTATATCACTCCTGTTATCTAACGGTATATCATGTATTGCTTTGGAATTGTTGTTAACATTTGTGTTACAGCATGGCTGCTAATGAGGAAATCGGTGATATGGGGAGCATGAATGCTAGTGTTGGACAGACAAACCCTCTACCTCCACCGGCTGTAGGAATGGAACCAGTGGTTCAGTTATTGCTACCGAGTGAGATTAGCTTGACTCAATTTCTGTCTTACCATCCGCCCCGGTTTGAGGGGACAGAGTCTGGGGAGGAGGCTGAAGAGTGGTTGGAAAGACTGGAGCAGATCTTTGTGTCGGCTCCTTGTGCTGTGACAGCTTGGCTGAGGCTGGCGGAGTTTCAATTAGCCAAGAAACCTCTGTTGTGGTGGAGGAGCACAGTAATGGAGATGAGAGCACTGGGTGCTGTGATTGACTGGACACTCTTCAGGACTAGGTTTTTGAACCGGTACTTCTCCTCAGCAGCAAGACAGACAAAGGAGGACGAGTTTACAAGTCTGAGGCAGGGGAACATGACAGTGGCAGACTATGCCACACGGTACTCCTCATTGCTGAGGTACGTCCCCCACATTGCCACCAGTGGACACGCTAAGATGAGAAACTTTATGAAGGGATTGCGACCGGAGCTCTATGACCGGGTTATCACTAATAACCCAACTTCTTTTGATGATGCTCTCACAAGAGTGGAGCTTGCTGAGCTAGGAGTGGGAGCTTACGCTATGCCACCACCGGTACCGCAACAAAGGCAGACTAGTGACAGTTTGAGGCCTCGGGGTGAGCCATTTAAGCCCCGTGGTGCCTCTTCATCTTCACGGTATGGTGGAAAGAAACACTTTGGTCAGAAGCAGGATGGCAAGAAGGGCAATTGGTCGGCCAATAGAGGATCTTCACAAGGGGATAGGCCGGGAGAGCCGAGGTGCAATAATTGTGGAGGGCCACATTCTTCAAACAAGTGTCCTGCATGTTATGTCTGTGGCAAGATGGGCCACATTGCTCGGTATTGCCCCACACGGGGAGGACAGTCAGAGTATCAGGGCAGCAGGCCGAGGTTTGAGGATAGGACAGTGCAGCAGAGGCAGCAGTTTGGGCCTCGACCATCGGGAGGTCAGACAGTAGGACCACCCCAGGGGCAGGTATATGCACTGACCAAGGAGCAGGCCCAGGCAGCCCCAGAGGAGGTGATTGCCGGTACGTGTCATTTATTTACGTACCCTGCTTTTATTTTGATCGATACAGGTGCCTCCCATTCTTTTGTATCGGTGGGTTTTGTGGAAAGACACCATATGCGCACGTCTTCTTTACCCACGCCTCTCCTTGTCTCGACACCCACTGGAAGAAATGTCGTTGCAGATCAGTTTATGGCAGACTGCCTCATTTATTTTGAGGGCAACGAGTTGAGATCAGACTTGATTGTGCTGGGTATGTCAGACTTCGACTGCATCTTGGGTATTGATGTTCTGAACAGATATCAGGCAGTGGTAGATTGCCGACAGAGGACAGTGAAGTTCAGACCTGAGTTGGGCAGTCAGTGGACTTTCTATGGCAACGGTTCTCGTGCGAAGATTCCGTTGATTTCAGCGATCAAGATGACTCAGTTGTTGGAACGTGGCCACACGGGCTATCTTATCTATGGCGTGGACACGTCTGGGAAGAGTAAGGAACTCAGAGTTGAGGATGTGCCAGTGGTAGCAGAGTTTGCTGATGTATTCCCAGAAGAGATCCCAGGATTCCCACCGGCTAGGGAAGTTGAGTTTGGGATCGAGCTGTTGCCAGGGACATCCGCTATCTCTCGTGCACCTTATAGGATGGCACCGGCAGAGTTGAGAGAGTTGAAAGAACAGTTGCAGGATCTCTTGGACAAGGGATATATACGCCCGAGCGTGTCGCCATGGGGCGCACCAGTTCTCTTTGTGAAGAAGAAGGATGGTTCGATGCGGTTGTGTATCGATTACCGGCAACTGAATAAGGCTACAGTGAAGAACAAGTATCCTCTCCCAAGGATAGATGACTTGTTTGATCAGTTGCAAGGTACCAGGGTGTATAGCAAGATTGATTTGAGATCCGGGTATCATCAGATTCGGGTCAGAGAGGAAGATGTGCAGAAGACAGCATTCCGGACTCGATACGGGCATTATGAGTTCCTAGTGATGCCGTTCGGCGTGACGAATGCTCCAGCAGTCTTTATGAGTCTGATGAACAGAGTGTTTCAGCAGTATCTTGATCAGTTCGTCATTGTGTTTATTGACGATATTCTTATCTACTCCCGGAGCGAGGAGGAGCATGTGAAACACTTGAGGACAGTGCTTCAGATTCTCAGAGAGCATCAGTTGTATGCTAAGCTCAGTAAGTGCGAGTTTTGGCTGAGCAGTGTAGTGTTTCTGGGGCATGTCATATCGAGCAGTGGGATATCTGTAGATCCCAAGAAGATTGAGGCTGTGTTGGAGTGGGCTGCCCCCACTTCTGTGCCTGAGATCCGGAGTTTTCTGGGCTTGGCCGGGTATTATCGACGCTTTGTCGAGGGCTTTTCGAAGATTGCCAAGCCGCTGACGCAGTTGACTCAGAAAGGTGTGCCTTTCTTTTGGTCAGAAGCTTGTGAGGAGAGCTTCCAGGAATTAAAGCACCGGTTGACAACGGCGCCAGTGTTAGTGATCCCGACGGAGAACTCCAGATTTGTTCTGTATACTGACGCATCGCTTCAGGGCCTTGGGTGTGTTCTGATGCAAGATAAGCATGTGGTAGCTTATGCATCGAGGCAGTTGAAGCCGCATGAGACCAGATATCCAGTTCATGACTTGGAATTGGCGGCTATCATCTTCGCCCTGAAGATCTGGAGGCATTACTTATATGGTACTTCATTCACCATATACACGGATCACAAGAGCCTCAAATTTTTATTCACTCAGGCAGAGCTGAACATGAGGCAGAGGAGATGGATGGATCTACTCATGGATTATGATTGCGAGATAGAGTACCATCCCGGGAAAGCCAATTTGACAGCAGACGCTTTGAGCCGGAAAGTGAGGAGTTCTGCTGAGGACGTCATTCATCTGTCGGCTATGATGACCTCCTATTGTCATTTGGGCTATGACTTTGACGTAGATGCATCGCCTGTGTATGTATCGACTTTGCTAGCCGAGCCAGACATCTATGAAAACATCAGGAAAGCTCAGAGGTCAGATGATGAGGTTCAGAGGTGGTTATCTTTAGTACATCTTGGTCAGCCAACGAAGTTCAGAGTGGCCGATGACGGGTCTTTGAGATTGGGTGACCGATGGGTGGTTCCAAGTACGCCGAAGTTGCGTAAGGGGATCTTAGAGCGAGCTCACAGTAGCAGACTGAGCATCCACCCAGGCGGGAAGAAGATGTACAGAGATTTGCGTGGTCAGTTTTGGTGGAAAAGGATGAAGTCAGACGTCGTCGCTTTTGTGAAGAGGTGTTTGATCTGCCAGCAAGTTAAGGCAGAGAGACAGAGACCTGGCGGCGAGCTGAGAAGCTTGGAGATACCGAAGTGGAAGTGGGAGCACATTTCCATGGACTTCGTGACTCATTTGCCGAGGAGTGCTTCAGGCTTCGATGCTATTTGGGTGATTGTGGATCGATTGACCAAGGTGGCTCATTTTATCCCCTATAGCATGACTTTCACATTTTTGAGGATGGCGCAGTTGTATATTAGAGATGTGGTGAGATTGCATGGGATCCCCGTTTCGATAGTGTCAGATCGAGATCCGCGATTCACATCTCATTTTTGGGAAAGCCTTCAGTCAGCCTTGGGAACTGAAGTCAGATTGAGTACTGCTTATCATCCTCAGACGGATGGCCAGACCGAGCGCACTATCCAGACGCTCGAGGACATGTTAAGAGCTTGTGTTTTGGAGTTCGATGCCTCTTGGCAGGATTCAGTGCCTTTGGTAGAGTTTTCGTATAACAATAGCTACCAGGCGAGTATTCAGATGGCTCCGTTTGAAGCTCTTTATGGCAGACGGTGTAGATCACCCTTGTGTTGGGATGATTTGGACCGCAGATCGGTCGGAGGACCGGAGTTGATTCGAGAGATGGAAGGAAAGATAAAGACAATAAGGCAGAAAATGAAAGCGGCCCAGGACAGACAGGCAGCTTATGCAAATAAACGGCGGAGACCGTTGGAATTTCAGTTGGGAGATAAGGTCTTTTTGAAGATCTCGCCTTTCAGGGGCGTTGTGCGATTTGGGATGCGCGGGAAACTGTCTCCGAGGTATGTTGGACCGTACGAGATCTTACAGCGCATTGGCACCTTAGCTTACCGACTGGCTTTGCCGCCTTCTTTATCTGGTATACATGATGTGTTTCATGTATCGATGCTGCGGAAGTATGAACCGGATCCGTCTCATGTGTTACAGCCTTCCGAAGTTCAGTTAGAGTCCGATATATCTTATGTGGAACGGCCTGTCAGAATTCTGGATCGAGCAGACCGTAGGCTTCGGAACAAAGCGATACCTATGATCAAGGTTCAGTGGGATCGCAGGGGTGTCGAGGAGGCTACGTGGGAGACGGAGCGGCATATGGTGCAGCACTACCCGGAACTATTCTCTGGTATGAGTTTATGTTTAGTTTCTTTTGGGGTAAGTGCATGTGATTTCGAGGACGAAATCTTATAAGTAGGGGAGTATTGTGATATCCCCGAAATGGTTAATTGCATTTGGGCATTTATTTCGATTATTATGATTAATTATGTGGTAATTAATTATGTGTTGGAATTTATTTACCTTATGGAAATGCATGGTCATGTGGATAGGGTGACCCGGGGTTGCATTTCAGGGTGCATGTGGTGCATGTGGGGTAAATATTATTGGAAGCATGATTTATTTGCCTTTGGTAGCAATTAATTGGAAATCATGTGTTTAATTGATATTTGGTGCATTTTGAGTAAATGCTTTGAAAAATATCATATTGGGGTGTTTTATACACCATGGAATTGTTGGTATGTATTTTAATTAAATAACTCACTCTTTATACCCTTATAACCCCACACCTTTACCCAACTCATTCACTTTACCAAAATCAAATCCACAAACCCTACCCCTTCACATTTTCGAGCTTGAGCTCAAGGGTGAAAAGAAGTTCTTGCAAAATCTTATTTTGTGGAGATTATTGGGTGATTTGAGGTCCCCAAGAGGTATGGATACCTCATTGTAAATTTTGTAAGGTTTTGTTTAAGTTTGGGTTGATTTTGAAGGGTTTTAAAATGGGTTTGTGTTGGGTTGTTGTGGTTTTGGTATTATTTTGGTTGGATGTTAAATATATGAATTTATGTAGATGTTTATTGTTGGTTTTGAGTTATTGGGTTTGGTTAATGTTGGTGTATGTGGGTGTGTATGAGTTGGGGTTGAAGATGGGTGAATAGTGCCCAAACCCCGCATGCCCAGAGCTCGGCGATCGATCGGCGTTTTTCTCGCGATCGATCGCGAGCAGCAGTGCTGAGGCAGAGGGCTTCAGCGATCGATCGCGAGATGGGCACGATCGATCGGCGAGGCCGCGATCGATCGGCGCTAGCTCCGCGATCGATCGCGGATTGTTCAATTTTGTTGCCCGAGACAGTGAGGTCTCGCGATCGATCGGGGTTTGATGGCGATCGATCGCGAGACACCAAAAATGGTGTTTTTGGTTATTTTGTGGGATTTTTGGTATTGGACTATTATTGGATTCTAATATTGGTATTTGTGAATATGTAGAACCAACCCAGGTGGCAACACAACCAAGGAATTGAAGTCCTACCATATTCCACTTTTGGAAAGGTACGTAGTGGACGTACGGGCACCCCAACGGTACATGTATCTTATATACTTATTGTTTATGCATTGTGGATGCAAGTATATATGTGGTATTGCATAGTGGATGCAAATACATGTTATGCATGATGTTTATAGATGCATATGATTATTGGTGCACATCCCATGAGTCGTGGTCATCCCTTGATGATTTTAATGCTTGCCGCTATTTGGTTGGTTCCGCTAAATGTGAAGCGAGGGGTGGGAGCGCCGCATGTCACATTTGAGCGTGGTTATCATATAGGACGAGGAAAGGGTATTTGCCGCTCAATGAGAGGCGAGGGGTGGGAGTCCCGCAGTCCGTTGAAGCGAGGTTATCCTATGCCGTCTATATGTAAATAAGCGAGGGGCATTAAAATACATTGTGATGGACAGACTAGGGATTGAGGATCAGTATTTGGTATATTGATGAAATGGTATATGTTCATGACATGTTTGGACCATTTAAAATAATCTATTGATTATACTCATGAGTTATGGTACAGGGACAACCAAACGGGAAGCGTTTGAAATGCATGGGAAAACAGGAAGTGTTTTATTATGATTATGCATTTACGCTTTATCTTCATATTGTGTGGAATATGAATGATTATTATTGCTCATGTTTGGGGGTTGTCCTTGTAGGTACCTTTTTGGCATGATAGAAGGGCTTGAACGGGTTGAGGTGGTGAGCTTGAGGAGCATTCTTTTGAGGCAGAAAGGACAGGATTATTTTGGATAGTATCTACTCTAGGAGTAGTATAAAACTATAATTGAAAACATTCATTGATTGGAATGTAATTAATCCATTGGTAGTCCTTATTTTTGGCATGTAATGCTTAAGCTCATAGACTCAACATGTTCTTTTAGACTCTGATTGTTTATATTAGCTCTATTATGCCTTAATTCCGCACTTAAGGATTAGGGTCCTTACAAGCTCACTGTCTCAACCCGTCTAGCCCTCCTATCATGCCAAACGTGTACCTACAAGGACAACCCCCAAACATGAGCAATAATAATCATTCATATTCAACACAATATGAAGATAAAGCGTAAATACATAATCATAATAAAACACTTCCTGTTTTCCCCCTGCATTTCAAACGCTTCCCGTTTGGTTGTCCCTGTACCATAACTCATGAGTATAATCAATAGATTATTTTTAATGGTCTAAACATGTCATGACATATACCAGCTCATCAATACCAAATACTGATCACCAATCCCTAGTCTGTCCATCACAATGTATTTTAATGCCCCTCGCTTATTTACATATAGGCGGCATAGGATAACCTCGCTTCAATGGACATGCGGGACTCCCACCCCTCGCCTCTCATTGAGCGGCAAATACCCTTTCCTCGCCCTATATGATAACCACGCTCAAATGTGACATGCGGCGCTCCCACCCCTCGCTTCACATTTAGCGGAACCAAACCAAATAGCGGCAAGCATTAAAATCATCAAGGGATGACCACGACTCATGGGATGTGCACCAATAATCATATGCATCTATAAACATCATGCATAACATGTATTTGCATCCACAATGCAATACCACATATATACTCGCATCCATAATGCATAAACAATGAGTATATAAGATACATGTACCGTTGGGGTGCCCGAACGTCCACTACGTACCTTTCCAAAAGTGGATTTGATATGGCTTCAATTCCTCGGTTGCATTGCTACCTGTGATGGTTCTACACAATCACACAACCCCATATTAGAAGCCAAATAATAGCCAAATACCAAAAATTTGACAAAAGAAATCATTTCTCAAAAATCCACTGGCGGCGATCGATCGCTTCACCCAGGCGATCGGTCGCCTCAAAATTTCCACTGCGGCGATCGATCGCGCCAAACATGGCGATCGATCGCCTAGCCCTTGATTTGGCTACTGCCTCTCGGCGATCGGTCGCCTCACTTTAGGCGATCGATCGCCTAACCCGCAAAAATGTTACTGCCTCTTGGCGATCGGTCGCCTCTTTTCAGGCGATCGATCGCCTCGCACAGACATGCGATTTTCACCATTTTTGCTCCCAAAAACCTTCCAATCCATACCAACACTTAACCCAACAAACCAACAACATCAAATGCAACATAAACCACCAAAATATACTTCAAAACAAGTATAAACTCAACATGTAACCAAACCCACAACAACCCAACACAAACCCATTTCAAAATCCTTCAAAAACATACCAAACTTAAACAAAACCTTACAAAATTAACCATGAGGTATCCATACCTCTTGGGGACCTCAAATCACCCAACAAGCTCCACAAATCAAGATTTTTGAAAGGTTTCTCTTCACCCCAAAGCTTGAGCTCGAAAATGGAAGGAGGAAGGGTTTGTGGATTTGATTTTGGTAAAGTGTGGGTGTTGGTAAAGGTGGGGGGTTATAAGTTAAAATAGGGTGCATACAATACCACGGTGTATAAAACACCCCAACATGATATTTTCCAAAGCATTAAACCAAATGCACCAAAATATCAATTAAATGCATGATTTCTTAATTAATTGCTAACCATGGCAAATAAATCATGCTTCCAACAATAATTCCCAACACATAATTAATTACCACATAATTAATCATATAAACACAATTAATGCACCAAATTGCAATTAATCATTTCGGGGATATCACAGACAAACATAAAATACATGTTACTGTTGGGATGCCCGTACGTCGCTTACGTACCTTTCCAAAATATGGTGTATTGCAGGACTCTATCTGTAAGGCCCCGATGCTAATTAATCCGGATTAAACATGATTAAGCAAACCCGGGTGATTAAAAGCGAAGAATTCGAATTGAGGTGTTCCGGATCACAACACCTTATTTATAATAAAGATAAAATACATCAAAATTATTATTTTGGCATGTGGTTTTCGGCCATGCCATGCCCAAACCACCATCAAAACACCATCTTGGGACACTTGGACATAGTGGGATAAAAATTGATTAAAAAATCCCAAAATGTTGCCTAGTATCCCACGCCTATTTTCCTTTATTTATGGTTGAGATTTGCTTGTGCTTTTCATTCAGACATTCCATCATCTCTATCACTCCCACAAGCAAGCCATCCTCTCCTCCTTCCTCCATTAAATTCGAAAAGCTCCACCTCCTTTTCCTCCATTAAAACATGCTCAAATCTTGCATGCAAGTTAGGAATTGGATAGGATTTTAGAAGAGCTTCAAGGCTTTGGGTATTTTTAAAAGCTTGGGAGGTATATCATTCCCTTTATATTGTTAATCTTTGATTTTAGTTCTGATTGGGTCGATTTTAGAGTTATGTTTATGAATAAAGAGGTGAAACTCATGCTGCCATGAGTTTCAGCAGAAACTATGGTTGCATGCAGTATATGGCTCTGTATTTTCGACTACCTTAACTTCGGAATCTTACTGTGAGCCTCAAACAAATGTTGTAGATATTTGCGTTGTTGTTCTGTGGCTGAAATTTGGGATCATTTGGAATTGATTTGAGTGAGATACGTCCATTTTACTAAACTATGCCAGATTCAACTCTGCATGTGCTGGAAATGCACATGCAGTGTAGAATTTCGAACTTTTGACAAAGTTTAATTTCGATTCTGTTGTCGATTTTAACATGACCTTGTAGATCTTTTCATTCTCTTGAATTTAAAAAAAAGAATGACTTATTTTGGACTTATTTTCAATTAAATATGAATTTTATACTTTAAGTGTGCAAATCATGTTCTGCATGTGGGCGAAGATGTCATGCAGAGTGTTGTCCGAGTTCCTGAGCATTTTCGGCTAGGAATTTCGAAAACTCTCCAGAAATAAGTATTTTAGTACTTTGCGTTTTCTGTCATTTTCCACTGGAATTAACCATTTTGGTTTTAAAATGAAAATGTTATGGCGATTTTACAAACACTGCTCGAGATGGAAAACAGAATTTCAAAAGCTACGTATTTAGTGTTTTAACTACTTTTAATGGAAGAATTAGCCCGACATCATTAGACAAGAAAATGAAGTCCTTTGAGTTTTGGAACTTTGAGCACTAGAATCGGGTCATTTGGAAGTCATATGATTTTATTATGAATTTTCTACTAAAACTGGTCAGTCTGATTTTGAAGGAAAAATCAGTAGGAAAACACCTTTAAAAACTTATTTTAGCTTTTGTGTCATTTAAACACTTAGTGATAATTTTGTAGTATTTATGACCAGGTTAAATAATTTCGGGACTATTTTGGAGCACTCGGTAAATTATTACTGGTCCGAGGTACGTAGAAAACGGGTTTTATCACAATGTCTGGCAAAGACATGTGATGTTCCCGGGTATGATTTACTTGTCATTACTTGCTCCTTATGTGACTATGTGATAAGTTGATTTGCAGTATGTGAATTACATGGTACATTGACTGCATGATATATGATGACATGAGATTTGAGGTGCATCACATGAGATTATGATATTGCATGATGCATTGACACGCATGGACATTGAGCATGTCATGTTGAGCCTATTGATTCGTTCTTGGTACCTATATCTTTTCTTGGTATGAGTGATGCGTGTCTGGGGATGATGGGCAGCCGTTGGCTCTGCAGGAGTGAGAGTGAGCTGAGGGATGCCGGAGCGACGAGCGTGCCGACGTCGCCCAGACACGAGGATGATGGACCGCCGATGGCTCGACTGAGAGATAGATCGGAGCGCGGAGCGTGTCACATCCTGCTCGAGCACTGATGAGTGATTGATGATTTCCTTTGGACCCTTGAGAGGGATATTCGAGATTTGATACCCTTCATGTGCATTTGCATTCATGCACGGCATACATCGCATGTTATTTGTCATACACTGTGATTTTATCTGTTTCTCGTACTGGGGTTCTGACCCCCTTCGCGGGGGGCTGTCATGTCTTTGTTGGATGGACATGACAGGTATTGCAGGTGGACGTACTGTGGATGCTCGAGATGAAGCATCGATAAATACCAGAGCTCCTTGAGAGCGAGCTCAGGTATACGATTTATGTTTTGAGTCCCAGTAGATGTTTAGTATTTTTACTTATGTTTTAAATTACCGGGGTATGCCCTGTGTATCTGTATTTTTAAGTATTACTTTACTGAGAAATTATATGTAATGCTTATGCGATGAATATCATGTTAGATGTAAAACTGGAAATAAATATTTTCACTATTCGGAAATGTTTTAGAAACAAAATGCGAAAAATTTTGAGGGTCACTTTGATAAAGTTTTTAAC
Organism: Haberlea rhodopensis; assembly: GCA_907163345.1. Taxonomy (NCBI): domain Eukaryota; kingdom Viridiplantae; phylum Streptophyta; class Magnoliopsida; order Lamiales; family Gesneriaceae; genus Haberlea; species Haberlea rhodopensis. The sequence continues at coordinate 178,134 of CAJQUN010000466.1, read as the reverse complement.
TAAATCTTCCGCTGTTTACATTAATATAACAATCGTGTGTTAATTAAACCTCTGATTAGGACCAGGCCCTCACAGTTGGTATCAGAGCATAATCTGGGATATGCTCGGACTAGAGTTAGGACACTGAGTATAGACACAAATGAATTGTTTGTGCATGTGTCTGACTATCTGATTTATATGCTCTTGCCTGCTATGTTTACATGTTCGATAATGAGATTTCATGCATGTACTGGATTAGTAAGCAGGAATAATGAGATGTCATATCTCTGAAGATTTGAATATGCTGAGTTGCATATAATCTAGAGAATGTGAATGCTGAGTTGCATATATTATGCTGAGTTGCATATAATTTTGAGAATTTTATCTGTTAGCACTGACAGTTGCTTATCAGATGATGATGTAGAATAAGTGATGAGAACATCTCTGACTTGAGATTTATGTTTTGATTTTATGATGGACAGTTAGTGTTTGGACAGGTAGCTGTGATATAGACTTTAAGAGCTACTATCGAATCTGTAGACACTATAAACTGTTAATTGCACTATAATTTAGTGATAATGTGTCCGTTATTGGAAATTGTATTTATCACTTTGAGATTAATCCTTATGATTAGTGGATGCCACGAGAACTAATTAAAACGCTTTGTGTCGATTGACATCGGGAAATTAAGTCTGAAAGACCAAGGTTATAGGTATGAGTTTACGTCAAAACCTGTTTACGTCGAGATGATGATTTAGAACTTGAGAATATTGAAATTAGTGATATTTCAATTGAATAATAAAGTTAGTTGTTGTGAGAAACAACGAGAATTGGTTTGAATGAGGACTTGGTTTAGGGGACTGTCGTGATTTAGTTCCAGTTTTTGTGTCCGAACTATGAATAAATACTACAATACAAACTCTTTTAGATGAGAGTATCTAGAGTAATGGTAGTGATGGAAGATGATTTTTCCTCTTTCTGATACGGGAAAATATGTTTACGAGAATGCCATGTTGATGACATAGAAAACGTTAATTGATTATCGTGGACTTGAGAAATGGAAATATCTGCTTAATCTCAATAGCTATTCACTAGTGAAGAGGTTAGATTTTGACTAAGGAATAAGACACCAATGTGGTGTGAAGTAATTAGAACTGGGTTAAAGATTAATGAAGTGACTATCATTGGGATAATCCAAGTAGTCCTGGAAAAGTTTCAGAAGTATCACTCAAATTTATCCAGCTCTAGTAGTTCTAAAGGGACTATGAGATTGTAGAATACCAAACTTTTCGAGGTCACTGTGGATGTAAATATCTACTGATCTATTTGAAAGAATAATAGGAACTGATATTGATTGTGGCTAGTCAGAGCATGTCTGTTACTTACATGGGAATAGATGCAGCCATAACAACAAATACCCTGAGCTAGGGGTAAATATCATGGTGGTTATTCTTTACGACTACTCAGTTTCAGCAACAGTTAATTACCTGTAGACCAGAGAGTATACCTTGACAATGGGATTGAGATGTCTCCAGGATATATAACCATTTCAATTTTGGCAATGATAGAGATGCTAGTGATCACAGATACATGTTGTGTATTTGATCACACTGCACGAGTTTGATTTGAGACAAAAGCATTATTTTCATACATTGCATCAAATGTGCATTGGTTATTATGATTTGGAAAATATTTCAGCAGTGCTAATTATAATATCCACACTTGTAATAGTGAACTGTAGCTGACAGTTTAATGATAGTGATGTGGATTCGAATTCAATGGTGTTGGCCATAGATGGTTTTGATTGTATCAAGGGCATAGATATTGTGATAAGTTTCGAAGTATTAGAGATGATTTTATGGTGTAATGAATTTTTGACTGTTTTGTGACCCCAAAATGAAATATTGATAGCCACGAATAGTAAGCTAAGATACTGATAGTATCAGCTATGGAAATATTGATGTTGCGATATTTGGAAAATGAAGGATATTTGATAATAAACAGTTGATACTCCAAACAGAGTCGAGGTTGACTGATATTATAGAGGTAAGAAAACCTACCAAGATTTTCCTGAAGAAATGAAAGAATTTTCACTAAAGAAGGAAATTGATTTTAACTATTCGTTGATGACAAGGAATAGATTTGATATCGAAAGCACTGTACGGAATGTCATCAGCAGAGTTGATAGATATATGAATAGTTGCAGAATGTCTTTGATATGAATACATATGTCTGAGTATGTCACTTGAGGAAACATCAATATTGTTCGTGAAGAAGAAAGATGATATTATGAAGACGTGTATCGACTAAAGGTAGTTGAATCGGGCTATTGTCGAGAATAAATACCCACTGCCTAAGATCGAGAAGTAAATGATCAATTGTAAGAAACTTGAAGTATAAGAAGAACAATTTTTTTTACTCTGATTACCATCAGTTTGAGTCAAAAGAGAAAATGTTCTCTAGGCAATTGGTCAACCAGATATAGACATTTTGAATTTTTGGAAATGTCGTGTGATCTGACAACTATACCGGTAGAGTTATGAATGTGAAGAAAATTTTTCGTAACTTTTGGGCGGAAGTGTAATCATATTCATCAGTGGTATACTAGTGTATACGAGATCCGGAAGGAACCACACAGAACACATGTGATTGATTTTTCAGACGCTTCGTGAAGCTCAAAGGGTGTACCAAGTTAGTGAAACGTAAATATTGGTTGAATCAAGTGTTGTTTTGGGATAGGTGATATCATCTCACCAGATACCTATTGATTCCAGTAAAGTAAATATAGTACTAATTTGGCCAAGACCAATCATTGTACTCAAGATGAAAAGTTTTATGAATTTTGACAGATACTACAGGCTTTTACGGAAGGATATTCTAGGATAGCCTGTCTTATGAACCAATTGACCAAGAAGAAATTTGAGTTTCATTTGGTCAGATGAATGTGAAAGCGGTTGTCATAATTAAAATGGAAGTGAACTACAGCCCCAATGTGTTTGTTAACTGGTTCAGGGAGATATGTAGTTGTGCAAAGACGTATGTCAAAGATTTTAAGATATGTTCTAATGTATCATGAAAAGATAATTGCATATTCTTGAGATATAAGCGATGACTGGATTTATTAAAGAATTTGACTTTGATAGTCAATATAAATCAAGGAAAATGAAACTAGTAGCAGATGCACTGAACCTAAAAGTGCAAGTGCAATGGTAGCATCGATGTTTGCTTTGCAGTTTGATAACCTCTATTTTTGACGATCGGAAGGACTCGAAGGACAGACCCATACAGATATTGATTGAAGAAATTGGTTCTGTCTCATCAACCAACTAAATTTAGTATGCCATTTAGTGGTTGCTACGAATGAAAAATCAGTATATAGCCTCGAATTTTACTGATTTGAAAGATGTATTACAACAAAAAGCACACTATAGAGAACATAGTGTTATTCTGGGAATGATGAGATGTATCATTCTCGAGATCCTATTTTATGATGAGATTGTATAAAGAAAGAATTTTTTTAATTTTGTGGCAAATTGTTTGACATGCCAGCAGGTCAAGATAAAAATACAAGACCTAATGTGATAGTACAGGATTTGTAAGTACCACAATGAATTTGGGAAATTTCTAGTTTTGAGTTTTATAGCTCAAATATTTACAAACAGAGATTGTGAAACAAGTTGAATCGAAATTGAATGACTATTCAATACAAGATATTGATTTCATGTGATAGTCTATATGTCTATGAGAAGACGACATGTTTAAGATATGGATAATGTGGTTTAGTTACAGTGAGTTTTTGTAATAGATGTATCTGATTGAGATCCGAGGATAGTATCAGAATTTGAAACTATTTTCAGAATGTAATGGAAACTAAGTTAGCAATGAGTATTGCTTAGCATACCCATACAGATGGATCAACAGAGAAAATATCCAGATCTTGGAAGTCATGTCTCGATTAATAGTGATGATTTAGTGGGAATTGACATAAATCATTATTCACCAGTAGAATTTTCCTATAATTTAAGTTTCAGAAAACTTTTGGGATGGCATCGGTTCAGGTTTTGCAGAACCAGAATTACCGATCGCTGATGTGATGATAGAAAATTGATAAGAAATTTTGGCATAACTTAAGATTGTTGAGAAAAAATGCCAGGAACGATAAAATTTCTGCGAAAACGATTAAAATTTGGCTTGAGGTGAGCAGATCTGCTACGCAAAAGAGAAATATATCGTTAGCCTACGAGTTGAGGATCAGGTAAATACGAAGATATTACCTTTGCGATGATCGATATGATTCATTAAGTGAGGTATGATATTGCCTCGATATTTTGAACTTTGTGGAATCATAGAGAAGTTGATTTAGTTGTATATTGTTGACACGATCACAACAGTTGTTACTGATACATGATGATTCTTATGTATCTATGAATGAGATTGGGACATCTCATATGATTTAATTTATTGAGTTATACACGGTATTGCGATTTCGAGGACGAAATCTTTTTAAGAGGGGAAGAAATGTAAGGCCCCGATGCTAATTAATCCGGATTAAACATGATTAAGCAAACCCGGGTGATTAAAAGCGAAGAATTCGAATTGAGGTGTTCCGGATCACAACACCTTATTTATAATAAAGATAAAATACATCAAAATTATTATTTTGGCATGTGGTTTTCGGCCATGCCATGCCCAAACCACCATCAAAACACCATCTTGGGACACTTGGACATAGTGGGATAAAAATTGATTAAAAAATCCCAAAATGTTGCCTAGTATCCCACGCCTATTTTCCTTTATTTATGGTTGAGATTTGCTTGTGCTTTTCATTCAGACATTCCATCATCTCTATCACTCCCACAAGCAAGCCATCCTCTCCTCCTTCCTCCATTAAATTCGAAAAGCTCCACCTCCTTTTCCTCCATTAAAACATGCTCAAATCTTGCATGCAAGTTAGGAATTGGATAGGATTTTAGAAGAGCTTCAAGGCTTTGGGTATTTTTAAAAGCTTGGGAGGTATATCATTCCCTTTATATTGTTAATCTTTGATTTTAGTTCTGATTGGGTCGATTTTAGAGTTATGTTTATGAATAAAGAGGTGAAACTCATGCTGCCATGAGTTTCAGCAGAAACTATGGTTGCATGCAGTATATGGCTCTGTATTTTCGACTACCTTAACTTCGGAATCTTACTGTGAGCCTCAAACAAATGTTGTAGATATTTGAGTTGTTGTTCTGTGGCTGAAATTTGGGATCATTTGGAATTGATTTGAGTGAGATACGTCCATTTTACTAAACTATGCCAGATTCAACTCTGCATGTGCTGGAAATGCACATGCAGTGTAGAATTTCGAACTTTTGACAAAGTTTAATTTCGATTCTGTTGTCGATTTTAACATGACCTTGTAGATCTTTTCATTCTCTTGAATTTAAAAAAAAGAATGACTTATTTTGGACTTATTTTCAATTAAATATGAATTTTATACTTTAAGTGTGCAAATCATGTTCTGCATGTGGGCGAAGATGTCATGCAGAGTGTTGTCCGAGTTCCTGAGCATTTTCGGCTAGGAATTTCGAAAACTCTCCAGAAATAAGTATTTTAGTACTTTGCGTTTTCTGTCATTTTCCACTAGAATTAACCATTTTGGTTTTAAAATGAAAATGTTATGGCGATTTTACAAACACTGCTCGAGATGGAAAACAGAATTTCAAAAGCTACGTATTTAGTGTTTTAACTACTTTTAATGGAAGAATTAGCCCGACATCATTAGACAAGAAAATGAAGTCCTTTGAGTTTTGGAACTTTGAGCACTAGAATCGGGTCATTTGGAAGTCATATGATTTTATTATGAATTTTCTACTAAAACTGGTCAGTCTGATTTTGAAGGAAAAATCAGTAGGAAAACACCTTTAAAAACTTATTTTAGCTTTTGTGTCATTTAAACACTTAGTGATAATTTTGTAGTATTTATGACCAGGTTAAATAATTTCGGGACTATTTTGGAGCACTCGGTAAATTATTACTGGTCCGAGGTACGTAGAAAACGGGTTTTATCACAATGTCTGGCAAAGACATGTGATGTTCCCGGGTATGATTTACTTGTCATTACTTGCTCCTTATGTGACTATGTGATAAGTTGATTTGCAGTATGTGAATTACATGGTACATTGACTGCATGATATATGATGACATGAGATTTGAGGTGCATCACATGAGATTATGATATTGCATGATGCATTGACACGCATGGACATTGAGCATGTCATGTTGAGCCTATTGATTCGTTCTTGGTACCTATATCTTTTCTTGGTATGAGTGATGCGTGTCTGGGGATGATGGGCAGCCGTTGGCTCTGCAGGAGTGAGAGTGAGCTGAGGGATGCCGGAGCGACGAGCGTGCCGACGTCGCCCAGACACGAGGATGATGGACCGCCGATGGCTCGACTGAGAGATAGATCGGAGCGCGGAGCGTGTCACATCCTGCTCGAGCACTGATGAGTGATTGATGATTTCCTTTGGACCCTTGAGAGGGATATTCGAGATTTGATACCCTTCATGTGCATTTGCATTCATGCACGGCATACATCGCATGTTATTTGTCATACACTGTGATTTTATCTGTTTCTCGTACTGGGGTTCTGACCCCCTTCGCGGGGGGCTGTCATGTCTTTGTTGGATGGACATGACAGGTATTGCAGGTGGACGTACTGTGGATGCTCGAGATGAAGCATCGATAAATACCAGAGCTCCTTGAGAGCGAGCTCAGGTATACGATTTATGTTTTGAGTCCCAGTAGATGTTTAGTATTTTACCTATGTTTTAAATTACCGGGGTATGCCCTGTGTATCTGTATTTTTAAGTATTACTTTACTGAGAAATTATATGTAATGCTTATGCGATGAATATCATGTTAGATGTAAAACTGGAAATAAATATTTTCACTATTCGGAAATGTTTTAGAAACAAAATGCGAAAAATTTTGAGGGTCACTTTGATAAAGTTTTTAACTAAATCTTCCGCTGTTTACATTAATATAACAATCGTGTGTTAATTAAACCTCTGATTAGGACCAGGCCCTCACAGTTGGTATCAGAGCATAATCTGGGATATGCTCGGACTAGAGTTAGGACACTGAGTATAGACACAAATGAATTGTTTGTGCATGTGTCTGACTATCTGATTTATATGCTCTTGCCTGCTATGTTTACATGTTCGATAATGAGATTTCATGCATGTACTGGATTAGTAAGCAGGAATAATGAGATGTCATATCTCTGAAGATTTGAATATGCTGAGTTGCATATAATCTAGAGAATGTGAATGCTGAGTTGCATATATTATGCTGAGTTGCATATAATTTTGAGAATTTTATCTGTTAGCACTGACAGTTGCTTATCAGATGATGATGTAGAATAAGTGATGAGAACATCTCTGACTTGAGATTTATGTTTTGATTTTATGATGGACAGTTAGTGTTTGGACAGGTAGCTGTGATATAGACTTTAAGAGCTACTATCGAATCTGTAGACACTATAAACTGTTAATTGCACTATAATTTAGTGATAATGTGTCCGTTATTGGAAATTGTATTTATCACTTTGAGATTAATCCTTATGATTAGTGGATGCCACGAGAACTAATTAAAACGCTTTGTGTCGATTGACATCGGGAAATTAAGTCTGAAAGACCAAGGTTATAGGTATGAGTTTACGTCAAAACCTGTTTACGTCGAGATGATGATTTAGAACTTGAGAATATTGAAATTAGTGATATTTCAATTGAATAATAAAGTTAGTTGTTGTGAGAAACAACGAGAATTGGTTTGAATGAGGACTTGGTTTAGGGGACTGTCGTGATTTAGTTCCAGTTTTTGTGTCCGAACTATGAATAAATACTACAATACAAACTCTTTTAGATGAGAGTATCTAGAGTAATGGTAGTGATGGAAGATGATTTTTCCTCTTTCTGATACGGGAAAATATGTTTACGAGAATGCCATGTTGATGACATAGAAAACGTTAATTGATTATCGTGGACTTGAGAAATGGAAATATCTGCTTAATCTCAATAGCTATTCACTAGTGAAGAGGTTAGATTTTGACTAAGGAATAAGACACCAATGTGGTGTGAAGTAATTAGAACTGGGTTAAAGATTAATGAAGTGACTATCATTGGGATAATCCAAGTAGTCCTGGAAAAGTTTCAGAAGTATCACTCAAATTTATCCAGCTCTAGTAGTTCTAAAGGGACTATGAGATTTGTAGAATACCAAACTTTTCGAGGTCACTGTGGATGTAAATATCTACTGATCTATTTGAAAGAATAATAGGAACTGATATTGATTGTGGCTAGTCAGAGCATGTCTGTTACTTACATGGGAATAGATGCAGCCATAACAACAAATACCCTGAGCTAGGGGTAAATATCATGGTGGTTATTCTTTACGACTACTCAGTTTCAGCAACAGTTAATTACCTGTAGACCAGAGAGTATACCTTGACAATGGGATTGAGATGTCTCCAGGATATATAACCATTTCAATTTTGGCAATGATAGAGATGCTAGTGATCACAGATACATGTTGTGTATTTGATCACACTGCACGAGTTTGATTTGAGACAAAAGCATTATTTTCATACATTGCATCAAATGTGCATTGGTTATTATGATTTGGAAAATATTTCAGCAGTGCTAATTATAATATCCACACTTGTAATAGTGAACTGTAGCTGACAGTTTAATGATAGTGATGTGGATTCGAATTCAATGGTGTTGGCCATAGATGGTTTTGATTGTATCAAGGGCATAGATATTGTGATAAGTTTCGAAGTATTAGAGATGATTTTATGGTGTAATGAATTTTTGACTGTTTTGTGACCCCAAAATGAAATATTGATAGCCACGAATAGTAAGCTAAGATACTGATAGTATCAGCTATGGAAATATTGATGTTGCGATATTTGGAAAATGAAGGATATTTGATAATAAACAGTTGATACTCCAAACAGAGTCGAGGTTGACTGATATTATAGAGGTAAGAAAACCTACCAAGATTTTCCTGAAGAAATGAAAGAATTTTCACTAAAGAAGGAAATTGATTTTAACTATTCGTTGATGACAAGGAATAGATTTGATATCGAAAGCACTGTACGGAATGTCATCAGCAGAGTTGATAGATATATGAATAGTTGCAGAATGTCTTTGATATGAATACATATGTCTGAGTATGTCACTTGAGGAAACATCAATATTGTTCGTGAAGAAGAAAGATGATATTATGAAGACGTGTATCGACTAAAGGTAGTTGAATCGGGCTATTGTCGAGAATAAATACCCACTGCCTAAGATCGAGAAGTAAATGATCAATTGTAAGAAACTTGAAGTATAAGAAGAACAATTTTTTTACTCTGATTACCATCAGTTTGAGTCAAAAGAGAAAATGTTCTCTAGGCAATTGGTCAACCAGATATAGACATTTTGAATTTTTGGAAATGTCGTGTGATCTGACAACTATACCGGTAGAGTTATGAATGTGAAGAAAATTTTTCGTAACTTTTGGGCGGAAGTGTAATCATATTCATCAGTGGTATACTAGTGTATACGAGATCCGGAAGGAACCACACAGAACACATGTGATTGATTTTTCAGACGCTTCGTGAAGCTCAAAGGGTGTACCAAGTTAGTGAAACGTAAATATTGGTTGAATCAAGTGTTGTTTTGGGATAGGTGATATCATCTCACCAGATACCTATTGATTCCAGTAAAGTAAATATAGTACTAATTTGGCCAAGACCAATCATTGTACTCAAGATGAAAAGTTTTATGAATTTTGAGAGATACTACAGGCTTTTACGGAAGGATATTCTAGGATAGCCTGTCTTATGAACCAATTGACCAAGAAGAAATTTGAGTTTCATTTGGTCAGATGAATGTGAAAGCGGTTGTCATAATTAAAATGGAAGTGAACTACAGCCCCAATGTTGTTTTGGTTTAACTGGTTCAGGGAGATATGTAGTTGTGCAAAGACGTATGTCAAAGATTTTAAGATATGTTCTAATGTATCATGAAAAGATAATTGCATATTCTTGAGATATAAGCGATGACTGGATTTATTAAAGAATTTGACTTTGATAGTCAATATAAATCAAGGAAAATGAAACTAGTAGCAGATGCACTGAACCTAAAAGTGCAAGTGCAATGGTAGCATCGATGTTTGCTTTGCAGTTTGATAACCTCTATTTTTGACGATCGGAAGGACTCGAAGGACAGACCCATACAGATATTGATTGAAGAAATTGGTTCTGTCTCATCAACCAACTAAATTTAGTATGCCATTTAGTGGTTGCTACGAATGAAAAATCAGTATATAGCCTCGAATTTTACTGATTTGAAAGATGTATTACAACAAAAAGCACACTATAGAGAACATAGTGTTATTCTGGGAATGATGAGATGTATCATTCTCGAGATCCTATTTTATGATGAGATTGTATAAAGAAAGAATTTTTTTAATTTTGTGGCAAATTGTTTGACATGCCAGCAGGTCAAGATAAAAATACAAGACCTAATGTGATAGTACAGGATTTGTAAGTACCACAATGAATTTGGGAAATTTCTAGTTTTGAGTTTTATAGCTCAAATATTTACAAACAGAGATTGTGAAACAAGTTGAATCGAAATTGAATGACTATTCAATACAAGATATTGATTTCATGTGATAGTCTATATGTCTATGAGAAGACGACATGTTTAAGATATGGATAATGTGGTTTAGTTACAGTGAGTTTTTGTAATAGATGTATCTGATTGAGATCCGAGGATAGTATCAGAATTTGAAACTATTTTCAGAATGTAATGGAAACTAAGTTAGCAATGAGTATTGCTTAGCATACCCATACAGATGGATCAACAGAGAAAATATCCAGATCTTGGAAGTCATGTCTCGATTAATAGTGATGATTTAGTGGGAATTGACATAAATCATTATTCACCAGTAGAATTTTCCTATAATTTAAGTTTCAGAAAACTTTTGGGATGGCATCGGTTCAGATTTTGCAGAACCAGAATTACCGATCGCTGATGTGATGATAGAAAATTGATAAGAAATTTTGGCATAACTTAAGATTGTTGAGAAAAAATGCCAGGAACGATAAAATTTCTACGAAAACGATTAAAATTTGGCTTGAGGTGAGCAGATCTGCTACGCAAAAGAGAAATATATCGTTAGCCTACGAGTTGAGGATCAGGTAAATACGAAGATATTACCTTTGCGATGATCGATATGATTCATTAAGTGAGGTATGATATTGCCTCGATATTTTGAACTTTGTGGAATCATAGAGAAGTTGATTTAGTTGTATATTGTTGACACGATCACAACAGTTGTTACTGATACATGATGATTCTTATGTATCTATGAATGAGATTGGGACATCTCATATGATTTAATTTATTGAGTTATACACGGTATTGCGATTTCGAGGACGAAATCTTTTTAAGAGGGGAAGAAATGTAAGGCCCCGATGCTAATTAATCCGGATTAAACATGATTAAGCAAACCCGGGTGATTAAAAGCGAAGAATTCGAATTGAGGTGTTCCGGATCACAACACCTTATTTATAATAAAGATAAAATACATCAAAATTATTATTTTGGCATGTGGTTTTCGGCCATGCCATGCCCAAACCACCATCAAAACACCATCTTGGGACACTTGGACATAGTGGGATAAAAATTGATTAAAAAATCCCAAAATGTTGCCTAGTATCCCACGCCTATTTTCCTTTATTTATGGTTGAGATTTGCTTGTGCTTTTCATTCAGACATTCCATCATCTCTATCACTCCCACAAGCAAGCCATCCTCTCCTCCTTCCTCCATTAAATTCGAAAAGCTCCACCTCCTTTTCCTCCATTAAAACATGCTCAAATCTTGCATGCAAGTTAGGAATTGGATAGGATTTTAGAAGAGCTTCAAGGCTTTGGGTATTTTTAAAAGCTTGGGAGGTATATCATTCCCTTTATATTGTTAATCTTTGATTTTAGTTCTGATTGGGTCGATTTTAGAGTTATGTTTATGAATAAAGAGGTGAAACTCATGCTGCCATGAGTTTCAGCAGAAACTATGGTTGCATGCAGTATATGGCTCTGTATTTTCGACTACCTTAACTTCGGAATCTTACTGTGAGCCTCAAACAAATGTTGTAGATATTTGAGTTGTTGTTCTGTGGCTGAAATTTGGGATCATTTGGAATTGATTTGAGTGAGATACGTCCATTTTACTAAACTATGCCAGATTCAACTCTGCATGTGCTGGAAATGCACATGCAGTGTAGAATTTCGAACTTTTGACAAAGTTTAATTTCGATTCTGTTGTCGATTTTAACATGACCTTGTAGATATTTTCATTCTCTTGAATTTAAAAAAAAGAATGACTTATTTTGGACTTATTTTCAATTAAATATGAATTTTATACTTTAAGTGTGCAAATCATGTTCTGCATGTGGGCGAAGATGTCATGCAGAGTGTTGTCCGAGTTCCTGAGCATTTTCGGCTAGGAATTTCGAAAACTCTCCAGAAATAAGTATTTTAGTACTTTGCGTTTTCTGTCATTTTCCACTAGAATTAACCATTTTGGTTTTAAAATGAAAATGTTATGGCGATTTTACAAACACTGCTCGAGATGGAAAACAGAATTTCAAAAGCTACGTATTTAGTGTTTTAACTACTTTTAATGGAAGAATTAGCCCGACATCATTAGACAAGAAAATGAAGTCCTTTGAGTTTTGGAACTTTGAGCACTAGAATCGGGTCATTTGGAAGTCATATGATTTTATTATGAATTTTCTACTAAAACTGGTCAGTCTGATTTTGAAGGAAAAATCAGTAGGAAAACACCTTTAAAAACTTATTTTAGCTTTTGTGTCATTTAAACACTTAGTGATAATTTTGTAGTATTTATGACCAGGTTAAATAATTTCGGGACTATTTTGGAGCACTCGGTAAATTATTACTGGTCCGAGGTACGTAGAAAACGGGTTTTATCACAATGTCTGGCAAAGACATGTGATGTTCCCGGGTATGATTTACTTGTCATTACTTGCTCCTTATGTGACTATGTGATAAGTTGATTTGCAGTATGTGAATTACATGGTACATTGACTGCATGATATATGATGACATGAGATTTGAGGTGCATCACATGAGATTATGATATTGCATGATGCATTGACACGCATGGACATTGAGCATGTCATGTTGAGCCTATTGATTCGTTCTTGGTACCTATATCTTTTCTTGGTATGAGTGATGCGTGTCTGGGGATGATGGGCAGCCGTTGGCTCTGCAGGAGTGAGAGTGAGCTGAGGGATGCCGGAGCGACGAGCGTGCCGACGTCGCCCAGACACGAGGATGATGGACCGCCGATGGCTCGACTGAGAGATAGATCGGAGCGCGGAGCGTGTCACATCCTGCTCGAGCACTGATGAGTGATTGATGATTTCCTTTGGACCCTTGAGAGGGATATTCGAGATTTGATACCCTTCATGTGCATTTGCATTCATGCACGGCATACATCGCATGTTATTTGTCATACACTGTGATTTTATCTGTTTCTCGTACTGGGGTTCTGACCCCCTTCGCGGGGGGCTGTCATGTCTTTGTTGGATGGACATGACAGGTATTGCAGGTGGACGTACTGTGGATGCTCGAGATGAAGCATCGATAAATACCAGAGCTCCTTGAGAGCGAGCTCAGGTATACGATTTATGTTTTGAGTCCCAGTAGATGTTTAGTATTTTTACTTATGTTTTAAATTACCGGGGTATGCCCTGTGTATCTGTATTTTTAAGTATTACTTTACTGAGAAATTATATGTAATGCTTATGCGATGAATATCATGTTAGATGTAAAACTGGAAATAAATATTTTCACTATTCGGAAATGTTTTAGAAACAAAATGCGAAAAATTTTGAGGGTCACTTTGATAAAGTTTTTAACTAAATCTTCCGCTGTTTACATTAATATAACAATCGTGTGTTAATTAAACCTCTGATTAGGACCAGGCCCTCACACTATCCCCTGCATTGTGTGGCTACCTGTGATGGCTCTACACTAGTGCAACACAATATTAGATGCCTCGTTATAATCCAATAACAAAATTAAACAAATTCAACATTTTTCAAAAACAGGGCATACCGATCGATCGGCCTTCATCACCGATCGATCGGTGATCACTTCGAATTTAATAAAAATGCTACGGCTTTTACCGATCGATCGGTGTTCTTTACCGATCGATCGGTCGCTCTGTTTCAGTGCGATTTTCCAGAATTCCCGAACACTCACTTTCATACCAATCAATCTAGCATATAAGGCACACCTCATGCTTGAACAGATGTGCTAAGAGCTACAATATACTACCCTGAGTGTATTCATATCAAAGTTATACCCATACTTAAACCCACATGCATCAAAATCACCCAACAATATCAGTACCGATCCAAGCTCTTTTGAAAACAGGGTACATATTTCTTTTTCCAGATTTTCGAACACCACATTTCAAACCAACAAATCCACAAAATTAGACATGAATCATGTTCAAAGAAACATGCTAGGGGCTTCATTATACATCCATGCAAGTACTCAAAACGAAAATTCAACCAAACCTAGACCAACATGCTTTAAATCACCCCAACTCTAACTCAACTCAACCAAAATTAACTAAAACAAGATAAGGTTCCTCACCCCTCTTGGCTCCAACTTTTTGCAAGGTTTTAAGCCTTGAATTTTGAAATCTCTTCCTCCTACAAGCTAGGCTGCTGATGGACGATTTTTGGGGGTGAAGAAGAAAGTTTTCTGAAATGAAAAAGGTGGAGAGGAAGAGTGGGGAAAGTGAGGGTATGGCCAGCTGTGGCAGCATGGGTCAAGGGGGGGGGGGGGGGGGTGTGGTTGGGTGTTGGGTGGTGTGATGTGTTATGTTTTGGTCCCGGTATTTAGCACGATGTATTAAAATATCCTCACATGATATTTTATAGTATTTACTCAATAAAATACTTCAATTTCGAATTAAACATGCTTCACCAAAACAATTAACACCCACCCCAAATAATTATGCCATAACCCAAATTCTCAACATATATCACATGCACCCTGGAATGCATTCCCCCCAATATTATTAATTCAACCCTATGAATTAATTCAATAATCCTCATTTAACATAATAAATGTTCTAAACCACATAATCATTTCGGGGATATCACAATACTTCCCTACTTATAAGATTTTTTTCCTCAAAATCCGCATGCACTTACTAAAACGAAACAGAACATAAATCACATACCGGAAAACAGTTCTGGATAGTGCTGCACCATGTGTCGCTCCGTCTCCCACGTGGCCTCCTCGACACCCCTACGATCCCACGGAACTTTGACCATAGGAATCACTTTGTTTCGTAGTCTGCGATCTGCCCGATCCAGAATCCTGATAGGCCGCTCCACATAGGAAACATCGGACTCTATCTGAACCTCAGAAGGCTGCAACACATGAGAAGGATCTAGCTCGTACTTCCACAACATAGACACATGAAACACATCGTGTATGCCGGACAGAGAGGGCGGTTGTGGGGTCTTCCCACCTTAACAGTGTTTTTAATAACATAAAATGTACTAAACATGCATTAAGGACATCTTAGAGTTCCGGTTGTTACGTGAGCTATTAGGATTATAGGCCAAAAATAAAACTTCAAAAACTTATCACTTACATTCCCATAACTGAATGCTAACATTTAGATTTACACCACTCCTAGAGTAGATACTAATCATAACATCCTTCCTATCCATCCTTGTGCTCCTTTAGCTCACTGTCTCAACCCGACCCTTAGCCCTTCAGTCCAAAAGCGTACCTACAGGGACAACACATCATGAGCATATACATCCTTACTTAACATCATAAAAAAAACATAACCGTAAATGCATGAAATCTTAGTTGAGTAAAGTTGCTGGTTATTCGTTAACTTCTTTTTGTTGTCCCTAATTCACATTCATGCATATGGGCATCTTGCCCTATCGTATGGAATCTTACCATATCATAAACATCGTATGGCATCTTACCATATGGGCATCTTACCCTATCGTATGGCATCTTACCCAATCATAAACATCGTATGTCATCTTACCATATCATAAACATCGTATGGCATCTTACCATATGGGCATCTTACCCAATCATAAACATCGTATGGCATCTTACCATATCATAAACATCGTATGACATCTTACCATATGGGCATCTTACCCAATCATAACATCGTATCATTATATAAACATCATATAAACATCATCATTTCATCGTAAATACTCATGCGATAAATGCATAGTCATAGTATAGAGGTGTGTTTTACCGTCCGATGCCCGTACGTTTCTTATGTACCTTTTCAAAAGGAGGAGGAGTCAACAGACTTTATCTCCTTGACTGTGCTGGTACCTGGGATGGTTCTTCACAACCACATAATACAATATTAGATACCATTTCATGAATCATTGTCAAAATTCTTCAAAAAAATCAATTAAAAATTATTTACCAAGATTCTGCCTCTCTCGATCGATCGGCACCCAAGTCTCGATCGATCGAGAAAGCCTAATAAATAGTGCCCAACTTTCTGCCTCGATCGATCGATCGAAATGTTTTACTAATCGATCGAGGAGCTTCACCGATCGATCGACAATTCCTTCGATCGATCGTCCCCTGAATTTCGAACCATGCTTTAAATCCTCTGCCTCGCTCGATTCAATCGGGACCAAAATATCGATCGATCGGAACCAAAATCTCGATCGATCAAGCACACTGAAAAATCAGGACTTCCCCAGATTTTCGAGCACCTCATTTCATACCATTCAAACCACTTCATAACACATATAAAATGCATGAACAAACATGCCAAGAGCTTCATAAGACTTCCATGCATGTACTCAAATCGAAGGTTTAATAAAATCTAAGCTAGCATGCATCATAACATCTTCATAAACTTCAATACTCATCCAACTTCAAGGAAAAACAGAGTATGCAAGTCTTGCCCAGATTTTCGGGCACATCTTTTCCTAACAAGAATTCCAACACATAAAACATATGATATACTCGAATAAACATGCTAGGGGCTACAAAATACTTCCATGTAAGTACTCATACCAAGGTTTCGACCAAACATATACTTAGCATGCATGAAAACATCACCACAAAACCCAAACTCAAATAAAACCCAGAAAAACAGAGTACCAACTTACCCCTCTCTTTTTGTTCCTCTTTTTGCAAGGTTTTTTGAACACTTTTATCAAGCTCTTTCCTTTCCTTCAAGCTGCTTAGCAGGCACGAAAATGGAGGAGAGAAGGAGGAGAAGGGAATGATAGAGAGAGGAAAGGCTGGTGATGACAAGTTGATGAGTAAGAGGCATGGGTTGTTAGCAAGTGGAGCATAGGTTGAACTTGGGGGAGGGTGGCCGAGTGATTGGGGGCTGGGGTGGTGTGGTTGGGGGATCCATGTGGTATTTAATTGTGTCCCGGTATTTAGTACGATGTATTAAAATATCCTCACTCGATATTTATAACTTTACTTAATTTATACATCCCTTAAAACACCCAACATGCCCCCTAAATCATATCATCATAACATAATCATAACCCCCCAATTTAAATGCACCACAACCCTTAAACATATCATAATCATAATGTTAACACATAAACATATAATCATTTCGGGGGTATTACAGCGGTAAAGCCAACCGGTATGCCAGAGTACCAACACGCTGTAAAATCTTATATGGCCCAACATATCTCGGGGATAACTTCCCCCGCATCCCAAAACGTACTACACCTCTGAAAGGTGAGATCTTCAAAAAGACTCTGTCGGCCAACTAAAACTCCAACGGCCGACGCCATTGATTAGCATACGCTGGCTGACTGTCCTGGGCTGCTTTCATTTTCCTTCTGATCACCTTAACCTTTTCTTCCATTTCTTGGACCAACTCTGGTCCTCTGACCGATTTACGTTCCACATCATCCCAATATTACGGTGACCTACAACGTCTACCGTAGAGAGCCTCAAAAGGAGCCATCTGTATACTTGCTTGGTAGCTATTGTTATAAGAAAACTCCACTAAGGCTACTGAGCCCTGCCACGAAGTATCGAACTCCAACACACAAGCCCGTAACATATCTTCGAGCGTCTGTATGGTACGCTCGGTCTGTCCGTCCGTTTGGGGATGATAGGCTGTGCTCAACCTCAACTCTGTACCTAGAGCTGACTGAAGACCTTCCCAGAAGTGAGATGTAAACCGCGGATCTCGATCAGACACAATCGAAATAGGGATCCCATGCAGTCTCACCACATCTGTGACATATAACTGAGCCATCCTCAAGTACGTGAAGGTCATACAATATGGAATGAAGTGAGCCACCTTAGTCAGTCTGTCCACGACTACCCAGATAGCATCAAAACCCAAAACAATCCTCGGTAAGTGGGTCACGAAGTCCATGGATACGTGCTCCCACTTCCATTCCGGTATCTCCAAACTTCTAAGCTCACCACTAGGCCTCTGTCTCTCGGCCTTCACTTGATGACAAATCAGACATCTCTTGACGAATGTGGTGACATCTTGTTTCATTCGTCTCCACCATAATTGGCTACATAAGTCTTTGTACATTTTCTTTTCGCCCGGGTGGATACTCATCCTACTGTAATGAGCTCGTTGTAGGATTCCCTGACGCAACTCAGGCGTATTCGGAACCACCCATCGATCACCTAACCTCAAAGAACCATCCTCAGCCGTCCTGAACTTCGACGACTAGCCCAGACGAACCACTGACAACCATCTCTGAACTTCCTCGTCAGTCTCCTGAGCCTTCCTGATGTTATCAAAATTAATGGGCTCAGCTAATAAGGTCAAAACCTGTACCGGTGAAGCAGACACATCATAATCAAATCCCAAATGGCAGTAGGAGCCCAACATAGACACATAGCATCCTCTGATGTGCTCTTCACCTTCCGACTCAAAGCGTCGGCTGTCAAATTTGCTCTTCCCGGATGGTATTCGATTTCACAGTCATAATCTTTCAGCAGGTCCATCCATCTCCTCTGTCTCATATTCAGCTCAGCCTGCGTAAACAAGAACTTCAGTCTCTTGTGATCAGTGAAGATAGTGAATGAGGTACCGTATAAGTAGTGTCGTCATATCTTCAAGGCAAACACTATAGCTGCTAGCTCCAAATCATGGACTGGATACCTCGTGTAATACCCCCGAAAGGTTAAATGATTATATGCTACGATGATGAAATGTTATATGATTATGTGCTACAATAATGAATTATGATGTATCTAAGAGGGTCGTGGTATTTTAATTGGGGGTTATATTTATGATATAATGATATGGTTTAGGTTGCATGTTACGTGTTTTTAATTGTGGTAATGATGTGGTGCAATTGTAAAATGTCAAGGGAAGATACTTTTATACATCGTATGAAATACCGGGATACAATTAAACACCACAAAACCACCCTACATGCAACCACCCACCCCCCACTTGCATACAACCCACGCCCCCTCCCCTGTTTTCTGGAAAATAATTGACCAAGGAGTCAAGTTGGCACTTAGATATTTCTCATTTGGTCTCTCCAAAAAACCTCCTTCTTCCTCCCTTCTCTTCGTCTGAGATCTGGACTACTACTAGGAAGAAAGTGGTCGGAAATTTCTTGCCTTTTTCCTGACAAAAATCGGAGAGCAAAAGTGGTGAGGAATGACGCTGGTTCACCAGCTTTTCGTGTTTTTACATGTATGTTTGTCATAGCAGATTTGGCATGCTAGGGTAGAGTTTAATGAAAGATTGATATGAGTACCTTTATGTGATGTTTATGATGTCCTTAGCATGTTTTGTTAAGTAGCTTGCATGACTTATGTGATAGATCTTCGATTGTAAAAAGGGCTCCTCGAAAATCTGGGCAAGAAGTACCCTGTTTTTGTGTTGAGCAGGACTTTTATTAGGAAGATTTGAAGCATGCTAGCTTAGGTTATGGGTAAATCTTTGATGTGCATACATACACGAAAGTTTTGTGAACATGCCAACATAAATGTTTAAGCATGAACGATGGGCTATGTGGTAGTTTCATGACTATAAATGTGTGTGTTCGAAAATTCTGAACTGAATAATCATGCCCTGTTTTCCGAAAAAGCTGATCGGGTATTGATAAAGAGGGGTAGATTTAATGCATGTCGGGTTAAGCTATAAGTGAAACTTTAATTTTAATACATGCATGAATGTATGTTGAAACTATTGATATGCTAGTTTAGGCATATAATGTAAGTTATGAAGGAGTTTGAAGGGTGTAAATTGAAGTGTTCGAGATTTCTGGAAAAATCTCGAAGTATATGAACGACCGATCGATCGGTGATGAACACCGATCGATCGGCAAAACCAGTAGCAAAAGGAGTAAATGATGAACAGTTAAGCGATCGATCGGTGAGAGAAACCGATCGATCGGCAGTCACTGTTCATATGTTATAAAATTTTATGATTTTTTTTTGAAATTTGATTTCGATTCTCGTATCGGTGCCTAATATTATATTATGTGGTTATGTAGAGCCATCCCAGGTACCAGCACCATCAAGGAGATAAGTCTATTGACTCCTCCTCCTTTTGAAAAGGTACGTAAGAGACGTACGGGCATCGGACGGTATGACACATCCCTACGCTATGACTATGCATTTATCGCATGAATATGTATACGATGAAATCATGATGTGTATACGATGTTTATATGATGATGTTTATACGATGTTATTGTGGTAAGGTGCCACGGGGTAAGGTGCCCCACATGGTAAGTAGCCATGCGATGTTATTGTGGTAAGGTGCCACGGGGTAAGGTGCCCCACATGGTAAGTAGCCATGCGATGTTATTGTGGTAAGGTGCCACGGGGTAAGGTGCCCCATATGCATGATTATGAATCAGGGACAACAATAAGAAGTTAATGAATAACCAGCATATTTACTTAACCAAGATTTCATGCATCTACTATAATGTTTATATGTTGTTAAGTGAAATTGTATATGCTCATGATGTGTTGTCCCTGTAGGTACGCTTTTGGATGAAAGGACTAAGGGTCGGGTTGAGGCAGTGAGCTACGAGGGACACAGGAACGTTTAGGATTTCAAGTTATGATTAGTATCTACTCTAGGAGTAGTGTAAATCTAAATGACATTCTTTTGGAATGTAATGAATTATTTTGAAGTTTTGTAATTTTTGGCCTGTAATCCGGTTAGCTCATGTAACAACCGAATCCTTAAGACGTTATCAATGCATGATTAATCCTTTTTATGTCTAGTAATCACTGTTAAGGTGGGAAGACCCTACATTAGTGGTATCAGAGCAGTGGTTAGATAACTCGGGAATGAGTGAAGGGTAGCCTTAGCAATAAGTTGGCTAGGTGCTTACTTTTGAACATGTTTTATATGTATGTTGCTTTCTAGGTTATGCTAACATGTTTAATTATCTAACGATGTGCTTCGTGAACTGCTTTTGGTGTTGTTATTAACCCCTGTGTTGCAGTATGGCAGCAAATATAGAAGTGGGAGACGCCATTAGTGTAAACGCAAGTGCTGGGCAGTACGAATCCATTGCCACCCCCAGCCTTGGGTGAGGAACCCTCTGAACAGCAGTTGCTACCTGGGTAATTGAGCTTGGCTCAGTTTATGATGTATCGGCCTCCGATGTTCGAGGGAACTGAATCAGGAGAGAAAGCGGAGGAATGGTTGGAGAGAATTGAACAGATATTTGTGGCAGCGCCTTGTGCAAAGACGGCCTGGATCAGATTAGCAGAATTTCAGCTGTCCAAGAAGGCATTGATGTGGTGGAAAACCACGGTGATTGAGCAAGAGGCTCTAGGACAGGAAGTAAATTGGAAGATGTTCCGAACGCGGTTTCTGAACCGCTATTTCTCAGCTGCTGCAAGACAAGCCAAAGAGGATGAATTTACCAGTTTAAGACAAGGTACCATGCCTGTATCTGATTATGCTTTGCACTACTGTTCCTTACTTCGATATGTGCCACACATTGCTGCAAGCACTCAAGCGAAGATGCGGAACTTCATGAAGGGCTTGAGGCCTGAACTGTATGACAGGGTGATCACTTATGGCCCTGCCTGTTTTGATGATGCCCTCTCACGAGCAGAGCTAGCTGAACTGGGAGTTGGTGCATATCCTGATGCGGTGCCACCTCCAGCACCCCCTCAGAAATTTACTTCTGACCACTTGAAGCCCAGGGGTGATCAGTTTAAGCCTAAGGGGAACACGTCAGCATCGAGATTCAGTGGCAAGAGGCCCGAGAATCGATGGAAAGGGAAGGGTAGGAATGACACTCCATCTGGGAGAGGACAACCTCAGGGAGATAGATCTGGAAGAGCTCAGTGCACTATATGTGGACTATCACATTTGGCAAAGGACTGCGTTGGCTGCTATGTCTGTGGCGACAGAGGCCACTTCGCTCGACAGTGTCCCAACAGGGGAAGACAGCAGAACTCTGCGGGGAGGCCTGCGGACAGAGCGGCACCGCACAGACCACCTTTCGCACCGAGGCAGTATGGAGGTCAGCCCACGGGGCCACCTCAGGGTCAGGTGTATGCTTTGACAAGGGAGCAGGCTACAGCGGCTCCAGAGGAGGTGATAGCGGGTACGTGTCTTTTATTTACGCACCCTGCTCTTATATTGATAGACACAGGTGCGTCACACTCTTTTGTGTCGACGAGTTTTGTTGAAAGGCACCACATATGCACTTCTCCGTCGCCCATGCCTCTTTTAGTCTCGACCCCCGCAGGAAGAAGTTTGACTACTGATCAGATTGTCTATGATGGCCTCATTTATTTTGAGGATAATGAGTTGAGATCAGATTTGATTGTGCTGGGCATGACAGACTTCGATTGCATTGTGGGTATCGATGTTCTGAACAAGTATCAGGCGGTCGTTAACTGCAGGCAAAGGACTGTCCGATTCAGATCTGATATGGGAGTCCAGTGGACATTCTTTGGGGATGGTTCTCGCCCAAAGATTCCGTTGGTATCGGCTGTCAAGATGGCTCAGTTATTGGAACAAGGTCATGCAGGATATCTTATCTATGCTATTGATATGACGGAAAAGAGGAAGGAGTTGAAGGTTGAGGATGTGCCCGTAGTGGCAGAGTTTGCTGATGTCTTTCCGGAGGAGATTCCCGGATTCCCACCGACGAGAGAGGTCGAGTTTGGGATTGAACTGCTACCAGGGACGTCTGCAATTTCTCGTGCCCCATACCGGATGGCACCAGCTGAGTTAAGGGAGTTAAAGATGCAGTTGCAGGAGCTCCTTGACAAGGGCTACATACGCCCTAGCGTATCGCCATGGGGAGCGCCTGTCTTATTTGTTAAGAAGAAAGATGGATCGATGAGCCTATGTATTGACTATAGACAACTGAATAAGGCCACAGTCAAGAACAAGTATCCACTTCCAAGGATTGATGACTTGTTTGATCAGTTGCAGGGAACGAGGCTTTACAGTAAGATCGATCTGAGGTCGGGGTACCATCAGATACGAGTAAGAGAAGATGATGTTCAGAAGACGGCTTTCAGGACTAGATATGGGCACTATGAATTTCTGGTCATGCCTTTTGGGGTGACGAATGCCCCAGCTGTCTTCATGAGTTTGATGAACAGGGTGTTCCAGCCGTATTTGGATCAGTTCGTCATAGTCTTCATTGACGACATACTTATCTACTCTCGGACGGAAGAAGAGCACGTAAGACACTTGATGATAGTGCTTCAGATCCTAAGGGATCATCAACTATATGCAAAGCTTAGTAAGTGCGAGTTCTGGTTGGACAGCGTGGTATTCTTAGGCCATGTCATATCTAGCCAGGGGATATCTGTGGATCCCAGGAAGATCGAAGCTGTGTTGGAGTGGGCTGCACCCACTTCTGTACCAGAAATACGGAGTTTCCTCGGTTTGGCAGGTTATTACCGACGTTTCGTCGAAGGGTTCTCGAAGATTGCCAAACCCCTGACACAGCTGACTCAGAAAGGAGTCCTCTTCTATTGGTCTGAAGCTTGTGAGGGAAGCTTCCAAGAACTGAAGCGTCGCTTGACTACAGCGCCTGTACTGGTGATTCCGTCTGAAAATGAGAGATTTACCTTGTATACGGATGCGTCACTGCAGGGTTTGGGCTGTGTGTTGATGCAAAATAAGCACGTGGTGGCTTATGCATCGAGGCAGCTGAAGCCACACGAGGCTAGGTATCCAGTGCACGATTTGGAACTGGCGGCCATCATATTTGCCTTGAAGATATGGAGGCATTACTTGTATGGCACGTCTTTCACTATATATACGGACCATAAGAGCCTGAAGTTCTTATTCACTCAGGCAGAGTTGAATATGAGGCAAAGAAGGTGGATGGATTTGCTCAAAGACTATGATTGTGAAATTGAGTACCATCCAGGTAAAGCAAACTTGATAGCAGACGCCTTAAGCCGGAAGGTGAAGAGTACTGCAGAGGATGTCATGTGTTTGTCGGCCTTGATGACTTCTTATTGCCATCTGGGCTATGATTTCGATGTAGACACGTCGCCTGTGCGAGTGTCGACCCTATTGGCAGAGCCAGACATATTTGAGGCAATCAGGAAGGCCCAGAAGTCGGATAGTGAGGTTCAGAGGTGGACGTCATTGGTACTTCAGGGTCAGCCATCCAAGTTCAGAGTGGCTGAGGATGATTCTTTGAGACTGGGCAACCGATGGGTAGTCCCAGATACACCAGAACTGCGTAGAGGAATATTGGAGCGAGCTCACAGTAGTCGGTTCAGTATCCGCCCAGGGGGAAAGAAGATGTACAAGGATCTGTGTGATCAATTCTGGTGGAGACGCATGAAGCGTGAGGTGATCATTTTCGTTAAAAGATGTTTGATCTGCCAGCAGGTAAAGGCAGAGAGACAGAGGCCTGGTGGTGAGCTGAAGAGCTTAGAGGTGCCTGAATGGAAGTGGGAGCATATATCTATGGACTTTGTGACCCACCTACCTAGGACGGCCTCAGGATTTGATGCTATCTGGGTGATCGTGGATAGGCTGACGAAGACGGCTCATTTCATCCCTTACAGTATGTCATATACATACTTGAAGATGGCCCAGATGTATATACGGGATGTGGTAAGGTTACATGGTATTCCAGTCTCGATGGTGTCTGACAGGGACCTGAGGTTCACTTCACATTTCTGGGATGGTCTCCAGACAGCTTTGGGCACAGAAGTGAGACTGAGTACGGCCTATCACCCTCAGACAGACGGCCAAACAGAGCGTACCATTCAGACGCTCGAGGACATGTTGAGGGCGTGTATTTTGGAGTTTGATACTCCGTGGCAGGATTCAGTGCCGCTGGTGGAGTTCTCCTATAATAACAGTTATCAGGCGAGCATTCAAATGGCCCCTTTTGAAGCTCTGTATGGACGACGATGTAGATCACCACTGTATTGGGAGGACTTGACTAGCAAAGCGGTCGGAGGACCGGATATGATCAGAGATATGGAAGGTAAGATAAAGTTGATACACCAGAAGATGAAAGCGGCCCAGGATAGGCAAGCGGCCTATGCCAATAAGCGGCGACGACCACTAGAATTCCAGTTAGGAGATCGGGTCTTCTTAAAGATTTCGCCCTTCAGGGGTGTGGTTCGTTTTGGGATGCGGGGAAAGTTGTCTCCGAGATATGTTGGGCCATATGAAGTTTTGCAGCGTATCGGTACTTTGGCATATCGTCTGGCTCTACCACCATCCTTGTCTGGCATACACGATGTTTTCCATGTCTCTATGTTATGGAAGTATGAGCCAGATCCGTCTCATGTCTTACAGCCTACAGAAGTTCAGTTAGACTCAGATATGTCCTACGAAGAACGACCAATCAAAATTCTGGATCGAGAGGATCGCAGACTACGGAGCAAAGTTATACCGATGGTCAAAGTTCAGTGGGATCGTCGGGGTGTCGAGGAGGCTACATGGGAGACGGAACGGCATATGGTGCAGCACTACCCAGAACTATTCTCTGGTATGTATTTATGTTTAGTTCCGTTATGATGATGCATGTGGATTTCGAGGGCGAAATCTTATAAGTAGGGGAGTAATGTAATACCCCCGAAAGGTTAAATGATTATATGCTACGATGATGAAATGTTATATGATTATGTGCTACAATAATGAATTATGATGTATCTAAGAGGGTCGTGGTATTTTAATTGGGGGTTATATTTATGATATAATGATATGGTTTAGGTTGCATGTTACGTGTTTTTAATTGTGGTAATGATGTGGTGCAATTGTAAAATGTCAAGGGAAGATACTTTTATACATCGTATGAAATACCGGGATACAATTAAACACCACAAAACCACCCTACATGCAACCACCCACCCCCCACTTGCATACATACACGGAAGTTTTGTGAACATGCCAACATAAATGTTTAAGCATGAACGATGGGCTATGTGGTAGTTTCATGACTATAAATGTGTGTGTTCGAAAATTCTGAACTGAATAATCATGCCCTGTTTTCCGAAAAAGCTGATCGGGTATTGATAAAGAGGGGTAGATTTAATGCATGTCGGGTTAAGCTATAAGTGAAACTTTAATTTTAATACATGCATGAAAGTATGTTGAAACTATTGATATGCTAGTTTAGGCATATAATGTAAGTTATGAAGGAGTTTGAAGGGTGTAAATTGAAGTGTTCGAGATTTCTGGAAAAATCTCGAAGTATATGAACGACCGATCGATCAGTGATGAACACCGATCGATCGGCAAAACCAGTAGCAAAAGGAGTAAATGATGAACAGTTAAGCGATCGATCGGTGAGAGAAACCGATCGATCGGCAGTCACTGTTCATATGTTATAAAATTTTATGATTTTTTTTTGAAATTTGATTTCGATTCTCGTATCGGTGCCTAATATTATATTATGTGGTTATGTAGAGCCATCCCAGGTACCAGCACCATCAAGGAGATAAGTCTATTGACTCCTCCTCCTTTTGAAAAGGTACGTAAGAGACGTACGGGCATCGGACGGTATGACACATCCCTACGCTATGACTATGCATTTATCGCATGAATATGTATACGATGAAATCATGATGTGTATACGATGTTTATATGATGATGTTTATACGATGTTATTGTGGTAAGGTGCCACGGGGTAAGGTGCCCCACATGGTAAGTAGACATGCGATGTTATTGTGGTAAGGTGCCACGGGGTAAGGTGCCCCACATGGTAAGTAGCCATGCGATGTTATTGTGGTAAGGTGCCACGGGGTAAGGTGCCCCACATGGTAAGTAGCCATGCGATGTTATTGTGGTAAGGTGCCACGGGGTAAGGTGCCCCATATGCATGATTATGAATCAGGGACAACAATAAGAAGTTAATGAATAACCAGCATATTTACTTAACCAAGATTTCATGCATTTACTATAATGTTTATATGTTGTTAAGTTAAATTGTATATGCTCATGATGTGTTGTCCCTGTAGGTACGCTTTTGGATGAAAGGACTAAGGGTCGGGTTGAGGCAGTGAGCTACGAGGGACACAGGAACGTTTAGGATTTCAAGTTATGATTAGTATCTACTCTAGGAGTAGTGTAAATCTAAATGACATTCTTTTGGAATGAATGAATTATTTTGAAGTTTTGTAATTTTTGGCCTGTAATCCGGTTAGCTCATGTAACAACCGAATCCTTAAGACGTTATCAATGCATGATTAATCCTTTTTATGTCTAGTAATCACTGTTAAAGTGGGAAGACCCTACACCTCGTCTCGTGTGGCTTCAATTGTCTTGAAGCATAAGCCACAACATGCTTATCCTACATCAGCACACATCGTAAACCCTGAAGCGACGCGTCAGTATAGAAAGTGAACCCCTTGTTCTCCCTGGGAATCACCAATATTGGCGCTGAAGTCAATCTGTGCTTCAATTCCTGGAAGCTCTGCTCACAAGCTTCCGACCAAAAGAATGGAACTCCCTTCTGAGTCAGTTGCGTCAATGGCTTGGCAATCTTTGAAAATCCTTCGACAAAGCGTCGATAATACCCAGCCAAACCAAGAAAACTTCGGATCTCAGTAACTGAAGTCGGCGCAGACCAATCCATAACTGCCACTTCCTTCCTGGGATCTACTGATATCCCCTCTCGAGAGATAATATGACCCAAGAACGCAACACTGCTCAGCCAGAACTCACACTTGCTGAGTTTGGCGTACAACTGATTATCTCTGAGGATCTAAAGCACCGTCCTCAAATGATTGGCATGCTCCTCCTTACTTCTTGAATAAACCAGAATGTCGTCAATAAACACGATGACGAACTGATCAAGATACCTCTGCAATATTCTGTTCATCAAGCTCATAAATACTGTCGGGGCATTCGTCACCCCGAATGGCATCACTAAGAACTCGTAGTCCCCATACCGAGTTCAAAAGGCTATCTTTTGTATGTCATCAGCTCTAACTCGTATCTGGTGATAGACTGACCTCAAGTCAATCTTCGAGTAAAGTTCTGTGCCCTGAAGCTGATCAAATAAGTCAACAATCCTTGGAAGGGGGTACTTGTTCTTAATTGTCACTTTATTCAATTGACGGTAATCGATGCACAGACGCATCAAACTATCCTTTTTCTTCACGAACAAGAATGGTGCACCCCATGGTGATACACTAGGGCGAATGTATCGTTTGTCGAGGAGCTCCTGTAACTGCACTTTCAGCTCCCTCAGCTCTGCCGGTGCCATCCTATAAGGGGCACGGGAAACAGCAGATGTCCCTGGCCGTAACTCAATCTCAAACTCCACATCTCTGATCGGCGGAAAACCTGGAATCTAATCCGGAAACACATCGGTGAATTCCGCAACTACTGGTATATCCTCGATCCTCAACTCTTCTTTTTCCTCAGATACGTCCACGGCATAATTAAGATAGCATGAGTGGCCGCGTTGTAACAATCGCGACATCTTAGCTGCCAAAATCAACAAAATCTTGGGACGAGCGCCGTCCCCATAGAAGGTCCACTGAAACCCCTGATCAGATAAAAAGCGAACCATCTTCTGTCCGCAATCAACCACAGCCTGGTATCTGCTCAATACATCAATGCCGACAATGCAGTCAAAATCTGCCATATCCAACAAAATCATATCGGCCCTCAGATCATTGCCCTCAAAATAAATGAGGCAATCAGATAACAGTCGATCCGCAATCACATGCTTTCCCGTGGGTGTCGAGACCATAAGAGGCGTGGGTATCGGAGACGAACACAAGTGGTGTCTCTCCACAAAAGCAGCAAATACAAAAGGGTTGGAAGCACCTGTATCTATCAAAATAAATGCAGGGTACGTAAGTAAATAACACGTACCATCAATAACCTCCTCTGGGGCTACCTCAGCCTGCTCCCGAGTCAGTGCATACACCTAACCCTACGGCGGTCCTGCCGCCTGACCTCCCTGTGGTCGAGGTGCAAACTGCTGTCTCTATGGTGCCGTCCCGGCATCAAATCTTGGCCTACTCGGCCCAAAGCCTGCCTGACCTGCCCGATTGGGGCAAGCCCTAGCCAGGTGGCCCACCTTGCCACAAACATAACAGCCTCGGTAGTCACGCGTCAGATGAAATCCCCCTGTGTTGGTCCCCGATTGTTTTGCTTCTGACTCTGAGACTGCTTCCCACTGAATCTAGAAGATAAAGAGGCCCCAAGAGGCTTAAACTGGTCTCCTCGTGGCCTCAGGCTGTCAACAGCTGGTCTCTGAGGTGGTATGAAAGGGGGCACATCTTCCTTGTACGCACCAACTGCAATCTCTGCTAGCTCTGCCCTAGTCAGGGCATCATCAAATGAGTTGGGGTTGTTGGAGACAACCCGATCAAATAACTCTGGCCTCAGTCTCTTCAGGAAATGCCTCATCTTGGCATGACTGCTTACAGCGAAATGAGGTACATACCTCAATAGTGAGGAATACTGCATAGCATAATCAGACACTGACAGGTGCCCTGCTTCAAATTAGTGAACTCATCTTCCTTTAATTGTCTGGCAGCTGCAGAAAAGTACCGGTTAAGGAACCGGGTCCTGAATACAGCCCAATCAACCGTCATACCCTGAGCCCTCAGCTTCATAACTGTTGTCTTCCACCACATGGAAGACTTCTTAGCCAACTGAAACTCTGCCAACCTCAGCCAGGCAGTTCGTGCACAGGGCGCTGATACGAGTATCTGCTCTAGTCTCTCAAGCCATTCCTCGGCTGCTTCCTAGTCTCAGTTCCTTCAAATAGCGGTGGATGATAGCTCAAGAACTGGGTCAGACTTATCTCCCCTGGTAGCAGTATCTGTGCAATAGGCTCCACGCCTACAGCAGGTGGCGGTATAGGATTTGACTGAGCAATACTTGCATTGATACTGCCTATATCCCCCACCTCTTCATTGGGGTTCACCGGATTAATAGCTGCCATGTTGTAACACAGGGGTTAACAACAATACCAAAAGCAGTTCATAATATAAGCCGTTAGATAACAAGAGTAATCATATTCAAAAGCATGTTAGTATAACAACTTATACAAAAATATGCACCACATGCATAAACATGCCCACCAATGAATACCTAGCCACCTTGTTTCTAAAGGCTACCCTTTACTTGTTCCCTGGTTATCTAACCACTGCTCTGATACCTCTAATGTGAGACCCCGTTATCTAATCAACAATATAAGGTGCAATTAAGAGAAATAATCATTCATAAATCAGAGTATTAGGCCGTGTTGATATCCTGAGCTTATAGAGATTACAGTACCAAAAGAATTTCAAAAGGGATTAGTTACATTTCTTAGTAACAGCGTGTAAGACTATAGTTCTACTACACTCCTTGTAGAAACTATACAAAATGAAACTCTGTTCTGCTAATCCTGTAGCACTCCTTAAAGCTCAACGTGTCAACCCCGACCCTTGTTCTCTGTATTAAATGCACCTAAAAAGACAACCCCCAACACATGAGCACATCATAATTCATATTCAACATAATATGAATATAAAGCATAATGCACAATCATAGATATAAAATACTTCCTGTATTTCCAATGCATTTAAAACGCTCATTGGTTGTCCCTGTACCATAACTCATAATCAAATCATTATATGAAATTATGGCTTCTTAAATAAATGTCATGACATAACTTCACTTCTTAATCTTAAATCGTTCTTAGTCAGTTTATCATCAGTGTATTTTAATGCCCCTCGCTTCGTAATTTTCTTAACAAGCGGTACTTCTTCCTCGCTTCTTCATACAAGCGGTATCTCTTCCTCGCTTCGTATGGCATACCTCACCTCCATGTGCAAGCGAGCCTCCCCCCTCCCGCTCCACATTTTTAGCGGTATAAACGGTAAGCATTAAAATCATCACTGTGATAACCCTGACTCGAGGAATACACACTCTTTATTCCACCACATACATATGCAACAACAATGCATAACAACATGTATCATACTCATAATGCACAACTTTGCATCTAACATGTGTCAAATAGACAAAATAAAATACATGTTACCGTTGGGAAGCCCGTACGTCGCTTACGTACCTTTCCAAAATATGGTGTATTGCAGGACTCTATCCCCTGCGTTGTGTGGCTACCTGTGATGGCTCTACACAAGTGTACAACACTATATTAGATGCCTCGTTATAATCCAATACCAAAATTAAACAAATTCCACATTTTTCAAAAACACGGCAGATCGATCGATCGGCTTGATCGCTCTTATTTTAAACAATATTTTTCAGTGTAGCGATTGTGTACCGCAAGTGCACGGTGTCAAGTTTTAGTATAGATAGGAAGAATACGGATTGTCGAACCCGCAGGGACTAACAAGCAAGTACCAAATAAGATGCTTTTAACTATATCTAACCTACGATAATTAATTTATAATTAACGACTAATTAATTAATATAAACTACTAATCCAACCAAGTCTATAAAAGTAAACGAGAAAAATCCACTAGAGAAGATTATCGAGACTTTGGCTCACCAATGCAATCCCCTACAATTCTCGATTGAATATCCAAATATTTCTAAGGTGACGAGTTTTCCTAATACATTCGTTATACTTTGGTCCAGTTATAACAAGTCTAATATTAATGTTGCAGTAAACCATTCACGTGTCCTTATTGCACAATTAATATCGAATAAAGATCTATGAAAACTACTAGCCTTCGATTTTGGTAAATCTATTGCTATCACACGTGTGCTAGATTTTACTTGGTCCGTCTCAACCTAAAACCCACGGTATAATTTACTCTATCGTATTGCAATATCCTATGGTCAATTCAATCACAATATAACAATCATTCAAGGGTGATCAATCCCTCAAAAGCATGAAGATCAATAAATTATACGCAAAGAATTAAAGGAATTAAATCAATAAATCATCAAATCATAGGTTCATGACAAAGGATTGCCTAGCCTCGATAATTAATCATAGTTCCTCATAATAAATCAAATCAAAACAAAACGAATAATTAAAGACAAAGAAAAACTCCCAGCGTCGACTCCGGTTGCAGATCTTCGCTCCTTCTCTTGCTTCCTTCTCGATCGTCACTTTAATCGCCTTGTTGGAGTTGTTCCAAAATCATAGGGTAAAAGGTTGAAGGTTGGATAGATGACGGAGAAAGTTTTGGTCTCGAGTGAATAGTGGCATGAATAGTTACGTGAATAGTGGGTGCGTGAGGTTATTGTGATTCGTTGGTGAGATTGGTTGTGGCGTGTGGTATGAGGTGGAGAGAAAGTTGTGATTGGTGGGTGGAGAAGAAGGTGGAGGCGTGTGGTTGATTAAGGGTACGTCCCCCCTCTATGAAATATGATATGAGACATATATATATATATCTTATATTCCTTATTGAATAAAGAAGTCTAATATGTTATATATTATTGGCCCATTGAATATAATAATATACCCCCTTTCCTTGTTTCCTCCATCAGATAAGATCCCCATAATCTAATAAAATATTCTTCAGAATTACACTTCATGTACTGTAATCTGCTAAGTAATTATTTTGTGCATGAATTCCTTGTGACGTAAATCTGCTGCACATCCAAATAAGCTGATGAATAAGTGGTGAATTTATTTCATTGTGCTGCACGTTGTTATTTCTTCCTTAAATATGTTGCTGCGTGTGATGACCTGGGATTATAGATGTTAATCTCGGAGTATTAATAACCCCTTAAAGTTTTATACGTGGCGATTTGGAGTTTAATCGCGGTGTTGGGCCTCCCAAGCTCGTCTATTTGGGCAGTTGGGATCGTTGGATCCCGAGGTTGAGATTGTATTCTCATTTCGGTGAAAAACCTATGAGTTGAGTTTTTAGTGTGACTCGGGATCTGGGGTGCTTGTGTGGGCACCGGTAGGGAGTTTTGAGGTTAGAGAGAGAATTTTTGAAAACAGATGATTTTTAATGAATCATGATGTATTTGTGGGGCTGTTGGTATTTCGGGAAAATTTTGCTATATATACCAGTTGAACCCGAGATTTTAATTTTATAAACCATTTTCCTCACCTTGCCCCGTCTCTCTCTCTCCCCGCGTCTGCACCATTCCCGTCTCCCTCAACCCCCGCCGCTTGAAGCCGTGCGCCCGCCGCCGTCCGGCCACCATCCGGCGCGTCCGGACCGCCGTTGGCTTCGTCTCGTCCAGGCGCATCTTTCTACACCAGGAATTCGAAGTTTCGTCGCGTTTTGGGGTCGGATTTTGCAGAAAACGCAGACGCCCAATTTCTAGGGTTCTTCAATTTTCGAACGTTTTCCTTCCGATTTTCGATTGGGTAACCTCCTTAGCCCTTTTTCGTCATTCTCATGTAATTCCCTGCTTTTTTTGGTGACTTTGGTTCGAAATTATTCCCTAATTTCGTGAGGGTTGTGTTCGAATTTAGGGGTATTGGCAGGGGGGCGGTGATTCTTGTTATTGATTGATTAATTCATGTTTTAGATGAATTATGGTGCATGGTTGGGTTCGAATTTGTGATGTTATGGTTCGAAATTTAGGGATGGTTCTTGATCAATTTCGTTGACGTCTCTTTCGAATTTCCCTCCCTGTATGTGCTCCGCCCCGAGTCTTTTAAATGGTAAATTGTCGTGTGTTGACAATATTTTTTTTTGTATGAGGATTACGGGTGTGCTTGAGCATGGGTTGCATGTTCGTAAATAATTGTGAATTATTTATCGTGTTAGCACATCATTCCTCGGGGCATGGAACTCGAGCAAGGTTTGGCTCGGACTTCGGAGATTTGAGGTACGTGTGACGTACGAGCATTACTTTATATGAGAGCATTGTGAAATACATAGTGTATTTTGATTGCATTAGATGGTTGTGCGTATGGTTATATATATATGTGTTGATATAGCTATGGAACGACCTAATCTTGATATCGCCGCCACAAGCGTGCGTGATTTTAGAGTTGCATAACCTCATAAGATATATGGGGTACTGGATGTATATGACCATTGTAGGGCATTGAGATGCCTGAGAATGATAGTGGAAGCATGTATTCATTATAAGACATGTGAGATGTCTAAGTATAATGGAGAATCAGTATTAGATATTGAGATATCTATATTTGTATGTATAATGAATTTGGAATCATTAATTATTGATATTTGAGAATCAGGCATGCGATGAGTTAAATCAATGTGTTGATTTACTGATTTTTGAGATTTGATGAGTTTGATGATTGTGAGAACAGGGACAGTACACGGAATCCCGGATGAGGACGTTGCCATCCAGGGAGTATCATTTAAAATGCATTAGTATTTACTTTTGTTGTAAATTATGAATTTCATTATTGTGATTATGGGATTTTGTGTATTGGTATGCTCACCCGGTTGGGGGCTGTCTCTGTTGGGGCAGGTGAACAGGTACATCGATGGCTGTGGAGCTGAGCACGAGCTGTTGATTGGATGTACTCCCAGGATCGTGGTACCAGGGCTTGATGGAGCACGGTATCGTATAGAGTACTTATATACACCCGAGGGTTATATACACATTTATGATGCTCGGATGTGAGCACGGTTATACTTGTATATGGGTTGTATATAAAGGCATGAGCCTTTCTCTCTTTCATTCTATGTTGCATGCAATTAAGGGTAGAATTGCTAATGATATGAGAGTCATTGGTGTATTATGTGTGTGTTGAAACCCACTTATGTTGTCTTATGTGTGGTGTCTTCCCTGGCTGGGAATATACTTAGTGTTGCTGTATTCTGTTGATTATGGGTTTTCCCTGGCCGGGAACTATATTATGTGATGTGCTTTTATTTCTGGATGGCTCTATTTATAGGGAGACTCTGCCCAAATTTTATAAAAGTCAACAATGCAAAAGGTGGTGTAATGGGGATGGAAATGGGCGAAATCTATGAGTCTATTTGTTGGTAGAGATGATCTTAATGATGAATATTAAAGAAATTTTGTAATTGCCATTCAATGGTAAAGTATCATCTGAGTTTCCCGATTGATTTTATTGAAACCATGTGACACACATAATGATTAATACACTAATCAAGGGTTAAGGGCTTGGGGTCCTTACATTAGTGGTATCAGAGCAGTGGTTTCTCATTGGGGCTGTTAAGGGCCTAGGAAGTTATTGATAGCACATATTTATGCATGATGACATTAATGTTGTACGACATAACTAATTGTTTATGTGCTTTTATGATATGAAAAGTGGTGTTGCTAACTTTGGTGGCTGCAAGGAATCGTGTGAAACGCGATAGGATGACATTAACTGTAGGGTCTTCCTACCTTAACATCATCGTAATAACATATTAGGGGCTAAACATGCATTTATAACTTCTTAGGGCGCCGATTGTAGCTTTGAGCTAATAAGATTACAGGCCAAGTTAGAATTTCCAAAAGCTAATTAATTACATTCTCAATAATGAATGTTTAAGTTATAGATTTACACTACTCCTAGAGTAAAGACTATCAAAATCCTGTATCCTATGTCCATCTTGCTCCTCTTAGCTCACTGCCTCAATCCGACCCTAGGCCCTTCAGTCCAAAAGTGTACCTACAGGAACAACCCATCATGAGCATGTACATCGTTACTTAACATCATAAGGTAATGGCATATAAATAAATGCATGAAAGTATTTGGTAACATATACTTCCTAGTTAATCGCATTAACCCTCTTTGGTTGTCCCTGTTACATAGTCATGCATATAATCATTAGTTCTAGACATAATGATCAAAATCGTACTTCATTCATAAGCTCATAATCAACAATGTTAATTAGAAATGGGGCTGTCCTGGTTCTATTATGACAGCGGCACAATTGGCCCCCCTCGCTCGACATAAAGCGGAATTGTGATACCCCTCGCTACACCTTGATAGCGGATGTATCTCCTCGCTTAGCGGAATTATGATACCCCTCACTACACCTTGATAGCGGATGTATCCCCTCGCTAGTTATGTGAGCGGCAAGTACCTTCCTCGCTTGCCCATAACAACCACCGGACATTCAACCATTCTTAATAACAATGTTAAACATACATCATCATCATCATATCATAAACATCGTCATCTTATAAACATCATCATCTTATAAACATCATTATCTTGTAAACATTATCATCTTGTAAACATCATCATCTTATAAGCATCATCATCTCATAAACATCATCATCTTATAAGCATCATCATCTTATAAACATCATCATCTTATAAGCATCATCATCTTGTAAACATCATCATCTTATAAACATCATCATCTTTTATCATAACATCATCATCATAATTTACTTATCATAATCATCATCATAAACATCATAAATACTTATGCATCAATGCATAGTCATAGTTTTAGGAATGTGTTACCGTCCGATGCCCGTACGTCTCTTACGTACCTTAATTCCAAAATGGAGAAGTTGTAGAACTTTATCTCCTTGAAGTTGTGGGTACCTGGGATGGTTCTACATAACCATACAAATCGATATTAGAAGCTAAATATAGTCCAATATCCAAAAATCCCACAAAAATAACAAAAACACATAATTGTGTGACTCGCGATCGATCGCTGAGATGCCCCGATCGATCGCGAGATCGCACTGCCCGTTGCTGTCTTTATGTGCCTTCGGCGATCGATCGCCACTTTTGGCGCGATCGATCGCCAAGGTTGGCGATCGATCGCGCCAAAAGTGGCGATCGATCACCAAATGGTTCTGGAGCCTACTGCTGGCTCGCGATCGATCGCCAAGAACGGGCGATCGATCGCCAATCCCTATACATCGAAAATTCGCCATATTGAGCATTTTTCAAGCTCCACTTCAAACCCTTCAAACCCAAACTTTTCTACAACATCAACATCATCATAACACACTAAAACCCACATAAAACACTTCAAAAATCATACCCCATGTGATGTCCAGATTATTATTAATCATTTGTTGGACTAAATATGATTTGGATTTTATTGATAATTAATTTTAGAATTAATTAGAAGTGGAATTGACCAAGTGAAGGTCAACTGGCAAATTAATCGGATCCTAAAATATTTTGAGATTGTAAAATATACTCCGATAATATTTTAGAGATAAATTAATTAAAATGAAGAATTTAAGTTTTGGGTTTTTGGGGTGTGTATAAATCCCAATCGTTGTCTCTAAATAATATGTCAGTGCCCCGGTGACACTTCGATGTACAAAACCGGGTTAGGATACAAAAAAAATAAATATGTCATGTTGGGCATTTTTTTTTCGGACACACAGTAAAAACATGAAAAATCACGCACTGAAATCCCGAACCCCTTTCCTTCGCTGCTGCTCGACCCCTCGCCACTAAACCGCCGCGCCCGCCACCGTCCGAGCTCCTTCCGGCGCGTCCGAACCGCCACCGCCTTCGTCTCTTCCAGGCGCTTCTTTCCATACCAAGAACGTGAAGTTTCGTCGCCGATCGCGTCCGGATCTTGCAAGGAAGTGCGCGGATAAAAATCGCGATTTCGTCCGATTTTGGAGCGATTTTATTCCAATTTTTTTGTGGGTAATTCTCGCCGTCCCTCAGTCGTTATTTACCCGAAATCCCACGAATTTGTGATGAACTTTGGTTTGATTTTTGCTAGCATTTTGGAAGTGTTGCTAGTGTGTGTGTTCGTGTGTGCAGCAGTGTGTGTGCGTGTGTGTGTTCTGTGTGCATGTTAGTGTGTGTTCGTGTGTGTTCTGTGTGTGTGTTTGTATCCAGCATGTATTAGTGTGTGTAGGTGAAGTTTATACAAGAAAATGTGTGTTCCAACATGTATTGGAAGACTTCTATATATGTTGTGCCTTGTGGTTGGATGATGTTTTGTTAATGTAAAAAGTTAACTTAAATTAGTGTAATGGGTTAAGGCGGTTATGTGACTATAAATTGAGTATGAACAATTGGGAATTGGATAGCATGAAAATGTTATTAATTGTAGGGATTTAATCATAACTCACATTATTGAACGGATAATTGTTGAAAATGAATTGGTGATTAAATGTCGTGATTTAGTGTCATTGTTGTTAAAAGGTGAAGACTAGATTCATGCTAGTATGTGTTGACATGGAATAGAGTTATGGTGATATTTATGCTCAAGTGGATAGCATGACATGTATTAATGATTTATGTCACTTTATTGAGTTTCAAATCTTATTAGTACTAAATCAAGAATTTTGGAATGCAATGCATCTTTAAATTGTTAAAGTTGAATTTAATCAATACATGACTTTATGTTGGGATTAAGGGAATTGGATTAAAGGGGTAGAATCTCTAATCTACATGGACCTTTTTTTCATGTCTTGGTTTGAACCACCTCGGTGTGGGTTTGAATAATTGTGGAACATGTTATTGGCTTAATTGGATTGTTTTAGTTAGACACTAGTTGGATATTATTATGCATACACCCTTGCACTTCCTTTCCCTCTGTTGAACTTGTGCGTCTAGTGAACTGCTATGTGAGTTGGGCGTGATCTTGCACGTATGGGTGTGTGTATCCCGCATCATGTGTGTGATGTAGCGGATGGTGGGAGATGATGGGGTGTTGGATTACCATGATTAATGTGAGGATGTGTGCATCCAAAGTATTGATTATGATTTGATTCATAATCTTGAGTTATTGATTTGTGATATGGAAATGTAAGTAAGAACTATTTGATGGATGTTCATTGCTCGGATTATGAGCTAATATTGAATTGATATTCGATATAGACTCTACATGAGGCTTCGGACGTTGATGATAGCTTGTTCATGTTGTCTACTATAAGGTACGTGGTGACGTACGAGCATGTATATCTAGTATCTATACATTCATGTATACATGCAATTTTGAATATGATGTTTCAGGAAAGTGTTTGACTTTAACAATTGAGTCTCATATACGAGTTATGGGGGACACGTAGTGGTACATGATCCAATTATACTAGTTGAGTATTGATTCCTTGGGCATGAGCATTATGAGAAAGTGTCGAGAATGAGATAGTGGGATAACCAGGTTTACATCGATGTTGAATTATTTATGTTGGGCATAAATAATATATTGTTGTTGTATTGAATTCATAGTGTCGTTGAATATCATGTGTTCAATGATAATGCTAAACTTGACATTATGAATGCGCGTGAGTTTGAAACAGGAACAGTGCGTGGAAACTATACAAACTCGGACTCGTACAGGGAGTATACTTTATGAGTTTTGAATGATCTAAACTGTTGCATTATGATTTTGTATATTGTTTTGTGATTGAATATTGGGTTGGAGTATGCTCACCCTGTGTGGGGGCTGTTTCTGTTGAAACAGGTACAACAGGTACGATGCTGCTTTGGAGTGCTAGGCTCAAACCTTGTTGGATGATGCTTCCAGAAGCGTAGTATGAGATTGAGCCGATATACGAGGTTGAGCGGTTGGTATTTATACTAATTATGCATCCGGATGTGTATCCGTTATTCGTTGCTCTTCTGTGAGCACTTGTATCTGTATATGGACTGTATAAGGGTGTTGAAACCCACTTTTGTTGTCTTATTAGTGTGGTGTCTTCCCTGGCTGGGAATTTACTTGTGTTTCTATATTCTGTTTAGTATCGTGTTGTCCCTGGTCGGGAGTCATGTTATGTGATGTGTTTTCATTTCCGGATAGCTCAGTTTGTGGGGAGACTCTGCTCAAATTTTTATAAAAACCCACAAGGTAAAGAGTGGTGTAATGGGGATGGTATTGGTGAAACCCCTGAGTCTATTTGTTGGTGGAAATGATCATATAATGTTGAACATTATTTATGTCATGGGATTATGGGAAACATGTAATGATCCTTTTTATAGAATGAAAAGAAAAATGAAAAATTTATACACATATGACGTCATAAATGAACTAATGACGAGTTTAAGTGTTGGGGCCTTACACCCCAAACATATAAAACATATACCCAAAACAAACCCACATAAAACACCAAATGCTAACCCATTTCAACATCAAACATCATAAAAACTTTAGGAAGGGTTCCATACCTCTTAAGGACTCCAAATCCTACAATAAATCTCACAAACAAAGGTTTTGTGAAGATTTATCCTTCCACTTTTGTTCAAAATCGAAAATAGTGAAATGGGTAGGGTTTGAGAGTGAATTGGGGATTTTTAAAAGAGTAAGGATAA
Organism: Haberlea rhodopensis; assembly: GCA_907163345.1. NCBI lineage: Eukaryota > Viridiplantae > Streptophyta > Magnoliopsida > Lamiales > Gesneriaceae > Haberlea > Haberlea rhodopensis. The sequence goes on along the minus strand of CAJQUN010000466.1, from coordinate 137,482 downwards.
AGTGAGGTTAAAGTGATGGGTAAAGGGTTAAAAAGGGGTTGAGGATTAATTTAAAATTGCACCCCAAGCTTAACATGATTCATAAAATACTCCAACATGGTATTTTTACAAGCATTTACAAAAATGCAATCAACTTCCACTAAAATCATACTTTCCTCATAATTAACAATCAACATAATTAAATCATGTTAACACCTCATTTTCTAACATGCATAACATGCACCCTAAAATGCAACCCCGGGTTACGCCTATCATGTGACTAAACATTTCAACATGATAATTAATTTCAACACATAAATCAATTATCAACATAATTCATCATATAAAAGTAATTAATGCCCAAATTGCATATAATTAATTTCGGGGCATCACATTACTCCCCTACTTATAAGATTTCGTCCTCGAAATCGCATGCCCTTACCCAAATGAAACTAAACATAAATCATACCAGAAATAGTTCCGGGTAATGCTGTATCATATGCCGTTCCGTCTCCCACGTAGCCTCCTCGACACCCCGACGATCCCACTGAACTTTAATCATCTGTATAACTTTGCTTCGTAAATCTGTGATCCTCACGATCCAGAATTCTGACCGGTCGTTCAACGCAGGATACATCTGAGTCCAACTGCACTTCAGTAGGCTGCAATACATGAGACGGATCTGGCTCGTATTTCTCAGGGATAACTTCCCCCGCATACCAAAACGAACTACACCCTTGAAGGGTGAGATTTTCAAGAAGACCTTGTCTTCTACTTGGAATTCTAGCGGTCGCCGCCGCTTATTGCCATAGGCTGCTTGCCTATCCTGAGCCGCTTTCATCTTTTGGCGTATCATCTTAATCTTTTCTTCCATTTTCTTAATCATATCCGGTCCTCCGACCGCTTTACTAGTCAATCCCTCCCAATACAGCGGTGACCTACATCGTCGTCCATAAAGAGCTTCAAAAGGGGCCATTTGAATGCTCGCTTGATTGCTGTTATTATAGGAGAACTCTACCAGTGGTATAGAATTTTGCCACGGAGTATCAACTCCAATACACATGTCCTCAACATATCCTCGAGCGTCTGTAAAGCACGCTATGTCTGCGGGTGATAAGCTATACTCAGTCTCACCTCTGTACTCAAAGTTGTCTGAAGACCCTCCCAGAAATGTGGAGTAAACCTTGGGTCTCTGTCAGACACAATCAAGACTGGAATGCCATGTAACTTCACCACATCCCGCACATATAGTTGGGCCATCTTTAGCTACGCGAAAGTCATACAGTAGGGGATGAAATGAGCTACCTTCGTCAGCCTATCCACGATTACTCAGATCGCATCAAGTCCTGAGGCCGTTCTTGGTAGGTGGGTCACAAAGTCCATAGGTATGTGCTCCCACTTCCACTTAGGTACTTCCAAGCCCTTCAGCTCGCCATCAGGCCTCTGTCTTTCTGCCTTCACTTGTTGGCAGATCAAACATCTTTTGACAAAAGTCATAACATCACGCTTCATGCGTCTCCACCAGAATTGACCGCATAGGTCCTTGTACATCTTTCTTCCTCCGGGGTGGATACTGAACCGACTACTGTGGGCTCGCTCCAATATTGCTCTACGCAACTCTGGTGAATCTGATTGTCTTTCTGCCTTCACTTGTTGGCAGATCAAACATCTTTTGACGAAAGTCATAACATCACGCTTCATGCGTCTCCACCAGAATTGACCGCATAGGTCCTTGTACATCTTTCTTCCTCCGGGGTGGATACTTAACCGACTACTGTGGGCTCGCTCCAATATTCCTCTACGCAACTCTGGTGAATCTGGGACTACCCATCGGTTGCCCAGCCTTAAGGAATCATCTTCTGCTATTCTGAACTTTGATGGTTGCCCTTGAAGTACTATCAATGACCATCTATGAACCTCATCATCCGATCTCTGGGCTTTCCTGATAGTCTCAAATATGTCCGGCTCATCCAACAAGGTTGACACTCGCACCGGCGACGTGTCCACATCTAAATCATAGCCCAGATGGCAATAAGAAGTCATTATCGTTGATAAACACATAGCGTCCTCAATAGTACTCTTCACCTTCCGATTTAAGGCGTCTGCTATCAAATTTACTTTACCAGGATGGTACTCAATTTCACAATCAAAATCTTTGAGTGAATCCATCCATCTTCCTTGCCTCATATTCAGTTCAGCCTGAGTGAATAGAAACTTCAGGCTCTTATGGTACAAAAAAAAAATGGTAATGAAGTACCATATAGATAATGCCGCCAAATCTTCAAGGCGAAAATGATGGCCGCCAGTTCCAGATCATGAACTGGGTATCTCGTCTTATGAGGCTTCAACTGCCTCGAAGCATAAGTCACCACGTGCTTATCTTGCATCAACACACAGCTTCAGCTTTCTTGGGATCTACAGACATCCCTCAGCTAGACATAACATGACTCAAGAACACCATACTGCTCAACCAAAACTCGCACTTACTGAGCTTTGCATATAACTGATGATCCCTAAGGATCTGGAGTACTGCCCTCAAGCGCCTTACGTGTCCCTCTTCAGTTCGGGAGTAAATAAGTACATCGTCAATGAAAACAATGACGAACCGATCCAAATACGGCTGGAACCCCCTTGTTCATCAAACTCATAAACACAGTTGCGACATTCGTCACCCCAAAGGTCATGTGATGACCAGAGATTAGGGATGTTAATCCTGGAGTGTTAATAACCCCCTAAAGTTGTTTTACGTGGCGATTTGGAGTTTAATCGAGGTGTTGGGCCTTCCGGGCTCGTCTATTTGAGTAGTTGGGATCGTTGGATCCCGAGGTTGAGATCGTATTCTCATTTCGGTGAAAACCTATGAGTTGGGTTTTTAGTGTGACTCGGAACCTCGGGTGCTTTGGGTGGGCACCGGAAGGGGGTTTTGGAGTTAGAGAGAGAATTTTTGAAAACAGATAATTTTTAATGAATCGTGATGTATTTGTGGGGCTATTAGTATTTCGGGGTATTTTTGCTATAAATACCAGTTGAACCCGAAATTTTAATTATTTGGAAGCTTTTTCAGCATCTCACCCGTCTCTCTCTCTTCCCTTTCCCGTCTGCTTTCCCGATCCCCTTTGACCCACGCAGCTTCAGGCCGTGCGCCCGCCGCCGTCCGGCCGCCATCCGCCGCGTCCAACCTACCGTTGGCTTCGTCTCGTCCAGGCGCACCTTCCCATACCACCAATTCGAAGTTTCGTCGCGTTTTGGGGTCGGATTTTGCAGTAGACGCAGACGCCCAAAATTTAGGGTTCTTCGATTTTGAACATTTTCCTTCCGATTTTTGATTGGGTAACCTCCCTTACCCCTTTTTCGTCATTATTGTGTAATTCCCTGCCATTTTTGTGTTCTATTAGTTCGAATTCTTGCTGTTGGCGTGAGTTGGTTCGAATTTATGCTGTTTGCGTGGGTTAGGGTTCGAAATTGGGGTTTATGTTTGAATTTTGGGGGTTTTTGGCAAGGGGTGATGATTCTTGCTATTGATCGATTAATTCATGTTTTAGATGTATTATGGTGCTTAGTTTGGGTTTGATTTGTGTTGTGAAGGTTCGAAAATTTGTGGGGAGTTCTTGAGCAATTTTCGATAATGGTTAATTGTCGTGTGTTGACAATATTTTTGAGGGTTATGGGTGTGCTTGAGCATGGGTTGCATGTTCATAAATAATTGTGAATTATTTATCGTGTTAGCACATCGTTCCTCGGGGCATGGAACTCGAGCAAGGTTTCGCTCGGACTTCGGAAATTTAAGGTACGTGCGACGTACGAGCATTACTTTATATGAGAGCATTTGTGAAATACATAATGTATTTTAATTGCATTAGATGGTTGTGGGTATGGCTATATATATATGTGTTGATATGACTATGGAACGACCTAGTCTTGACATCGCTGCCACAAGTGTGTATAATACTAGAGTAGTATAACCTTACATGAAATATGGGGTACTAGGTTTATATGACTATTGTAGGGCATTTGAGATGCCTGAGAATGATCGTGGAATCATGTATTCATTATAAGACATGTGAGATGTCTAAGTATAATGGAGAATTGGTAAAATAAATGCTAGGCATTTGAGCTATCTGTGATTGGTAGCAAAGTTGAAAATCAGTATTAGATATCGAGATATCTATATTTGTATGTATAATGAATTTGGAATCATTAATTATTGATACTTGAGAATCAGGCATGCTATGACTTAAATCAATGTGTTGATTTACTGATTTTTGAGATTTGATGAGTTTGATGATTGTGAGAACAGGGACAGTACACGGAATCCCGGATGAGGACGTTGCCATCCAGGGAGTATCGTTTAAAATTCATTAGTATTTACTTTTGTTGTAAATTATGAATTTCATTATTGTGATTATGGGATTTTGTGTATTGGTATGCTCACCCCGTTGGGGGCTGTCTCTGTTGGGGCAGGTGAACAGGTACATCGATGGCTGTGAAACTGAGCTCGAGCTGTTGATTGGATGTACTCCCAGGATCGTGGTACCAGGGCTTGATGGAGCACGGTATCGTATAGAGTACTAATATACACCGAAGGTTATATACATATTTATGATGCTCGCATGTGAGCACGGTTATGCTTGTATATGGGTTATATATAAAGGCATGAGCCTTTCTCTCTTTCATTCTATGTTGCGTGCAATTAAGAGTAGAATTGCTAATGATATGAGAGTCATGGGTGTATTATGTGGGTGTTGAAACCCATTTATGCTGTCTTATGTGTGGTGTCTTCCGTGGCTGGGAATTTACTTAGCGTTGCTGTGTTCTGTTGAGTATGTGTTTTCCCTGGCCGGGAACTATATATTGTGATGCGCTTTTATTTCGGGATGGCTCTATTTATGGGGAGACTCTGCCCAAATTTTTATAAAAGTCTACCATGTGAAAAGTGGTGTAATGGGGATGGAAATGGGCGGAATCTATGAGTCTAATTGTGGGTAGAGATGATCTTAATGTTGAATATTAAAGAAATTTTGTAATTGCCATTCAATGGTAAAGTATCATCTGAGTTTCCCGATTGATTTTATTGAAACCATGTGCCACATATAATGATTAATACACTAATCAAGGGTTAAGGGCTTGGGGTCCTTACATTAGTGGTATCAGAGCAGTGGTTAGCTCTTTGGGGCTGTTAAGGGCCTAGGAAGTTATTGATAGCACATACTTATGCATGATGGCATTAATGTTGTATGACACAACTAGTTGTTTATGTGCTTTTTATGATGTGAAAAGTGGTGTTGCTAATCATTGTGATTGCAGGAATCGTGTAGCATGTGATGGGATGGCATTAATGGTGATGTCTGGCCCTTCATGTATTATGTGTTAAGGGATCTGATTTTGTAGGAAAATCAGGAAAGGTGAGACGTACGGGCTTCGGACGGTAAAACGTGTTACTCCTTTGATTATGTATATCGTGGGTAGTGAACCCTTACATGTGATGGTATATGTGAAATGATAGTGATATATATTGTGATAATGGAATCAACTGTTGTGCTTGATTATTGTGGTAGAATTGATGAATGTTCCGGTAGCCTTTATCTCCGAGCGAGGGAGGTACTTGCCGCTGTCATGAATAAGCGAGGTAACATGCCGCTGTCATTGTCGAAGCGAGGGGTCCTAAAATTCCGCTGTTGTATTGGGACCGGAGCAGTCACAATTCTAGTGATTAATGTGGAATATTGTGGTTATAACTGGAACGTGATATCGATCATTATATTGTGAACTGTGGTATTAACCTGGATGCAGGTATAGGAAGCTAGTGGAAGTTCCGGTAGTTGTTATATTCGAGCGAGGGAGGTACTTGCCGCTGTCATATGAAGTGATGGTAATATGATATTTGCCGCTGTCATGTCTAAGCGAGGTAACATGCCGCTGTCATTGTCGAAGCGAGGGATATCATATGATGCCGCTATATGTCGAAGCGAGGGGTCCTAAAATTCCGCTGCTATAACAGGACCGGAACAACCACATTACCGATATTGATAGCGATGTCTCATTCCTCTATGTTGGTTGGCGATGGTTCATGCCGCCAAGTGTATTAATAGCGATGTCTCATTCCGCTATGTTGGTTGGCGATGGTTCTTGCCGCCGGATATATTGATAGCGATGTCTCATTCCGCTATATTGATTGGCGATGGTTCTTGTCGCCGGATATATTGATAGCGATGGTTCATTCCGCTATATTGATTGGCGATGATTCTTGCCGCCGGATATATTGATAGCGATGGTTCATTCCGCTATATTGATTGGCGATGATTCTTGCCGCCGGATATATTCATAGCGATGGTTCGTTCCGCTATTCCATTGGCGATGACATATGCCGCCGGGTGTTCATAGCGATGGTACATTCCGCTACATCTATGGCGATGGTTCATGCCGCCAGATGTCTATAGCAATGTTTTATGCCGCTGACTCTATGACGAGGGATTATGCCACTGATTCTATAGCGACGGGTTATGCCGTTATGTACATGACGCTGGATTACGCCACCTACGAGCGATGGGTGCTGATTGCGTACCACTGTTGGATGACGGAGACGGGTATGCCGCTATATTGTTAGCAATGAGGTATGGCATATTCCTGTTTATTTAGCACTATTGTGGATATCATTTGTTGATTTACTTATGCTGTCATGTGTTTGACGATGAGATTATAGACGTCGTGTATCGACATATACTGTCACGAGTCGACAGTATTATTTCAAAGTCGTATGTTGACAGGTACCGTCACGGGATGACTATGACATAGTGGATGTTCTATGAAGACGTGTAGCGTAGTTTTGATGATTAATACATTTATGTTATGTTATGTATTAGGTTGTATGGTTTGAGTGCCGATGATGAGCACATGGTAGAGTCTGGGTCACTAGTTGACGAGACCTTTTGCCGAGCAAGTTTGCTCGGTGGAGTATTGGATGTATTGTGCCGGTAAATGTACCACATCATGTTATAGAGTTAAATAATTGTCGAGCGATGATACCCTTGGGTATGCTCGTTGGTTTGGCTAGGGCCAAGTGATTGGTGGTAAGAGTAGTCATTGAGGAAACTACTCGCTTGTGTTGTGACGTAGGGTAGACATGGTTGCACCCACCCTGAGGGTATGGGATATATCATATTGGATTATGATTGCATCATAAGTGAGCAAGGACACCGGGTTGTCCATTGTGCTTGGTATTTTAGAGATATGTTGGGCGATGACCCATTACTCTAACGGTTTGTACGGTATGGCATACCGAGATGGAACATATGGTTTGTTGGTGGGCTTGATATGAGCCTATGGAGACAGCGCTTTGCTAGCCAGATATTGGGGGAATGATATAGTGTGATTGTTGGAGCCATTATACTACACGTTGGAACCGAGTTTGGTGAACGTATGATGATACGATGAAGACTTTTGGCAGGCTTTTGATTGTCCCTTTGTAGCATGATGTTCGAGGCATGTGACACCCCATGAGAACGTTTATACGTCTATTGTTTTGAGGGTCTTGTCTGGGATAGCTCATAATGTTGGAGTACCAACAAGAGAGTCATCAAGTCGTCGTTGACTCGATCTGGGGAATCCGTGTACTCGGGATGCAATGGGTGTTATTGTATCCAGTTTTTCCGAACGGTGGTTCGAGACTTGTGGATCTCGAGTTCGATGGCTCTTCCCTTGTGAGGAAGGAGGTAGTATTATACCTATTTGGGAATCTTTGAAAGATTCGGTAACTTGGTACGTGTGGTGTTGATTTTGGGAATCACGCCGTGTTGTTGATCGTCGATTATCAGCCTCCTCTGGATGGGAATGACTCAGAATTGACAGTTGTGATGACCAGGGATTATAGATGTTAATCCCGTAGTGTTAATAATCCCTAAAGTGGTTTTACGTGGCGATTTGGAGTTTAATCGAGGTGTTGGGGCTTCTGGGCTCGTCTATTTGGGTAGTTGGGATCGTTGGATCCAGAGGTTGAGATTGTATTCTCATTTGGGTGAAAAACCTAAGAGTTGGGTTTTTGATGTGTCTCGGGATCTCGGGTGCTTGTGTGAGCACCGGTAGGGGGTTTTGGAGTTAGAGAGAGAATTTTTGAAAACAGATGATTTTTAATGAATCACGATGTATTTGTGGGGCTATTAGTTTTTCGGGGTATTTTGCTATAAATACCAATTGAACCCGAGATTTTTATTAAAATTGCATTTCAGCCCCACTTTCCCCTTCTCTCTCTCCCCGCCGATTTCCGCCTGCCCAGCCCCCTCCGCGCGCAAAAACGCTTCGCCCGCCGCCGTCCCGCCGCCGTTCGGCGCGTCCGACCTACCCACGGCTTCGTCTCGTCCAGGCGCTCCTTTCCCCTCCGGCAATTCGAAGTTTGGTCGCGTCTCTCGTTCGGATTTTGAAGGAATGCGTCGATCCCCAATTTCTAGGGTTCTTCGATTTTCGTCCGATTTCCTTCCGATCTTCGTATGGGTAACCTTCCTTACCCCTTTTTCGTCCCTCTCATGTTATTCCCTGCTAAATTTGGAGGTATTGTGTTCGAATTTAAGGATTGTGTTCGAATTTGTGGATTTTGGTTCGAATTTCATGATGTTTGAGGGGTTTATGTTCGATTTTGGGGGTTTTTGGCATGAGGATGATGATTCTTGTTGTTATTCGATTTATTCATGTTTAAATGAATTATGATGCTTAATTGGGTTCGAATCGAGTTGTTATGGTTCGAATTTTGCCCTAATTTGGTGAGGGTTTGATTTCGAATTTTGGGGGTTTTGGCTATGGGTTGATGATTCATGTTAGGGATCGTTTATTACATGTTTTAGATGATTTATGATGCTTGGTTGGGTTCGAATTGTGATGCTAGGGTTCGAATTATCGAAGGTGTTCTTGGGCAATTTTTCGATATGTCGCATTCGTTTTCCCTCCCTGCATGTACCCTGCCCCGGGTCTTTTAAATGATTTATTGTCGTGTGTGGACAATATTTTGAGGATGTGCTTGAGCATGGGTTACATGTTCGTAAATAATTGTGAATTATTTATCGTTTTAGCACATCGTTCCTTGGGGCATGGAACTCGAGCAAGGTTTGGCTCGGACTTCGAGGATTTAAGGTATGTTTAGCGTACGAGCATAGTTTAAATGATGTTTTACAAGTATGATGCATGATTTAAATACATGAAATGTTTTACTATGATGGTACCGGGACTTGGTTACGTATGTTGATTCACATGGTGAAATGCTTGGTGCCGCTATGAAGCGAGCAAATGATGGGGTGTTGTTGCTACGGAGCAAACACCGATAGTATGATGCTACTTTGAAGTAAGAAATGAAAATGTGGTATTTGATTAGATATCTAGGATATCTGTATTTTATTCTCTATTGGTAATGAATAGGAACAGAGACGTAGTTAATCAGAGAAGTGATTAACTAGTATCGGAAGTTTAGGAAATCTCAATATGATATCTAGAATTATGATAATTGCTAGATAAAGAAAGATGTTATGAGATGTTGTTAAATTGAAACTGGCTAGGGTTAACCAATATGATGATTAACTGCATATTCAGGATTTGATGATTTATCTGTTTTGAGAACAGGGTTATTACAGGGGTACGCTATGATGAGGATGATACCATCCAGGAAGTATCACATATGTTCAACAATATTTACATTTTCGTAAATTATGTATTATGTCATTATGATTATGAAATTGTGGAATTGGTATGCTCACCCCGTTGGGGGATGTCTCTGTTGGGGCAGGTGAACAGGTACATCGATGGCTTTGGAGAGGAGCTCGAGCTGTTGATTGGATGTACTCCCAGGATCGTGGTACCAGGGCTTGATGGAGCACGGTATCGTATAGAGTACTTATATACCCATGAGGGTTATATACATATTCATGATGCTCGCATGTGAGCAAGATTATACTTGTATATGGGTTGTATATAAAGGCATGAGCCTTTCTCTCTTTCATTCTATGTTGCATGCAATTAGGGGTAGAATTGCTAAATGATATGAGAGTCATTGGTGTATTGTGGGTGTTGAAACCCACTTTTGTTGTCATATGTGTGGTGTCTTCCCTGGCTGGGAATTTACTTGATATTGCTGTATTCTGATGAGTGTTATGTTTTCCCTGGCCGGGAATTATGTTATGCGTTGTGCTTTTATTTCGGGATAGCTCTATTTATGGGGAGACTCTGCCCAAATTTTTATAAAAGTCCACAATGTAAAAAAAGTGGTGTAATGGGCGAACTCTATGAGTCTATGGTTGTTAGGATGATGAGCTTATAACACTGTATGTTAAAGAAAATTTTTTAATTGTCATTCAATGGTAAAGTATCATCTGAGTTTCCCGAATAATTTTATTGAAAGCATGTGCCACACATAATGATTAATACACTAATAAAGGGTTAAGTATATGGGGTCCTTACAACAGTTGTGTTTGGGGCTTAGGGGTATGTTGTAGATACCCGAGCCAAGTGCATTGAGCATGCATGTGATGTCCGTGCCTAGGCAGGTATACCGGTGAGTATACGGATGCCAGTTATTGATTTCCTTTTGTCAAGCATAGAGTTATACTATTTTTGGATGGTTAAATCTCTGATGAGAGATATTGAACACCTTGAGATTGGGAATCTCCATGGCACGATAATTATGAGAAACAATCGTGAAGTTAGTTGACTCCCTGAGGAGGGATTATCTTGTGTGGGTTGAGGTATTTCCTTGTTGGTGTTTTCCTTCGAGTTATACGATAGCCTTCCCAAGTTTGGATTGTTAAATCCTAGGATTATCAAGGGATGGCAGGAATTCAGATTGGTTGGGTGTAGCTGTCGACACAAGCGTTGAGGATGCCATGGGTCTATTGCATGTCCTTTCAGAATTTGAACTCTGTGGAGTCTCGATGGTTTATTTATGATCATGATGTGATCCTTGGAATATCCGGAGGTGGACATCTTGTGAGATGTCTTTTGTGTGAATCTGTGGCCGTGAGTTGCCCAAATTGAGTTGCATTGATGCGACTGCTCATTTGATGGAGGAGGTTTGAAAGTGGAGACCAGGTTTGGTATGTGTACATCGTGGTATACTAGTGTTTTCCTCGTAATGATGTGTATTAGACATCGTGAGTCATAATAAAGATGTCATTGAATGATATCTACGATAGAATCGGGAGCGATTCGAATCCTTGCAGTTTCGGTTGACTAACTGCTTTTGGACTGTTAGCGTTGAGTTGTGCTGACGCTCTTTGACGTTATGATGGATTTGGAAGTCTATTCCACTCCAGAGTTTGACACGAGGTCAACGTTCTCACGGTTGAAGTGTCATTCATGATGCGTTCATACTAGTTGTATTAGAACTAAGGATGACTGTCCGATCTACGGTCGTAAGTATTGGTTGTTTTGCGGTCATGAGGGACTGACTTTTGGGATGACCCGCATCGAGGTACGTTTTGCCTCTTGGGTGATATGTTGGTTTTGGTATGTCGCTCTGTTTCAGAGTTTGATGTGAGGTAAGTATCCTCGCGTTTATTAAGACGATCGTTATGGCTTCATGTTGTTGTGTAGCCCGGGTGTTACGTGATACACCGGTGCTAATTTCGAGGACGAAATTCTTTTAGTGGGGGATATTGTGATGACCAAAGATTAGGGATGTTAATCCCGGAGTGTTAATAACCCCCTAAAGTTGTTTTACGTGGCGATTTGGAGTTTAATCGAGGTGTTGGGCCTTCCGGGCTCGTCTATTTGAGTAGTTGGGATCGTTGGATCCCGAGGTTGAGATCGTATTCTCATTTCGGTGAAAACCTATGAGTTGGGTTTTTAGTGTGACTCGGAACCTCGGGTGCTTTGGGTGGGCACCGGTAGGGGGTTTTGGAGTTAGAGAGAGAATTTTTGAAAACAGATGATTTTTAATGAATCATGATGTATTTGTGGGGCTATTAGTATTTCGGGGTATTTTTGCTATAAATACCAGTTGAACCTGAAATTTTAATTATTTGGAAGCTTTTTCAGCACCTCACCCGTCTCTCTCTCTTCCCTTTCCCGTCTGCTTTTTCGATCCCCTTTGACCCACGCAGCTTCAGGCCGTGCGCCCGCCGCCGTCCGGCCGCCATCCGCCGCGTCCGACCTACCGTTGGCTTCGTCTCGTCCAGGCGCACCTTCCCATACCACCAATTCGAAGTTTCGTCGCGTTTTGGGGTCGGATTTTGCAGTAGACGCAGACGCCCAAAATTTAGGGTTCTTCGATTTTGAACATTTTCCTTCCGATTTTTGATTGGGTAACCTCCTTACCCCTTTTTCGTCATTATTGTGTAATTCCCTGCCATTTTTGTGTTCTATTAGTTCGAATTCTTGCTGTTGGCGTGAGTTGGTTCGAATTTATGCTGTTTGCGTGGGTTAGGGTTCGTAATTGGGGTTTATGTTCGAATTTTGGGGGTTTTTGGCAAGGGGTGATGATTCTTGCTATTGATCGATTAATTCATGTTTCAGATGTATTATGGTGCTTAGTTTGGGTTCGATTTGTGTTGTGAAGGTTCGAAAATTTGTGGGGAGTTCTTGAGCAATTTTCGATAATGGTTAATTGTCGTGTGTTGACAATATTTTTGAGGGTTATGGGTGTGCTTGAGCATGGGTTGCATGTTCATAAATAATTGTGAATTATTTATCGTGTTAGCACATCGTTCCTCGGGGCATGGAACTCGAGCAACGTGGAATCATGTATTCATTATAAGACATGTGAGATGTCTAAGTATAATGGAGAATTGGTAAAATAAATGCTAGGCATTTGAGCTATCTGTGATTGGTAGCAAAGTTGAAAATCAGTATTAGATATCGAGATATCTATATTTGTATGTATAATGAATTTGGAATCATTAATTATTGATACTTGAGAATCAGGCATGCTATGAGTTAAATCAATGTTTTGATTTACTGATTTTTGAGATTTGATGAGTTTGATGATTGTGAGAACATGGACAGTACACGGAATCCCGGATGAGGACGTTGCCATCCAGGGAGTATCGTTTAAAATTCATTAGTATTTACTTTTGTTGTAAATTATGAATTTCATTATTGTGATTATGGGATTTTGTGTATTGGTATGCTCACCCCGTTGGGGGCTGTCTCTGTTGGGGCAGGTGAACAGGTACATCGATGGCTGTGAAACTGAGCTCGAGCTGTTGATTGGATGTACTCCCAGGATCGTGGTACCAGGGCTTGATGGAGCACGGTATCGTATAGAGTACTAATATACACCGAAGGTTATATACATATTTATGATTCTCGCATGTGAGCACGGTTATGCTTGTATATGGGTTGTATATAAAGGCATGAGCCTTTCTCTCTTTCATTCTATGTTGCATGCAATTAAGAGTAGAATTGCTAATGATATGAGAGTCATGGGTGTATTATGTGGGTGTTGAAACCCATTTATGTTGTCTTATGTGTGGTGTCTTCCCTGGCTGGGAATTTACTTAGCGTTGCTGTGTTCTGTTGAGTATGTGTTTTCCCTGGCCGGAACTATATATTGTGATGCGCTTTTATTTCGGGATGGCTCTATTTATGGGGAGACTCTGCCCAAATTTTTATAAAAGTCTACCATGTGAAAAGTGGTTTAATGGGGATGAAAATGGGCGGAATCTATGAGTCTAATTGTGGGTAGAGATGATCTTAATGTTGAATATTAAAGAAATTTTGTAATTGCCATTCAATGGTAAAGTATCATCTGAGTTTCCCGATTGATTTTATTGAAAGCATGTGCCACATATAATGATTAATACACTAATCAAGGGTTAAGGGCTTGGGGTCCTTACAGGTCATGACTAAGAATTCATAGTGCCCAAATCTTGTCTTGAAAGCTGTCTTCTGAACATCAACACTCACAAAGCAGTCAAAATTTGACATTCCCCGATCAATCAAATCTGACCTTAGCTCGCTATCCTCAAAATAAATGAGGCCATCATAGACAATCCGATCAGCAGTCAAACTTCTTCCAGCGGGTGTCAAGACTACTAAAGGCGTGGGCGACGGAGAAGTGCATATGTGGTACCTTTCCACAAAACTTGTCGACACAAAAGAGTGTGGCGCACCTGTATCTATCAATATAAAAGCAGGGTGCATAAATAAAAGATACGTACCCGCTATCACTTCTTCCGGAGCCGCTGTAGCCTGCTCCCTTGTCAATGCATAAACCTGCCCTTGAGGTGGCCCCATAAGCTGACCTTCATGCTGCCTTGGTACAAACGGTGGCCTGTGCTGCACTGCTCTGTCCGCAGGCCTCCCCGCAGAGTTCTGTTGTCCTTCCCGATTGGGACACTGCCGAGCAAAGTGGCCCTTATTGCCACAAACATAGCAACCTACGCAGTCTTTGGTCATATGTGATTGCCCACAAAGAGAGCATTGAACCTCCCCAAACCTGCCTCCCTGAGACTGGCCTCTTCCTGATGGGGCGTTATTCTTACGGTTTCCTATCCAACGATTCTCGGGCCTCTTACCACTGAATCTCGAAGCCGAAGTATTCCCCTTTGGCTTGAATTGATCACCCCTTGGTTTCAAATTGTCAGAAGTTGACCTCTGAGGGGGTGCTGGAGGTGGCACGGCATCAGGATATGCACCAACTCCCAGTTCGGCTAACTCAGCCCTTGTAAGTGCATCATCAAAACAAGCAGGGCCATAAGTGACCACCCTGTCTTACAGTTCAGGCCTCAAGCCTTTCATGAAGTTCCTCATCTTTGCTTGAGTACTTACGGCGATGTGAGGCATATATCTGAGCAAGGAACAGTATTGGAGAGCATAATCTGACACCGGCATGTTACCTGCTTGAGGTTAGTGAATTCATCTTCCTTGGCTTGCCGTGCAGCAGCTGAGAAATAGCGGGTCAGAAACCGAGTTCTGAACAGCTTCCAATTAACTTCATGACCTTGAGCCTCTTGCTCTACTACTGTGGTCTTCCACCACATCAACGCCTTCTTGGCCAACTGGAACTCTGCTAGTCTGATCCAGGCTGTCTTAGTACGAGGAGCTGCCACAAATATTTGCTCTATTCTTTCCAACCAGTCTTCTGCCTGTTCCCCTGTCTCCGCTCCTTCAAATGTCGGAGGTCGGTATGCAAGAAATTGAGTCAAGCTCAGTTCCCCAGGCAGTAATTGCTGCTCAGACGGTTCTTCGCCAAAGGCTGGCGGGGGTAGGGGATTCGTACGTCCGGCACTTGCGTTGACACTCACAGCGTCACCCACTTCCACATTTGCTGCCATACTGCAACACAAGGGTTAACAACAATACCCAAAAGCAGTTCATATAATACATCGTTAGAGAAACAAAACATGTTAGTGTAACATCATATACTTCATATGCAACGTATGCACAAAACATGCTTAAAAGTAAGCACCTAGCCAACTTATTGCTAAGGCTACCCTTCACTCATTTCCGGGTTATCTAACCACTGCTCTGATACCACTAATGTAGGGTCTTCCTACCTTAACATCATCGTAATAACATATTAGGGACTAAACATGCATATATAACTTCTTAGGGCGCCGATTGTAGCTTTGAGCTAATAAGATTACAGGCCAAGTTAGAATTTCCAAAAGCTAATTAATTACATTCTCAATAATGAATGTTTAAGTTATAGATTTACACTACTCCTAGAGTAGAGACTATCAAAATCCTGTATCCTATGTCCATCTTGCTCCTCTTAGCTCACTGCCTCAACCCGACCCTAGGCCCTTCAGTCCAAAAGTGTACCTACAGGAACAACCCATCATGAGCATGTACATCGTTACTTAACATCATAAGGTAATGACATATAAATAAATGCATGAAAGTATTTGGTAACATATACTTCCTGGTTAATCGCATTAACCCTCTTTGGTTGTCCCTGTTACATAGTCATGCATATAATCATTAGTTCTAGACATAATGTTCAAAATCGTAATTCATTCATAAGCTCATAATCAACAATGTTAATTAGAAATGGGGCTGTCCTGGTTCTATTATGACAGAGGCACAATTGGCCACCCTCGCTCGACATAAAGAGGAATTGTGATACCCCTCGCTACACCTTGATAGCGAATGTATCTCCTCGCTTAGCGGAATTATGATACCCCTCGCTACACCTTGATAGCGGATGTATCCCCTCGCTAGTTATGTGAGCGGCAAGTACCTTCCTCGCTTGCCCATAACAACCACCGGACATTCAACCATTCTTAATAACAATGTTAAACATACATCATCATCATCATATCATAAACATCGTCATCTTATAAACATCATCATCTTATAAACATCATTATCTTGTAAACATTATCATCTTGTAAACATCATCATCTTATAAGCATCATCATCTCATAAACATCATCATCTTATAAGCATCATCATCTTATAAACATCATCATCTTATAAGCATCATCATCTTGTAAACATCATCATCTTTTATCATAACATCATCATCATAATTTACTTATCATAATCATCATCATAAACATCATAAATACTTATGAATCAATGCATAGTCATAGTTTTAGGAATGTGTTACCGTCCGATGCCCGTACGTCTCTTACGTACCTTAATTCCAAAATGGAGAAGTTGTAGAACTTTATCTCCTTGAAGTTGTGGGTACCTGGGATGGTTCTACATAACCATACAAATCGATATTAGAAGCTAAATATAGTCCAAAATCCAAAAATCCCACAAAAATAACAAATACACATAATTGTGTGACTCGCGATCGATCGCTGAGATGCCCCGATCGATCGCGAGATCGCACTGCCCGTTGCTGTCTTGTTGTGCCTTCGGCGATCGATCGCCACTTTTGGCCCGATCGATCGCCAACCTCGCCGATCGATCGCCCAAAAGTGGCGATCGATCGCCAATGGTTCTGGAGCCTACTGTTGGCTCGCGATCGATCGCCAAAAACGGGCGATCGATCGCCAATCCCTGTACATCGAAAATTCGCCATTTTTGAGCATTTTTCAAGCTCCACTTCAAACCCTTCAAAACCAAACTTTTCTACAACATCAACATCATCATAACACACTAAAACCCACATAAAACACTTCAAAAATCATACCCCAAACATATAAAACATATACCCAAAACAAACCCACATAAAACATCAAATGCTAACCCATTTCAACACCAAACATCATAAAAACTTTAGGAAGGGTTCCATACCTCTTAAGGACTCCAAATCCTACAATAAATCTCACAAACAAAGGTTTTGTGAAGATTTCTCCTTCCACTTTTGTTCAAAATCGAAAATAGTGAAATGGGTAGGGTTTGAGAGTGAATTGGGGATTTTTAAAAGGGTAAGGATAAAGTGGGGTTAAAGTGATGGGTAAAGGGTTAAAAAGGGGTTGAGGATTAATTTAAAATTGCACCCCAAACTTAACATGATTCATAAAATACTCCAACATGGTATTTTTACAAGCATTTACAAAAATGCAATCAACTTCCACTAAAATTATGCTTTCCTCATAATTAACAATCAACATAATTAAATCATGTTAACACCTCATTTTCAAACATGCATAACATGCACCCTGAAATGCAACCCCGGGTTACGCCTATCATGTGACTAAACATTTCAACATGATAATTAATTTCAACACATAAATCAATTATCAACATAATTCATCATATAAACATAATTAATGCCAAATTGCATATAATAAATTTTGGGGCATCACATTACAGTGATGTCTGGCACTCCGTATGTCATGGGCCAAGGAGTTTGGTTTTTAAGAAAATCAGGTAAAGGTATATTTCCGAGGTAACATGTCTTGGTATACATATTGACATGCAAGTAGTTGCATATATGTATTGCATGTTTGACGCATAGCGTATATGGCTAATGTTGCTAACCATGATGGTTGCAGGTTACAGGAAATACGGAGTATGAAAAGGAATGATGATTATACATTCCAGGAGTCTTGTTTATCACAGTGAAAATTTTATGCTTAAACTTATTTTGTAGTAATGAAGCGGGGAAGATTGTACCGCTCATTATGAGATTTTGTAGTAATGAAGAGGGGAAGATTGTACCGCTCATTATGAGATTTTGTAGTAATGAAGCGGGGAGGATTGTACCGCTCATTATGAGATTTTGTAGTAATGAAGCGGGGAGGATTGTACCGCTCATTATGAGATTTTGTAGTAATGAAGCGGGGAGGATTGTACCGCTCATTATGAGATTTTGTAGTAATGAAGCGGGGAGGATTGTACCGCTCATTATGAGATTTTGTAGTAATGAAGCGGGGAAGATTGTACCGCTCATTATGAGATTTTGTAGTAATGAAGCGGGGAAGATTGTACCGCTCATTATGAGATTTTGTAGTAATGAAGCGGGGACGATTGTACCGCTCATTATGAGATTTTGTAGTAATGAAGCGGGGAGGATTGTACCGCTCATTATGAGATTATGTAGTAATGAAGCAGGGAGGATTGTCCGCTCATTATGAGATTTTGTAGTAATGAAGCGGGGAGGATTGTACCGCTCATTATGAGATTATGTAGTAATGAAGCGGGGAGGATTGTACCGCTCATTATGAGATTTTGTAGTAATGAAGCGGGGAGGATTGTACCGCTCATAATGAGATTATGTAGTAATGAAGCGGGGAGGATTGTACCGCTCATTATGAGATTATGTAGTAATGAAGCGGGGAGGATGGTACCGCTCAATATGAGATTGTGTAGTAATGAAGCGGAGAGTTATGGTACCGCTTGTATTGATGATGATAGCGGTGATGTATTCCGCTGTGTCGATTGATGATGATTCATCTCTTCGTGATGATTGGCGATGGTTTATACCGCCGGACACGGATGATAGCGGTGATGTATTCTGCTGTGTCGATAGATGATGTTGCATCTCTTTGTGATGATATGCGATGATTCATGCCGCCGGATATGTTGATAGCGATGCCTCGTTCCGCTATTATGTGGACGATGATTCATGCTCAGGTGTATAGCGAGGTTTCATGCCACTTATTATATGACGAAGTATCATGCCGTCGATTCTATAGCGATGGATTGTGCCGCTATGTACTCAGCACAGGATTTTGCCGCCTTCGAGCGATGTGTGCTGATTACGCACTATTATTGAGCGACGGAGACAAGTATGCCGCTATCTTGTTAGCGATGAAGTATGGGATATTGCTATTTTATTAGCATTATCGTAGCTGGCATACGTTGAGGTACAGGAACCGTCACGAGTTTACTAGGTTATTTAGATGTCATTGTTGACATGTATCGTCACTGGTTGACGATGCCTTAGATGCCATGAGTGGGCATGTATCGTCACGGGATGACAATGACGATGGTGTAGGAGATGTCTTATTAGACATGCATCGTCGTTACGATGAACAATGCGATAAGTATACGTATTCAGTTGTATGCCTTGGGTGCCAGTGCCGAGCACAAGGTGGTGTCTACGTCACCGGTTGACGTGACCCTTATACAGAGCGGGTTGCTTGAGAATTGGATGGACGCGCTGTACATGTGATTGTACCGCAGCATATGTTTGAAGTGATCATATTACGAGTGGTGATACCCTTGGGGTATGCTCGTTGGAATGGCTTTTTGGCCATGTAATTTGACGACAGGAGTAATCATGGCTCGCTTTCTGTCGATATGACATGTGGTAGACATGGTCACACCACCCTTGAGGGTGTAGAATGGGTCTTAAAGGGAGTAGGATCAGGTTATGTAAAGTACATAGGGACATTGGAGTGTCCAGGGTGTATCGGCATTAGAGGAATGTTGGGTAAAGACCCACTACTCGATTGATTTTCTTCCCACAGTATGGTATGCCGTGCGGAAACGTCCATCTTATTGGTAGGTTTTGTGATGCCCCGAAATTAATTATATGCAATTTGGGCATTAATGATGGTTATGTGATTATTTATCATGGTAATTGATTATGTGATGGGTAATGAAGTGTTAACATGATTTAATTGTATTGATTGTCAATTATGAGGAAAGCATGATTTAGTGGAAGTTTAATGCATTTTTTGTAAATGCTTTTAAAATACCATGTTGGGGTATTTTATACATCATGTTAGCTAATGGGTACAAGTTTAATTAAATTAACCCATATACCCCACTATACCCCTTTTCCCCTTTACTTTACCAATTACTTTTCAAATCCCCAAAATCACTTCTCAACCCAAAACCCTTCCCATTTTCGAAATCCCTCAAAGGAGGAAGAAGGAAGCTCCACAAAACCTTTGTTTTTGAGATCTTTGTTGAGATTTGGAGTCTTCAAGAGGTATGGAAGTCTCCCTAAAGTTTTTATGATGTTTGGTTTTGAAATGGGTTGGCTTTTTGTGTTTTATGTGGGTTTGTTTTGGGTATATGTTATATATGTTTGGGGTATGATTTTTGAAGTGTTTTATGTGGGTTTTAGTGTGTTATGATGATGTTGATGTTGTAGAGAAGTTTGGATTTAAAGGGTTTGAAGTGGAGCTTGAAAAATGCTCATTAATGGCGATTTTTCGTGGTTCAGGACTCGGCGATCGAGCGCTCGTTCTTGGCGATCGATCGCGAGCCAGCAGTGGGCGCCAGTAACGTTTGGCGATCGATCGCCACCTTTGGGCGATCGATCGGCGAGGCTGGCGATCGATCGCGCCAAAAGTGGCGATCGATCGCCAAGGTGTGAAATTTTCACCTTCGTCCAGTATGATCTCGCGATCGATCGGGCCTGGGCGGCGATCGATCGCGAGATACAAAAATATGAGTTTTTGGATTTTTTTGTGGGATTTTTGGATATTGGACTATAATTAGCTTCTAATATCGATTTGTATGGTTATGTAGAACCATCCCAGGTACCCACATTCCTAAACTATGACTATGCATTGATTGCATAAGTATTTATGATGTTTATGATGATGATAATGATAAGTAAATTATGATGATTGTGATATCCCCGAAATGATTATGTGATTTTAATCATTAATTAAATTGTTATGATTTGGGTGTTAATTAATGGGATTGAATTAATATTATTGAGGAGATACATTCCAGGGTGCATGTGATATATGTTGGGATTTTGGGGTTGTGGCATGTTTATTTGGGGTGTGTGTTACTTGTTTTGGTGAAGCATGTTTAAATGGAAATTGAAGTATTTTATTGAGAAAATACTATAAATATCATGTGAGGATATTTTAATACATCGTGCTAAATACCGGGACCAAAACATAACACATCATACCACCCATCACCCAACCACCCCCCCCCCCCCCAACCCATACCAATCAAACTGTGCAGAGGCTGATTGACCACCCCACTTGGCACAATCATTCAGCCTTCTCCTCCACTTCCAAATCTTGATCTTTCTCTCCCAAATAAACTCTTGCACCTGCTGAGCAAAAAGGTGAGGAGCCTTGCCATTTTCATTCCTTGGAAGCCTCTCAAAAGTCGGAGCAAATAGGGTGAGAAACCATGCCCTATTTTTGATTTAAACTTGTTTAAGTTCTGCTTTTGAGTAGTGTGTAAATGGCATGTTAGCTTAGGTTTCTTAAAACCTTCGATTTAAATGCTTACATGGTGTTGTTATGAATCTCTCAGTATTTTTCCTTGAGCATGTTACATGTTTTATGTGAAGGATTTAAACATGAAAAGTATAGTGTTCGAAAATCTGGGTAAGTGTATGCCCTGTTTTTCTGGAAAATATGGGATGTGACTGATATTGTGAAGGTATTATCATGCATTTAGATAGGTTTTTGGTAAACCTTTGATTTGGGTACTTACAAGGTAGTTTTGTGAAGCCTTTGGAGTTTTTGTTCGAGCAAATTTCATGACTTATGTGGAAGATTTAATTGCTTGAAAGTAGGAACTCGAAAATCTGGGCAGAATGATAATGCCCTGTTTTCAGAAAAGTTGGTTGAGTACTTATGTAAATGCAAGGCATTGATGCATGTGGGTTTATGTTTGGGGTGTAAATTTGATTTGAATACACTCAGGGTAGTGTATTGTAACTGCTATCATGTTTCTTTGGGCATGTTGTATGTCTTACATGTTAGATTGAGGGGCTTAAATATCGGTGTTAAAGAATTCTGGAAAAACCTAGGTTGAAACAGAGCGACCGATCGATCGGTGAAGAACACCGATCGATCGGCAAAAGCCGTAGCCTTTTTAATAAATTCGAACAGTTCACCGATCGATCGGTGATAAGGTCCGATCGATCGATAGTGCCTTTATTTTTTTTTAAATGTGGAATTTATTTAAATTTGGTTTTGGATTATTATGATGTGCCTAATATTGTGTTGTGTGGTTATGTAGAACCATCTCAGGTACCAGCACAGTCGAGGAGATAAAGTCTGTTGACTCCTCTACATTTTGAAAGGTACGTAAGCGACGTACGGGCATCCAACGGTAACATGTACTTTATGTTTGTCTATTTGACACATGATGAATGCAATGTGATGCATTAAGAGTATGATACATGTTATTATGCATTGTTGTTGCATATTGTGATGTGGAATAAAGAGGTGTATTCCACGAGTCAAGAGAGATCACAGTGTATGTTTAATGCTTATGCTTGTTCTGTAATAATGAAGCGGGGAAGATTGTACCGCTCATTATGAGATTTTGTAGTAATGAAGCAGGGAAGATTATACCGCTCATTATGAGATTTTGTAGTAATGTAGCGGGGAAGATTGTACCGCTCATTATGAGATTTTGTAGTAATGAAGCGGGGAAGATTGTACCGCTCATTATGAGATTTTGTAGTAATGAAGCGGGGAAGATTGTACCGCTCATTATGAGATGATGAAGCAAGAAGCATTAAAATAACTGTTGATATATGACTCAAAAGCTATGTAAAGAAAGAGGTGATATGTCATGACATTATTAAAGGATCCATAATTTCATATAATGTGTTTATTATGAGTTATGGTACAGGGACAACCAATGGGCGTTGTAAATGCTTGGAAATACAGGAAGTACTTTGTATTTATGATTATGCATTTACGTCTTACATTCATATTATGTTGAATATGAATTATGTTATGCTCATGTGTTGGGGGTTGTCTTTGTTGGTGCTTTTGATGATGAGAACCAGGGTCGGGGTTGAAATGCTGAGCTGTAAGGAGTGCTACAGGATTAGCATGTTAGAGAATTTTTTTGTATAGCTTCTACATGAAGTAGAGTAAGACTATAGTGTAGTACCTTTTGTAGGAATATGTGAAATTCCTTTTTGAAACTTTTGGTACTGTAATCTCTTAAGCTCAGGTTAATCAACATGACTTATTACTCTGATTTATTCATATGAATGTTTAGTTCTCTTAATCGCACCTATTAGTATGTTCGAGATAACGGGGTCTCACATTTAGTGGTATCAGAGCAGTGGTTAGATAACCAGGGAAGGGTGAAGGGTAGCCTTTAGAGACAAGTTGGCTAAGTATTCATTGTTGGCATGTTATGCATGTGATGCATATTGTTGTATAAGTGTTATACTAACATGCTTTTGAATAAGATACTCTTGTTATCTAACGGCTTATATTATGAACTGCTTTTGGTATTGTTGTTAACTCTTGTGTTGCAGCATGGTGGCTATTAACCCGGAGAACCTCAATGAAGAGGTAGGGGATATGGGCAGTATTAACGCTAGTATTGCTCAAACGAATCCGTTACCGCCACCTGCTGTAGGTTTGGAGCCTGTAGCACAGATACTGCTACCAGGGGAGATAAGTCTGACCCAGTTCTTGAGCTATCATCCACCGCTATTTGAAGGAACAGAGACTGGGGAAGCAGCCGAGGAATGGCTTGAGAGACTGGAACAGATATTCGTATCGGCACCCTGTGCAAGGACTGCCTGGCTGAGGTTGGCAGAGTTCCAGTTAGCAAAAAAGTCTTCCATGTGGTGGAAGACAACAGTCATGGAGTTGAGAGCTCAGGGTATGACGGTGGATTGGACTGTATTCAGGACCCGGTTCAATAATCTGAAGCAGGGCAGCCTGTCAGTATCAGACTACGCTATGCAGTATCCTCACTGTTGAGGTATGTACCTCATATTGCTGTCAACAGTCATGCCAAGATGAGGAATTTTCTGAAGGGTCTGAGGCCAGAGCTGTTTGATCGGGTTGTCTCCAACAACCCCAGCTCTTTTGATGATGCCCTGACACGGGCAGAGTTGGCAGAGATTGCAGTGGGCACGTACAAGGACGTCGTACACCCTTTCGTACCACCACAGAGGCCTGCTGTAGATAGCCTGAGGCCACGAGGGGACCAGTTCAAGCCTCGTGGGGCCTCTTCATCTTCTAGATTCAGTGGGAAGAATTCTCAAAATCAGAAGCAAAATAACCGAGGGCCATCCCAGGGAAGTAAGACAGGAGGAAATCGATGTAACAACTGTGGAGGATGGCACTCGTCACGTGACTGCCAGGGTTGCTATGTTTGTGGCAAGGTGGGCCACTTGGCTCGAGGTTGCCCCGATCGGAGAGCACCACAGAGACAGGCAGACTATGGGCCGAATAGGCCAAGGTTTGATGCTGGGAGGGCACCACAGAGACAGCAGTTCGCACCTCGACCGCAGGGAGGTCAGACGGCAGGACCGCCGAAGGGTCAGGTGTATGCACTAACTAAGGAGCAGGCTGAGGCAGCCAAGAGGAGGTCATTGCTGGTACGTGCCATTTATTTACGTACCCTGCACTTATATTGATAGATACAGGTGCTTCCCATTCTTTTGTATCTACTGCTTTTGTGGGGAGACACCACTCGTTCTCGTCTCTGTTACCCACTCCTCTCATGGTCTCGACACCCACGGGGAAGCATGTGATTGCGGACCGATTGTTATCTGATTGCCTCATTTATTTTGAGGGCAACGATCTGAGGGCCGATCTGATTCAGTTAGAGATGGCAGATTTTGACTGCATTATCGGCATTGACGTGTTGAGCAGATACCGAGCTGTGGCAGATTGCCAACAGAAGATTGTTCGTTTTCTATCTGATCAGGGGTTGCAGTGGACTTTTTATGGGGACGGCTCTCGTCCAAAGATTCCAGTGATCTCAGCGGTTAAGATGTCGCGGTTATTGGAACGCGGCCACACAGGCTACCTTATTTATGCCGTGGATGCTTCAGAAGAGAAGGAAGTGAGAGCCGAGGACATTCCGGTTGTGGCGGAGTTCATTGATGTGTTCCCAGATGAGATTCGGGGATTTCAGCTTGTCAGGGATGTTGAGTTTGCCATTGAGCTGCTGCCAGGGACTTCTGCTATATCCCGTGCTCCTTATAGGATGGCACCGGCAGAGCTGAGGGAGCTGAAGGTACAGTTACAGGAGCTCCTCGACAAGGGATACATTCGTCCTAGTGTATCGCCTTGGGGTGCACCAGTCTTGTTCGTGAAAAAGAAGGATGGATCAATGCGTCTGTGCATTGACTACAGGCAATTGAACAAGGCCACAGTGAAGAACAGGTATCCACTTCCGAGGATTGATGGCCTGTTCGATCAGCTTCAGGGTACAGAGGTTTACTCAAAGATAGATTTGAGGTCATGCTATCACCAGGTGCGGGTTAGAGCTGACGATGTCCAAAAGACGGCTTTTAGAACTCGATATGGGCACTACGAGTTCTTAGTGATGCCATTCGGGGTGACGAATGCCCCTGCTGTGTTTATGAGTCTGATGAACAGAGTATTTCAGGAGTACCTCGATCAGTTTGTATCGTATTCATTGATGACATCCTTGTCTATTCAAGGAGTGAGGAGGATCATGCCGATCATCTGAGGATAGTGGTCCAGATCCTCAGAGATCATCAGTTGTACGCCAAACTCAGCAAGTGTGAGTTCTGGCAGAGCAGTGTAGCATTCTTAGGCCATATCATATCACGAGATGGGATATCAGTAGACCCGAGGAAGATAGAGGCAGTTATGGATTGGTCTGCCCCTACTTCAGTCAGTGAGATTCGGAGATTTTCTTGGGTTGGCTGGCTATTATCGACGTTTCGTCGAGGGTTTCTCAAAGATCGCCAAACCACTTACACAGCTGACTCAGAAGGGAGTCCCATTTTGTTGGACAGAGGCTTGTGAGCAGAGCTTTAGGGAATTAAAGCACAGACTGACTACGGCACCAGTTCTAGTGATTCCCAAGGAGAACAAGGGGTTTATCCTTTATACTGACGCATCGTTACAGGGCCTAGGATGCGTACCGATGTAGGACAGACATGTAGTGGCTTATGCTTCGAGACAGTTGAAGCCACATGAGACGAGGTATCCAGTCCATGATCTGGAGCTAGCAGCTATAGTGTTCGCCTTGAAGATATGGCGACACTACTTATACGGTACCTCATTCACCATCTTCACTGATCACAAGAGCCTGAAGTTCTTGTTTACACTGGCTGAGCTTAACATGAGGCAGAGGAGATGGATGGATCTGCTGAAGGATTATGATTGTGAAATCCTATACCATCCCGGGAAAGCAAATTTGACAGCTGACGCTTTGAGTCGGAAGGTGAGAAGCACAGCAGAGGATGCCATGTGCTTATCAGCTATGTTGGGCTCCTACTGTCAGTTGGGGTTTGATTATGATGTATCTACTTCACCGGTACAGGTTTTGACCTTGTTAGCCGAGCCTGTTATTTATGATCACATCAGGAAGGCTCAGGGGACCGACGCAGAGGTTCAGAGATGGATGTCAGTGGTTCATTCAGGTCAGCCATCGAGATTCAGAGTGGCTGAGGACGGTTCTCTGAGACTCAGCGACAGATGGGTGGTTTCAGATACACCCGAGTTGCGCCAGGGTATATTACAGCGAGCTCATTGCAGCAGGATGAGTGTCCACCCGGGCGGGAAGAAGATGTATACGGATCTACGCAGACAGTTCTGGTGGAGGCGTATGAAACAAGATGTCACCTCATTCGTCAAGAGATGTTTGATCTGTCAGCAGGTGAAGGCTGAGATGCAGAGGCCTGGAGGTGAACTAAGGAGTTTGGAGATACCCGAGTGGAAGTGGCAGCACGTGTCTATGGATTTCGTGACCCACTTACCAAGGACTGTTTGGGGTTTTGATGCTATATGGGTAGTCGTCGACAGATTGACTAAGAGTGCTAATTTCATTCCCTACTGTATGACCTTCACGTACTTGAGGATGGCACAGTTATATGTCAGAGATGTGGTGAGACTGCATGGGATCCCTGTTTTGATTGTGTCTGATCGAGATCCACGGTTTACATCTCACTTCTGGGAGGGTCTTCAGTCAGCTCTTGGTACATATTTGAGGTTGAGCACAGCCTATCATCCCCAGATGGACGGACAGATCGAGCGTACGATACAGACGCTCGAAGATATGTTGAGGGCTTGTGTGCTGGAGTTCGACACTTCTTGGCAGGACTCAGTAGCCTTTGGTAGAATTTTCTTATAATAATAGTTACCAGGCTAGCATACAGATGGCTCTATTTGAAGCCCTATATGGCAGACGTTGCAGGTCGCCTTTGTGTTGGGATGATGTGGACCGTAAATCGGTCGGAGGACCATAGTTGGTCCAGGACATGGAGGAAAAGGTAAAGATTATCAGGAGAAAGATGAAGGCAGCTCAGGACAGACAGGCAGCGTATGCCAATCAGCGGCGAAGGCCGTTGGAGTTTCAGTTGGGCGATAGAGTCTTTCTGAAGATCTCGCCTTTCAGAGGAGTAGTATGGTTTGGTATGCGGGGGAAGTTGTCCGTGAGATATGTAGGGCCGTATGAGATCTTACAGCGTGTGGGTACTCTGGTTACCGTTTAGCTTTACCGCCCTCTTTGTCTGGTATCCACGATGTGTTCTATATGTCTATGCTGAGGAAGTACGAGCCAGATCCTTCGCATGTATTGCAGCCTTCAGAGGTGCAGTTTGAGTCCGATGTTTCCTATGTGAAGCGGCCTATCAGGATTTTGGATAGAGCAGACCGCAGGCTTCGGAACAAGGTTATTCCTATGGTCAAAGTACAGTGGGATCGTAGTGGTGTCGAGGAGGCCACGTGGGAGACAGAGTGACACATGGTGCAGCACTACCCAGAGCTGTTTTCTGGTATGCGTTTATGGAATGTTTTAATTCATGTTGGTAAGCATGTTTGATTTCGGGGACAAAATCTTATAAGTAGGGGAGTATTGTGATATCCCCGAAATGATTATGTGATTTTAATCATTAATTAAATTGTGATGATTTGGGTGTTCATTCATGGGATTGAATTAATATTATTGAGGAGATACATTCCAGGGTGCATGTGATATATGTTGGGATTTTGGGGTCGTGCAATGTTTATTTGGGGTGTGTGTTACTTGTTTTGGTGAAGCATGTTTAAATGGAAATTGAAGTATTTTATTGAGAAAATACTATAAATATCATGTGAGGATATTTTAATACATCGTGCTAAATACCGGGACCAAAACATAACACATCATACCACCCATCACCCAACCACCCCCCCCCCCCCCCAACCCATACCAATCAAACTGTGCAGAGGCTGATTGACCACCCCACTTGGCACAATCATTCAGCCTTCTCCTCCACTTCCAAATCTCGATCTTTCTCTCCCAAATAAACTCTTGCACCTGCTGAGCAAAATGGTGAGGAGCCTTGCCATTTTCATTCCTTGGAAGCCTCTCAAAAATCGGAGCAAATAGGGTGAGAAACCATGCCCTGTTTTTGATTTAAACTTGTTTAAGTTCTGCTTTTGAGTAGTGTGTAAATGGCATGTTAGCTTTGGTTTCTTAAAACCTTCGATTTAAATGCTTACATTGTGTTGTTATGAAGCTCTCAGTATTTTTCCTTGAGCATGTTACATGTTTTATGTGAAGGATTTAAACATGTAAAGTATAGTGTTCGAAAATCTGGGTAAGTGTATGCCCTGTTTTTCTGGAAAATATGGGATGGGAGTGATATTGTGAAGGTATTATCATGCATGTTAGATAGGTTTTTGGTAAACCTTTGATTTGGGTACTTACAAGGTAATTTTGTGAAGCCTTTGGAGTTTTTGTTCGAGCAAATTCCATGACTTATGTGGTAGATTTAATTGCTTGAAAGTAGGAACTCGAAAATCTGGGCAGAATGATAATGCCCTGTTTTCAGAAAAGTTGGTTGAGTACTTATGTAAATGGACGGCATTGATGCATATGGGTTTATGTTCGGGGTGTAAATTTGATTTGAATACACTCAGGGTAGTGTATTGTAACTGCTAGCATGTTTCTTTGGGCATGTTGTATGTCTTACATGTTAGATTGAGGGGCTTAAAATCGGTGTTCAAGAATTCTGGAAAAACCTGGGTTGAAATAGAGCGACCGATCGATCGGTGAAGAACACCGATCGATCGGCAAAAGCCGTAGCCTTTTTAATAAATTCAAACAATTCACCGATCGATCGGTGATAAGGTCCGATCGATCTGTAGTGCCTTTTTTTTTTAAAAATGTGGAATTTATTTAAATTTGGTTTTGGATTATTATGAGGTGCCTAATATTATGTTGTGTGGTTATGTAGAACCATCTCAGGTACCGACACTGTCGAGGAGATAAAGTCTGTTGACTCCTCTACATTTTGAAAGGTACGTAAGCGACGTACGGGCATCCCAACGGTAACATGTACTTATGTTTGTCTATTTGACACATGATGAATGCAATGTGATGCATTAAGAGTATGATACATGTTATTATGCATTGTTGTTGCATATTATGCATTGTTGTTGCATATTGTGATGTGGAATAAAGAGGTGTATTCCACAAGTCAAGAGAGATCACAGTGTATGTTTAATGCTTATGCTTGTTCTGTAGTAATGAAGCGGGGAAGATTGTACCGCTCATTATGAGATTTTGTAGTAATGAACCGGGGAAGATTGTACCGCTCATTATGAGATTTTGTAGTAATGAAGCGGTGAATATTGTACCGCTCATTATGAGGTTTTGTAGTAATGAAGCGGGGAAGATTGTACCGCTCATTATGAGATTTGTAGTAATGAAGCGGGGAAGATTGTACCGCTCATTATGAGATGATGAAGCAAGAAGCATTAAAATAACTGTTGATATATGACTCAAAAGCTATGTAAAGAAAGAGGTGATATGTCATGAAATTATAAGGATCCATAATTTCTTATAATGTGTTTATTATGAGTTATGGTACAGGGACAACCAATGGGCGTTGTAAATGCTTGGAAATACAGGAAGTACTTTGTATTTATGATTTGCATTTACGTCTTACATTCATATTATGTTGAATATGAATTATGTTATGCTCATGTGTTGGGGGTTGTCTTTGTAGGTGCTTTTGATGATGAGAACCAGGGTCGGGGTTGAAATGCTGAGCTGTAAGGAGTGCTACAGGATTAGCATGTTAGAGAATTTTTTTGTATAGCTTCTACATGAAGTAGAGTAAGACTACATTGTAGTACCTTTTGTAGGAATATGTGAAATTCCTTTTTGAAACTTTTGGTACTGTATTCTCTTAAGCTCAGGTTAATCAACACGACTTATTACTCTGATTTATTCATATGAATGTTTAGTTCTCTTAATCGCACCTATTAGTATGTTTGAGATAACGGGGTCTCACAATGATGATGTTATGATAAATGAAGATGATACGACATTTACGATGACAGTTATGATAAGATGATGATGTTTGTAAGATGATGATGTTTATAAGATGATGATGTTTATAAGATGATGATGCTTATAAGATGATGATGCTTATAATATGATGATGTTTATAAGATGATGATGTTTACAAGATAATGATGTTTACAAGATGATGATGTTTATAAAATGACGATGTTTATGATATGATGATGATAATGTATGTTTAACATTGTTATTAAGAATGGTTGAATGTCCGGTGGTTATTATGGCTAAGCGTGGAAGGTACTTGCCGCTCACATAACTAGCGAGGGGATACATCCGCTATCAAGGCGTAGCGAGGGGTATCATATTCCGCTAAGCGAGGAGATACATCCGCTATCAAGGTGTAGCGAGGGGTATCACAATTCCGCTTTATGTCGAGCGAGGGGACCAATTGTTCCACTGTCATAATAGAACCAGGACAGTCCCATTTCTAATTAACATTGTTGATTATGAGCTTATGAATGAAATACCATTTTAATCATTATGTCAAGAACTAATGATTATATGCATGACTATGAAACAGGGGCAACCAAAGAGGGTTAATGCGATTAACCAGGAAGTACATGTTACCGAATACTTTCATGCATTTATTTATATACCATTACCTTATGATGTTAAGTAACGATGTATATGCTCATGATGGGTTGTTCCTGTAGGTACACTTTTGGACTAAAGGACTAAGGGCCGGGTTGAGGAAGTGAGCTATGAGGAGCATGAAAGAAGTTAGGATACAAGATTTTTGGATAGTCTCTACTCTAGGAGTAGTATAATTCTATCGCCTTAACATTCATTTGAGAATGTAATTAATTAAGTTTGAAATTTCATTTTTGGCTTGTAATCTTATTAGCTCAAAGCTATAACCGGTGCCCTAAGAGGTTATAAATGCATGTTTAGTCCCTAATATGTTATTAAGATGATGTTAAGGTAGGAAGACCCTACAGGTTTGAGGTGAACCAAGAGAGGCAGCGACTAGTTTGTCTGCCGCGTGTATGCAGCACCATGAGGGGCTTGCTAGAGCCGCTATACGGCTCGTTGGAAACAAGTTTGGCAAACCGTAAGGTGATACGATGTGGATTGTGGTGGACTCTAGTAGTCACCACGTCATTTGAGGTTGAGATTGGGCATTCCTCACTAAAACGTGTATACGTTTAGGTTAATCTTGGTGAGACTTGTCTGGGACAGCTCATAATGTTGGAGTACCAAGAAGAGAGTCATCAAGTCGTTGTTGACTCTATCTTAGGGAATCCGTGTATTTGGGATGCAATGGGTGCTATTCTATCCAGGTTTTCCGAACGGTGGTTCGAGACTAGTGGATCTCGAGTTCGATGACACTTTCCTTGTGGGGAAGGAGGTAGTATTGTACCAATTGGGAATCTTTGAAAGATTCGACAAGTTGGTCCATGTGGTGTTGATGTTGGGAATCACACCTTGTGTTGTTAATCGTCGATTTTCATTCTCCACTGGGTAGGGAATGACTCAGAATTGACGGTTGTGTTTGAGGCTTAGAGGTATGTTGTAGATATCCGAGCCAAGTGCATTATGTATGCATGTGGTGTCCGTGCTTAGGCAGGCATACCGGTGAGTATAAGGATGCCAATTGTTGTTTTCCTTTTGTTAAGCATAGAGTTGTGCTAGGTTTGGGCGGTTAAATCTCTGAAGAGAGATTTGGAACACCTCGAGATTGAGAATCTCCAGGTCACGATGAATTATGAGGAATAGTCGTGACGTTAGTTGACTCCCTTTGAGGAGGGTTACCTTGTGTGGATTAAGGTATTTCCTTGTTGGTGTTTTCCTCCGAGTTATGCGATAGCCTTCCCAAGTTTGGATTGTTAAATCCTAGGGTTATCAAGGGATGGCAGGAATTCGGATTTGTTGGGTGTCGCTGTTGACACATGCGTTGAGGATGTAAAGGGTTTATTGCATGTCCTTTCAGAATTTATGACTCTGCGGAGTCTCGATTGTTTATTTTTGATCAGGATATGATTCTTGGAATATCCGGAGGTGGGCATCTTGTGAGATGTGTTTTTGTGTGAGTCTGCGGCCATGAGTTGCCCAAATCAAGTTGCAATGGTGTGACTACTCCTTTGATGGAGGAGGTTTGAAAAGTGGAAACTAGGGTTGGTATGTGTGCACCGTGGTATACTAGGGTTTCCCTTGTAATGATGTGTGTTAGACATCGTGAGTCATAGTAAAAATGTCATTGGATGATATCTACGATAGAATCGGGAGCGATTCGAATCCTTGCAGTTTCAATTGACTTACTGTTTTTGGATTGTTAGCGTTGTGTAGTACCGACGCTCTTTCGAGTTGGTGTACTGGAAGGTTTATTTCATCCCAGGGTTTTGTGTGAGGTCAGTGTCCTCGCGACTGATGTGTCATCTATGATGCGTTCATGATAGCCATGTCGGTGCTAAGGGTGACTGTTCGATTCACAGTCACGTGTTTTGGTTTGGGTTGTTGCGGCTGTACTAGGAGTACGTCTGTGCTAATTTCGAGGATGAAATTCTTTTAGTGGGGGATATTGTGATGACCTGGGATTATAGATATTAATCCCGGAGTATTAATAACCACTAAAGTTTTATACGTGGCGATTTGGAGTTTAATCGCGGTGTTGGGCCTCCCGAGCTCGTCTATTTGGGCAGTTGGGATCGTTAGATCCCGAGGTTGAGATTGTATTCTCATTTCGGTGAAAAACCTATGAGTTGAGTTTTTAGTGTGACTCGGGATCTGGGGTGCTTGTGTGGGCACCGGTAGGGGGTTTTGAGGTTAGAGAGAGAATTTTTGAAAACAGATGATTTTTAATGAATCATGATGTATTTGTGAGGCTGTTGGTATTTCGGGAAAATTTTGCTATATATACCAGTTGAACCCGAGATTTTAATTTTAGAAACCATTTTCCTCACCTTGCCCGTCTCTCTCTCTCCCCGCGTCTGCACCATTCCCGTCTCCCTCAACCCCCGCCGCTTCAAGCCGTGCGCCCGCCGCCGTCCGGCCACCATCCGACGCGTCCGGACCGCCGTTGGCTTCGTCTCGTCCAGGCGCAGCTTTCTACACCAGGAATTCGAAGTTTTGTCGCGTTTTGGGGTCGGATTTTGCAGAAAACGCAGACGCCCAATTTCTAGGGTTCTTCGATTTTCAAACGTTTTCCTTCCGATTTTCGATTGGGTAACCTCCCTTACCCCTTTTTCGTCATTCTCATGTAATTCCCTGCTTTTTTTGGTGACTTTGGTTCGAAATTATTCCCTAATTTCGTGAGGGTTGTGTTCGAATTTATGGGTATTGGCAGGGGGCGGTGATTCTTGTTATTGATTGATTAATTCATGTTTTAGATGAATTATGGTGCTTGGTTGGGTTCGAATTTGTGATGTTAGGGTTCGAAATTTAGGGATGGTTCTTGATCAATTTCATTGATGTCTCTTTCGAATTTCCCTCCCTGCATGTGCTCCGCCCCGAGTCTTTTAAATGGTAAATTGTCGTGTGTTGACAATATTTTTTTTTGTATGAGGATTATGGGTGTGCTTGAGCATGGGTTGCATGTTCGTAAATAATTGTGAATTATTTATCGTGTTAGCACATCATTCCTCGGGGCATGGAACTCGAGCAAGGTTTG
The DNA here is from genome assembly GCA_907163345.1 of Haberlea rhodopensis. Classification (NCBI taxonomy): domain Eukaryota; kingdom Viridiplantae; phylum Streptophyta; class Magnoliopsida; order Lamiales; family Gesneriaceae; genus Haberlea; species Haberlea rhodopensis. Next base: position 103,329 of record CAJQUN010000466.1, on the reverse strand, counting down.
GCTCGGACTTCGGAGATTTGAGGTACGTGCGACATACGAGCATTACTTTATATGAGAGCATTGTGAAATACATAGTGTATTTTGATTGCATTAGATGGTTGTGCGTATGGTTATATATATATGTGTTGATATAGCTATGGAACGACCTAATCTTGATATCGCCGCCACAAGCGTGCGTGATTTTAGAGTTGCATAACCTCATAAGATATATGGGGTACTGGATGTATATGACCATTGTAAGGAATTGAGATGCCTGAGAATGATAGTGGAAGCATGTATTCATTATAAGACATGTGAGATGTCTAAGTATAATGGAGAATTGGTAAAATAAATGCTAGGCATTTGAGCTATCTGTGATTGGTAGCAAAGTTGAAAATCAGTATTAGATATTGAGATATCTATATTTGTATGTATAATGAATATGGAATCATTAATTATTGATATTTGAGAATCAGGCATGCGATGAGTTAAATCAATGTGTTGATTTACTGATTTTTGAGATTTGATGTGGGGTCTTCCCACCTTAACAGTGATTGATAGACATAAGAAGGACTAATCATGCATTAATAACGTCTTAAGGTTCTGGTTGTTACATGAGCTAACAGGATTACAGGCCAAAATAAAAGACTTCAAAAATAATTCATTACATTCCCAAAAGAATGTTAATATTTAGATTTATACTACTCCTAGAGTAGATACTAATCGTGACTTGAATCCTAAATATTCCTGTGTTCCTTGTAGCTCACTGCCTCAACCCGACCCTTAGTCCTTTAGCCCAAAAGCCTACCTACAGGGACAACACATCATAAGCATATACAATCTTACTTAACATCATAAAAATATCATAGTAAATGCATGAAATATTGGTTAAGTAAATATGCTGGTTATTCATTAACTTCTTATTGTTGTCCCTGATTCATATTCATGCATATGGGCATCTTACCCTGTGGCATCTTACCACTTTATAAACATCGCATGGCCTCTTACCATGTGGGGCATCTTACCCCGTGGCATCTTACCACAAATAATATCGCATGGCCTCTTACCATGTGGGGCATCTTACCCCGTGGCATCTTACCACAAATAACATCGTATGAATATATATAAACATCTTATCAACATCGTAAACATCTTATAAACATCATCATTTCATCATCAATACTCATGCAAAAAAAGCATAGTCGTAGTGTAAAGATGCGTTTTACCGTCCGATGCCCGTACGTCTCTTACGTACCTTTTCAAAAGGAGGAAGAGTCAACAGACTTATCTCCTTGATTGTGCTGGTACCTGGGATGGCTCTACACAACCACATAATACAATATTAGGCACCGATACGAGAATCGAAATCAAATTACAAAAAGAACATAAATTTTTTATCACACATGAACAGTGACTACCGATCGATCGGTGTGACATCCCCGAAATGGTTAATTGCTTTTTGGTGCATTAATTGTGTTTACATGATTAATTATGTGGTAATTGATTATGTGTTGGGATTTATTTACCTTATGTAGAAATGCATGGTCATGTGGGTAGGGTGACCCGGGATTGCATTTTAGGGTGCATGTGGTGCATGTTGGGTAAATATTAAGGGAAGCATGGTTTATTTGCCTTGGTTAGCAATTTATGAGAAATCATGTGTTAATTGATATTATGGTGCATTTTGAGTAAATGCTTTGAAAAAATATCATGTTAGGGGTGTTTTTATACACCATGGAAATTCTTTTGGTATCATTTTAATAAACTCACATTTTAATACCCAACCCCACTCTTTCAACCTCACTCTTACTTTACCAAATATCACACCCAAACCCTTCCCTTCCCCTTAATTTTCGAGTTCCACCTTTGAGGTGAAGAGGAGTCCTTACAAACTTTGATTTGTGGAAGATTGTTGGGTGATTTGAGATCCCCAAGAGGTATGGGTACCTCATGGTTTATTTTTGTAAGGTTTTGTTTAAGTTTGAGTTGGTTTTGAAGGGTTTAAAATGGGTTTGTGTTGGGTGTTGTGATTTTAGTAGTGTTTTAGTTGGATGTTGTTTATATGAGTTTGTTATGATGTTTATGGGTGGTTTTGAGTTGTTGGGTTTGATTAATGTTGGTATTGGTGGGTTTGTTTGTGTTTGGGAAGGAGATGGGTGAATAGTGCCCGAATCTCGCTTTCCCGCAGCTCGGCGATCGATGGCGTCCGCTCGCGATCGATCGCGAGCAACAGCGCTGAGGCAGTGCACTTCAGCGATCGATCGCGAGATGAGCGCGATCGATCGGCGAGTCCGCGATCGATCGGCACGAACTCCGCGATCGATCGCGGATTGTTGAAATTTGTTGGCTGAGACAGTGTAGTCTCGCGATCGATCGTGGCTTGTTGGAGATCGATCACGAGACACCAAAAATGGTGTTTTTGGGTGTTTTTGTGGGATTTTTGGTATTGGACTATTATTTGGTTCTAATATTGGTATTTGTGAATATGTAGAACCAACCCAGGTGGCAACGCAGCCAAGGAATTGAGGTCCAACCACATTCCACTTTTTGGAAAGGTACGTAGTGGACGTACGGGCACCCAACGGTAACATGTATTTTATATACTCATTGTTTATGCATTGTGGATGCGAGTATATATGTGGTATTGCATTGTGGATGCATATACATGTTGATTTATGCCATTTGTGGTATTGCATTGTGGATGCATATACATGGTAATTTATGCATATTGATGATAGATGCATATGATGATTATTGGATGCACATCCCATGAGTCGTGGTCATCCTTTGATGATTTTAATGCTTGCCGCTTTTTGTATTGGTTCCGCTAAATGTGAAGCGAGGGGTGGGAGCGCCGCATGTCACATTTGAGCGTGGTTGTCATATGGGGCGAGGAAAGGGTATTTGCCGCTCTCTGTGAAGCGAGGGGTGGGAGCGCCGCATGTCCATTGTAGCGAGGTTATCCTATGCCGCCCATATGAAAATAAGCGAGGGGCATTAAAATACACTGTGATGGACAGACTAGGGAATGGTGACCAATATTTGGTACTGTTGAGATGGTATATGATGTCATGACATGTTTTGGCCATTAAAAATAATCTGTTGATTATACTCATAAGTTATGGTACAGGGACAACCAAACGGGAAGCGTTTGAAATGCATGGAAAACAGGAAGTGTTTTATATTGATTATGCATTTACGCTTTATCTTCATATTGTGTTGAATATGAATGATTATTATTGCTCATGTTTGGGGGTTGTCCTTGTAGGTACCTTTTTGGCATGATAGCAAGCTTTGAACGGGTTGAGGTGGTGAGCTTGTGAAGCATTCTTTTGAGGATTAAAGGACAGGATTATTTTGTCTAGTGTCTACTCTAGGAGTAGTGTAAAACTAGTTGATAGCATTCATTGATGAGGAATGTAATTAATCCATTCTTTTTGGAAGTCCTTATTATTATGGCATGTAATGCTTAAGCTCATAGACTCAACATGTTCTTTTCTCACTCTGATCATTATATTAGCTCTATTATGCCTTATTTCCGCACTTAAGGATTAGGGTCCTTACATTAGTGGTATCAGAGCAGTGGTTAGAGAACCCGGGAACGAGTGAAGGGTAGCCTTAGCATGTTTGGCTAGGTGCTTACATTTGGAGCATGTTTATGCATGTGGTGCATATTGATGTATATCCTGTTATACTAACATGCTTATATCACTCCTGTTATCTAACGACATAATATATATTGCTTTGGATTGTTGTTAACATTTGTGTTACAGCATGGCTGCTAATGAGGAAGTCGGAGATGTTGGGAGTGTGAATGCGAGTATTGGACAGGCTAATCCTCTACCTCCACCGGCTGTAGGGATGGAACCAGTAGTTCAGTTATTGCTACCGGGTGAGATTAGCTTGACGCAGTTTCTGTCTTATCATCCGCCCCGGTTTGAGGGGACAGAGTCCGAAGAAGAAGCGGAAGAGTGGCTGGAAAGACTTGAGCAGATCTTTGTATCGGCTCCTTGTGCTGTTACTGCTTGGATGAGGCTGGCGGAGTTTCAATTAGCCAAGAAACCTCTAATGTGGTGGAGGAGCACAGTAATGGAAATGAGAGCACTGGGTGCTGTGATTGACTGGACACTCTTCAGGACTAGGTTTTTGAACCAGTACTTCTCCGCAGCAGCAAGACAGACAAAGGAGGATGAATTTACCAGTTTGAGGCAAGGGAACATGACAGTGGCAGACTATGCCACACGGTACTCTTCGTTGTTGAGATACGTTCCCCACATTGCCACCAGTGGACACGCTAAGATGAGGAACTTCATGAAAGGGTTGCGACCGGAGCTCTATGATCGGGTTATCACCAATAACCCAACTTCTTTTGATGATGCTCTCACAAGAGCGGAGCTTGCTGAGCTAGGAGTGGGAGCTTATGCCATGCCACCACCGGTACCGCAACAGAGGCAGGCTAGTGACAGCTTGAGGCCTCGGGGTGAGCCATTTAAACCCCGTGGTGCCTCTTCATCTTCAAGGTATGGTGGAAAGAAACACTTTGGACAGAAGCAGGATAACAAGAAGGGTAATTGGTCGGCCAATAGAGGATCTTCACAAGGGGATAGGCCGGGAGAGCCGAGGTGCAATAATTGTGGAGGGCCACATTCTTCAAACAAGTGTCCTGCATGTTATGTCTGTGGCAAGATGGGCCACATTGCTCGGTATTGCCCCACATGGGGAGGACAGTCAGAGTATCAGGGCAGCAGGCCAAGGTTTGAAGACAGGACAGTGCAGCAGAGGCAGCAGTTTGGGCCTCGTCCATCGGGAGGTCAGACAGTGGGACCACCCCAGGGACAGGTGTACGCACTGACCAGGGAGCAGGCTCAGGCAGCTCCAGAGGAGGTGATTGCCGGTACGTGTCATTTATTTACGTACCCTGCTTTTGTTTTGATAGATACAGGTGCCTCCCATTCTTTTGTGTCTGTGGGATTCGTGGAGAGACACCATATGCGCACGTCTCTTTTGCCCACGCCTCTTTTGGTCTCGACACCCGCTGGAAGAAACATCGTTGCTGATCAGTTCTTGGCAGATAGCCTCATTTATTTTGAGGGCAACGAATTGAGGTCAGACTTGATTGTGCTGGGTATGTTAGACTTCGACTGCATCTTGGGTATAGATGTTCTGAACAGATATCAGGCAGTGGTAGATTGCCGACAGAGGACAGTGAAGTTCAGACCTGAGTTGGGCAGTCAGTGGACCTTCTATGGCAACGGTTCTCGTGCGAAGATTCCGTTGATCTCAGCGATCAAGATGACTCAGTTGTTGGAACGTGGCCACACGGGCTATCTCATTTATGCCGTGGACACGTCAGGGATGAGTAAAGAATTGAAAGTTGAGGATGTGCCAGTGGTAGCAGAGTTTGCTGATGTATTTCCAGAAGATATCCCAGGATTCCCACCGGCTAGGGAAGTTGAGTTTGGGATCGAGCTGTTGCCAGGGACATCCGCTATCTCTCGTGCACCTTATAGGATGGCACCGGCTGAGCTGAGAGAGTTGAAAGAACAGTTGCAGGATCTCCTGGACAAGGGGTATATACGCCGAGCGTGTCGCCATGGGGCGCACCAGTTCTCTTTGTGAAGAAGAAGGACGGTTCGATGCGGCTGTGCATCGATTACCGGCAACTGAATAAGGCTACAGTGAAGAACAAGTATCCTCTCCCAAGGATTGACGATTTGTTTGATCAGTTGCAAGGTACCAGGGTGTATAGCAAGATTGATTTGAGGTCCGGGTATCATCAGATTCGGGTCAGAGAGGATGATGTGCAGAAGACAGCATTCCGGACACGATACGGGCATTATGAGTTCTTAGTGATGCCGTTCGGTGTGACGAATGCTCCAGCAGTCTTCATGAGTCTGATGAACAGAGTGTTTCAGCAGTATCTTGATCAATTCGTCATCGTGTTTATTGACGACATTCTTATCTACTCCCGGAGCGAGGAAGATCATGTGAAACACTTGAGGACAGTGCTTCAGATTCTCAGAGAGCATCAGTTGTATGCTAAGCTCAGTAAGTGCGAGTTTTGGCTGAGCAGTGTAGTGTTTCTGGGGCATGTTATATCGAGCAGCGGAATATCTGTAGATCCCAAGAAGATTGAGGCCGTGATGGAGTGGGCTGCCCCCACTTCTGTGCCTGAGATCCGGAGTTTTCTTGGTTTGGCCGGGTATTATCGGCGCTTTGTTGAGGGCTTTTCGAAGATTGCCAAGCCGCTGACTCAGTTGACTCAGAAGGGTGTGCCTTTCTTTTGGTCAGAAGCTTGTGAGGAGAGCTTCCAGGAGTTGAAGCACCGGTTGACGACGGCGCCAGTGTTAGTGATCCCGACGGAGAACTCCAGATTTGTTCTGTATACTGATGCATCACTGCAGGGCCTTGGATGTGTTCTGATGCAAGATAAGCATGTGGTAGCTTATGCATCGAGGCAGTTGAAGCCGCATGAAACCAGATATCCAGTTCATGACTTGGAATTGGCGGCTATCATCTTCGCCCTGAAGATCTGGAGGCATTACTTATATGGTACGTCGTTTACCATTTACACGGATCACAAGAGCCTCAAGTTTCTATTCACTCAGGCGGAGCTGAACATGAGACAGAGGAGATGGATGGACCTACTCAAGGACTATGACTGTGAGATAGAGTACCATCCCGGGAAAGCCAATTTGACAGCGGACGCCTTGAGCCGGAAAGTGAGGAGTTCTGCTGAGGACGTCATCCATTTGTCGGCTATGATGACCTCCTATTGCCATCTCGGCTATGATTTTGATATAGATGCATCACCAGTGTATGTCTCTACCTTATTAGCTGAGCCAAATATTTATGAGAACATCAGGAGAGCTCAGAGATCAGATGCTGAGGTTCAGAGATGGTTGTCTATAGTGCATCTTGGTCAGCCGACGAAGTTCAGAGTGGCCGACGACGGATCTTTGAGATTGGGTAACCGCTGGGTTGTTCCGAGTACGCCGGAGTTGCGTAAGGGGATCTTGGAACGAGCTCACAGTAGCAGACTTAGCATCCACCCGGGGGGGAAGAAGATGTACAAAGATCTGCGTGGTCAGTTCTGGTGGAAGAGAATGAAGAGTGATGTCGTCGCTTTCGTGAAGAGGTGTTTGATCTGCCAGCAGGTCAAGGCAGAGAGACAGAGACCTGGCGGCGAGTTGAGAAGCTTGGAGATACCGAAGTGGAAGTGGGAGCACATTTCCATGGACTTCGTGACTCATTTGCCGAGGAGTGCTTCAGGCTTCGATGCTATTTGGGTGATTGTGGACAGATTGACCAAGGTAGCCCACTTTATCCCCTATAGCATGACCTTTACATTCTTGAGGATGGCGCAGTTATATATTAGAGATGTGGTGAGATTGCACGGGATCCCCGTTTCCATTGTGTCAGATCGAGATCCGCGATTCACATCTCATTTTTGGGAAGGTCTTCAGTCAGCTTTGGGAACTGAGGTCAGATTGAGCACTGCTTATCATCCTCAGACGGATGGCCAGACCGAGCGCACGATTCAGACGCTCGAGGACATGTTGAGAGCTTGCGTTTTGGAGTTCGATGCCTCTTGGCAGGATTCAGTGCCTTTGGTAGAGTTTTCGTATAACAATAGCTACCAGGCAAGTATTCAGATGGCTCCGTTTGAAGCTCTTTATGGCAGACGATGTAGATCACCCTTATGTTGGGATGATTTGGACAGTAGACCAGTCGGAGGGCCTGAGTTGATCCGGGAAATGGAAAAGAAGATAAAGATTATAAGGTAGAAAATGAAAGCGGCCCAGGACAGACAGTCAGCTTATGCGAATAAACGGCGGAGACCGTTGGAATTTCAGTTGGGAGATAAGGTCTTTTTGAAGATCTCACCTTTCAGAGGCGTTGTGCGATTTGGGATGCGCGGGAAACTGTCTCCGAGGTATGTTGGACCGTACGAGATCTTACAGCGCATTGGCACCTTAGCTTACCGACTGGCTTTACCGCCTTCTTTATCTGGTATACATGATCTGTTTCATGTATCGATGCTGCGGAAGTATGAGCCGGATCCGTCTCACGTGTTGCAGCCTTCCGAAGTTCAGTTGGAATCAGATGTATCTTATGTGGAACGGCCTGTCAGAATTCTAGATCGAGCAGACCGTAGGCTTCGGAACAAAGTGATACCGATGATCAAAGTTCAGTGGGATCGCAGGGGTGTCGAGGAGGCTACGTGGGAGACGGAGCAGCATATGGTGCAGCACTACCCGGAACTATTCTCTGGTATGAGTTTATGTTTAGTTTCTTTTGGGGTAAGTGCATGTGATTTTGAGGACGAAATCTTATAAGTAGGGGAGTATTGTGACATCCCCGAAATGGTTAATTGCTTTTTGGTGCATTAATTGTGTTTACATGATTAATTATGTGGTAATTGATTATGTGTTGGGATTTATTTACCTTATGTAGAAACGCATGGTCATGTGGGTAGGGTGACCCGGGATTGCATTTTAGGGTGCATGTGGTGCATGTTGGGTAAATATTAAGGGAAGCATGATTTATTTGCCTTGGTTAGCAATTTATGAGAAATCATGTGTTAATTGATATTATGGTGCATTTTGAGTAAATGCTTTGAAAAATATCATGTTAGGGGTGTTTTATACACCATGGAAATTCTTTTGGTATCATTTTAATAAACTCACATTTTAATACCCAATCCCACTCTTTCAACCTCACTCTTACTTTACCAAATATCACCCCCAAACCCTTCCCTTCCCCTTAATTTTCGAGTTCCACCTTTGAGGTGAAGAGGAGTCCTTACAAACTTTGATTTGTGGAAGATTGTTGGGTGATTTGAGATCCCCAAGAGGTATGGGTACCTCATGGTTTATTTTTGTAAGGTTTTGTTTAAGTTTGAGTTGGTTTTGAAGGGTTTAAAATGGGTTTGTGTTGGGTGTTGTGATTTTAGTAGTGTTTTAGTTGGATGTTGTTTATATGAGTTTGTTATGATGTTTATGGGTGGTTTTGAGTTGTTGGGTTTGATTAATGTTGGTATTGGTGGGTTTGTTTGTGTTTGGGAAGGAGATGGGTGAATAGTGCCCAAATCTCGCTTTCCCGCAGCTCGGCGATCGATCGGCGTCCGCTCGCGATCGATCGCGAGCAACAGCGCTGAGGCAGTGCACTTCAGCGATCGATCGCGAGATGAGCGCGATCGATCGGCGAGTCCGCGATCGATCGGCATGAACTCCGCGATCGATCGCGGCTTGTTGAAATTTGTTGGCTGAGACAGTGTAGTCTCGCGATCGATCGGGGCTTGTTGGAGATCGATCGCGAGACACCAAAAATGGTGTTTTTGGGTGTTTTTGTGGGACTATTATTTGGTTCTAATATTGGTATTTGTGAATATGTAGAACCAACCCAGGTGGCAACGCAGCCAAGGAATTGAGGTCCAACCACATTCCACTTTTTGGAAAGGTACGTAGTGGACGTACGGGCACCCAACGGTAACATGTATTTTATATACTCATTGTTTGTGCATTGTGGATGCGAGTATATATGTGGTATTGCATTATGGATGCATATACATGTTGATTTATGCCATATGTGGTATTGCATTGTGGATGCATATACATGGTAATTTATGCATATTGATGATAGATGCATATGATGATTATTGGATGCACAACCCATGAGTCGTGGTCATCCTTTGATGATTTTAATGCTTTGGTAGCGTTTATCGTGTACGCCCAAATTAACCCTTCTTCAGTTAATAACAAAAATATGTAGTAGTGGAAGTAGGGATCGATCTCACAGGGAAGGTAAATTTATTTTGTGTCAATTATCAAAGAACTAGTAACAATGGGGGATTTGGACTGGATTACTACTACTTAGCAAATATCAAACTAATTAACGAGTCTAACTAAAATGATTAAAACTTATGGGATTAAAGCGATTCTTGGTTTCAGGTAACCGTACTTTTGGAAAATTATCTTTTAGTCATCAAATCAAAACATTCAAATTCTTTCAATTATCTATCGATTGGAAATTCAATTCCTACTCATCTTATTCGTAGTCAAAGGGAAAACAACATTCAATTCAACCCTTACCAAATCTCTAATCACCACTACAGCCGTTAATGATTAAATCAATGATAGTTTTCAAAACTAATGAGTTCGACAAATCTAATCAATAAAAACTACAGCCGTTAGAATTGATTACTCAATCGTTTCTCCTAAGAATTCAATAACACCTACAGCCGGTTAATTATTAATCTTAGTTGTTTCTTAGCAAACTATCGATTATGTTATTGAATATTAGGTGATCGGTCTAATACACAAGCACAACAATCATGGAATTCGAATTCTGAGAAACCAATTGAAATCGAAGATTAATTCAACAATCAAACCGAATTTTCATAAAAGATTTAAATCCAAAAGTAGGTATCCCTTCAACCAAGAATCGAAGGGTTTTAGCCTAGCATAATTAAATCTAAAAGCAATAAAAATTCAATGGAAAACATTAAATAAATAAAGGAAAAGAAATTACTAATATAAATCACGATTCCGGCTTGTCAATTCCGGTTCCGTTCTTCGTCGTTCTTGAAGAAAACTTTGAAAGAAAATTAATCTAAAATCCTAAAAAATTCTAAGAGTATGAAATTATGCTTAAAATGAGGTAAAAATCGTGTATATGAGGTATGGAGGCTGATGGAGTAGGGTAAAATCCATGTGGGAAGGAAAGAAATCAAGAATTTTAATTTTCCAAAATTCTATAGGCGTAATTACGCGTATAGTGGCGTAGCTACGCCTAGACATGCCGTAGCGTTGGCGTAATTACGCCTGTGAATGGCGTAATTACGCCTGTCCTCCATTTTTCTGGCGAGTTTTGTATTTTGGCCATAACTTTCACACACAAACTCCGAATTCGACGAGTCAGCTGTCCACGCGAAGATAACTCAAAGTTCTACAACTTTTATATGGACCACATTCCCAAAACTTGGCTGGAATACATAGAAATTTGAGGAGAAAGGAGCAACATGTGTCTTTGATTCCGGTTTTTTCCTCTTTTCTTCAACTTTATTGCTTCTTTCATCATTTTAGCTTGATTTCTTCACTTTTCCCTACATTTACATAAATATACGATTAGGTAGCATATGTATCAATTTATCCATCAAAATATACCAAATCGTAGACAATTAAGCGTAATAGATGTGTCTATTCCTAGTCACATCAAACACCCCCATACTTACTCTTTACTCGACCTCGAGCAAATAATCAAAACTACAATATTTTTTTGCTTGGCTCATAGCATCATAACAAACTAACTTGTCCTCACTTTTATGCCTCAACAATTTAAAACATGCATAGTAATGAAAGGCGGTGAAAAGTTAACAGTGGAACAAGTTCAATCCCTAAACATCTCATACTCAACAAAGTAGTGAACGTGTGTGTGTGGTCATAAACAAGTGTTGTGTACAAATTATAGATTCAAAATATGCAAAGCCATAATAGTTCAAGTCATACACTAACACAAGTATAAGCTCACTTGCACATTCTTCTCCACTATCTTAGCTACTTTGCAAACATAAATCAAGTAGGTCTTTATTAGCTTGTAGCTTGGCCTAGGTATTGGCTTATGAAAGAAAGGTAAGGATATATCAAACAAGAGAGTATGATGAAAATGCACACTAAAACTTCTCTTCTTGCATGAGTTTTTCAACTTCGTTCTTTTTCACAAGGTTTATTTCAACACTTTTCTTCTTTTGTGCCTTGGCTCCCCTTGGAGTCATATTTTTATCTATTTTCTCAAGGCATTCCTTTTTCTTTCATGCATTCCATTCTTTTGACAAATAAGCTCACAAATATACTTCAATGATTCCCAAGTGCATTTGAATGAAATACATCATACTCCCTTAAAAGGTATGGATTAAAATCACATTTAGGCTCATTAGGGAAGGATGATAAGCTAGTCAAGGAATGTTGAATGGGGGTCTTGAGTATGCTTAGCATACTCCCATTCTTTTATGTTAAGGCTCAAAAAGGGTACTAGAGATTGATTTTGTTTACATGGTAGGCTTGAAAGGCTCAAACGCATCAAAGATTGCCTATATCACTTTCATGTTTGCAAGTAGTCTAGACATACGCCTCAAAGAGCATGTAGTTAAGTTCTAGCATGTATTAGAGACTTCTTAAGACTATCACAAAATTTACACAATCTTCACTAAGTGATGCACACTTCACAAGTCATGACAATAATGTGCTCAAAATATTCAACTACTAAGTTAAAGTAAAATCTGCATTAGAGTTCAAAGTGTTCCAAGGTTAACAATTCACCTATGTTCAAAAGCATGCATGATATCAATTAGGTTTCATCATGGGCTAGTGATTCTAAGCATGCGTTCATTACTAGCTATGAGCTCAAAATTTTCAAATTTTTCGATTTTTTTTTTTGTATTTTTGTAATAGAAAAGCAATAACAAGCCACTAATCCCTCCCCCATACTTAAATCTTACATTGTCCCCAATGTAAGGCAAAAATATAAGAAAAGAGAAAAGTTTAAACTAAAAAGCAATAAAAAAAAAAGGGTAAAAGGGAAACTAACTCCCCTTGGGTTGCCTCCCAAGCAGTGCCTCTGTTTAACGTCGGTGGCCCGACGCCAGTCCTCTATCAAGGTGGTTGATGCAGTGTTGCTCTATCCTTCCTTAACCACATCAATATCTTCTTCACTCCTCGGTATTTCGGCCTGTTGCCCTTTGAGTGGTCGTCCTCAGTCCTTACTCCTTCGGCACGTGATTGACATGGTTGATCCGGAGGATGCTTCTTTCCAATGGTACGATCCTGCAATTGAGAAATAAGAGGATCAGCAGTATCATGAGTAGATAAAGCAGCAATAGTATGAACAGTATGCACAGGAGGAGGATCCATACCTCTCTTCTCGTCAAGGCCATCAGTAGCCTTTCCCATTTCCCACAACTCATCATTATCAAAATCAGAATCATAATCATCATGTACATCAATAGCGTAACTAGAATGCTCAAGAGGTTTAATGGTTCATACATGTTGAATTTTTCAATTTCACCATTAGACTCCATGGTTATCAAACCGCTATTCATATTGATTACTGAATTTGATGATTTCAAGAATGGTCTTCCTAAAATAATTAGACTAGAAGGATCACCATTTCTCATGTCTAAGACATAGAAATCGGCTGTGAAGACCAAATTCTTTACATGCACAACTACGTCCTCTATTATCCCCTTAGGTGTGACCATGGATTTATCAGCTAAGTGAATAACTGCTCTATTTCTTTTTAAAGGTCCCATCTTCAGTTGAGAGTACATTGAGTAAGGCAAGACATTTATGGACGACCCTAAATCGAGCATAGCCTTCTCAATCTTAATACCTCTAATCTCACATGGGATAAAGAACATACCTGGGTCCTTGCATTTAATGGGGATGCTTCTTTGGTTATCCGCCGAAACATTGTCATTGAGCTCGACCTTGGGCTGCCCCTTGTGTTCCTTGTTTCGATCCTCATTCACGGTTTCATGCAATGGGGCTTGCTCTTTGTAGCGTGGACTCATCTCGTAGAGGCCTTTTAGTCCGGCACCTTTCCTATTGTCCTTCAATGCTTGGGGGAAAGGGGGTGGTTCTTTATATTCAGAAAGTTTGTGGTACTTACCTCGTGGTTCCTCCCCTTGCATTGGCTCTTCAACATCTGTCTCTGTCTCCGTCATCTCTTCTTTTTGGGGTGGTGTCAGTACCACCTTTTCTTCAGCTGCATCTTCATTCACATTCACTGTGATAGCACTCACATTTTCCCGGGGGTTCATCTCTGGTTGTGATGGCAGTCCATTTGAAATCCTTGCTTCGATCTTGCTGATTGAAGTTGCCAATTGTCCCATCTGCGTCGTCAAGCTCTGGATGCTTGCCCTCGTCTCCTGTTGAAATTGTAAGCTATTTTCAGCAATAATTTGGATGCTATGTTCTAACCTGTCAGAGGGAGGGTGCACTGCCGATGGTGGAGGTCGCTGATATGGCGGTCTATAGGGTTGAGGTTGGTGCATCTGTGGGTTTCCATAGCCTTGGTTCGGATGGTCCCTCCACCCTTGATTGTAGTTGTTTGGTGGATGGTCATAATTCCTTTGTGGGGGACCTGGGAATCCTCCTGCAGCATTTACGTTCTCCGTGGTTGTCTCTTGTAGTGAGGGGCATGCGTCTGTGGAATGGTTCGCAGCCAGACAGATTCCACACGGCTTTGTCTTTCCTACATTTCCACCTGCCATACCACGCACAAGAAAAGTGAGGTCTATCAGTTGTTGTTCTAAGTTCGATACGTTTACCTCTTTTCTTTGCGGTTGTCCATGGCGCACAGATCCGAATTGTTGGGAGTTGGCCGCCATGTTAGCTATCAACCTTCTAGCTTCCTCCGCTGTTTTGTCTATAAATGCTCCTCCGCTTGCCGCATCCACTAAGTTCCTGTCAGAAGAAAGTAAACCTTCATAAAAGTATTGGATGAGAAGGTGTTCACTTATCTGGTGTTGTGGACAACTTGCGCACAACTTCTTGAATCTCTCCCAGTACTCGTGTAGTGATTCCTCGTAGAGCTGCTTCACACCATATATCTCTTTCCTCAAGTTCGTTGCCCGTGAAGCTGGGAAGTACTTTTCTAGAAATATTCTTTGTAAGTCAGTCCACGTGGTGATCGATCCGGATGGTAAGTAGAAGAGCCAGTCTTTTGCAGCGTCCTTTAGAGAAAACGGGAACGCTCTTAGCTTTATTTGATCCTCAGTGATTCCGGTCGGCTTCATGGTAGTGCACACCACGTGGAATTCCATCAGATGCTTATGTGGGTTTTCACCTGCAAGACCATGAAAAGATGGCAATAAGTGAATTAAACCAGATTTGAGTTCAAAATTTACGTTATTGGCCAGAGCAGGGAAACTGATGCAGAGCGGTTGTTGATCCAAGGTAGGATTTGCGAGCTGCCTCAAGCTTTGATTTGCAGCCATGTTGTTCCTTTCTTCCTCTTCAAGCAGCCTTGCTTCTCTCCTTCTCTGATGTAGCGTCCTCTCAATCTCAGGATCGTAGTGAAAGTTATCTTCGTGATTGAACGATCCACCTGTACTCATTAACAAACCAAAGTAGTAATGCGGGATAAAAAAAATAAAAAAAAAAATCGACACAAATAAATGTTGCCCTCCCCGGCAACGGCGCCAAAATTTGGTAGCGTTTATCGTGTACGCCCAAATTAACCCTTCTTCAGTTAATAACAAAAATATGTAGTAGTGGAAGTAGGGATCGATCTCACAGGGAAGGTAAATTTATTTTGTGTCAATTATCAAAGAACTAGTAACAATGGGGGATTTGGACTGGATTACTACTACTTAGCAAATATCAAACTAATTAACGAGTCTAACTAAAATGATTAAAACTTATGGGATTAAAGCGATTCTTGGTTTCAGGTAACCGTACTTTTGGAAAATTATCTTTTAGTCATCAAATCAAAACATTCAAATTCTTTCAATTATCTATCGATTGGAAATTCAATTCCTACTCATCTTATTCGTAGTCAAAGGGAAAACAGCATTCAATTCAACCCTTACCAAATCTCTAATCACCACTACAGCCGTTAATGATTAAATCAATGATAGTTTTCAAAACTAATGAGTTCGACAAATCTAATCAATAAAAACTACAGCCGTTAGAATTGATTACTCAATCGTTTCTCCTAAGAATTCAATAACACCTACAGCCGGTTAATTATTAATCTTAGTTGTTTCTTAGCAAACTATCGATTATGTTATTGAATATTAGGTGATTGGTCTAATACACAAGCACAACAATCATGGAATTCGAATTCTGAGAAACCAATTGAAATCGAAGATTAATTCAACAATCAAACCGAATTTTCATAAAAGATTTAAATCCAAAAGTAGGTATCCCTTCAACCAAGAATCGAAGGGTTTTAGCCTAGCATAATTAAATCTAAAAGCAATAAAAATTCAATGGAAAACATTAAATAAATAAAGGAAAAGAAATTACTAATATAAATCACGATTCCGGCTTGTCAATTCCGGTTCCGTTCTTCGTCGTTCTTGAAGAAAACTTTGAAAGAAAATTAATCTAAAATCCTAAAAAATTCTAAGAGTATGAAATTATGCTTAAAATGAGGTAAAAATCGTGTATATGAGGTATGGAGGCTGATGGAGTAGGGTAAAATCCATGTGGGAAGGAAAGAAATCAAGAATTTTAATTTTCCAAAATTCTATAGGCGTAATTACGCGTATAATGGCGTAGCTACGCCTAGACATGCCGTAGCGTTGGCGTAATTACGCCTGTGAATGGCGTAATTACGCCTGTCCTCCATTTTTCTGGCGAGTTTTGTATTTTGGCCATAACTTTCACACACGAACTCCGAATTCGACGAGTCAGCTGTCCACGCGAAGATAACTCAAAGTTCTACAACTTGTATATGGACCACATTCCCAAAACTTGGCTGGAATACATAGAAATATGAGGAGAAAGGAGCAACATGTGTCTTTGATTCCGGTTTTTTCCTCTTTTCTTCAACTTTATTGCTTCTTTCATCATTTTAGCTTGATTTCTTCACTTTTCCCTACATTTACATAAATATACGATTAGGTAGCATATGTATCAATTTATCCATCAAAATATACCAAATCGTAGACAATTAAGCGTAATAGATGTGTCTATTCCTAGTCACATCATGCTTGCCGCTTTTTGTATTGGTTCCGCTAAATGTGAAGCGAGGGGTGGGAGCACCGCATGTCACATTTGAGCGTGGTTGTCATATGGGGCGAGGAAAGGGTATTTGCCGCTCTCTGTGAAGCGAGGGGTGGGAGCGCCGCATGTCCATTGTAGCGAGGTTATCCTATGCCGCCCATATGAAAATAAGCGAGGGGCATTAAAATACACTGTGATGGACAGACTAGGGAATGATGACCAATATTTGGTACTGTTGAGATGGTATATGATGTCATGACATGTTTTGGCCATTAAAAATAATCTGTTGATTATACTCATGAGTTATGGTACAGGGACAACCAAACGGGAAGCGTTTGAAATGCATGGAAAACAGGAAGTGTTTTATATTGATTATGCATTTACGCTTTATCTTCATATTGTGTTGAATATGAATGATTATTATTGCTCATGTTTGGGGGTTGTCCTTGTAGGTACCTTTTTGGCATGATAGCAAGCTTTGAACGGGTTGAGGTGATGAGCTTGTGAAGCATTCTTTTGAGGATTAAAGGACAGGATTATTTTGTCTAGTGTCTACTCTAGGAGTAGTGTAAAACTAGTTGATAGCATTCATTGATGAGGAATGTAATTAATCCATTCTTTTTGGAAGTCCTTATTATTATGGCATGTAATGCTTAAGCTCATAGACTCAACATGTTCTTTTCTCACTCTGATCATTATATTAGCTCTATTATGCCTTATTTCCGCACTTAATGATTAGGGTCCTTACAATCGGTCTCCCCTACCGATCGATCGCTAACTGTTCATCATTTTCATTCTTTTGCTACGGCATTAGCCGATCGATCGGTGTTCATCACCGATCGATCGGTCGTTCCCATTCATGCGAGATTTTCCAGAAATCTCGAACACCTCATTTCATACCCTTCAACCCACTTCATAACACACATAAAATGCCTGAACAAGCATATTAATAGCTTCATCATACTTCCATGCATGTATTAAAATTAAAGGTTCACTCATAACCTAAACCGACATGCATTAAAACTACCCCTTTTTATCAGTACTCGATCAACTTTTCTGAAAAACAGGGCATAATTACATAGCCCAGAATTATTGAACATACATCTTTATGGCAACGAAACTACCACATAGCCCATAGTTCATGCTTAAACAAATATGTTGGCATTTTCACCAAACTACCATGTATGTATTCACGTCAAAGGTTTACTCATAACCTAAGCTAGCATGCTTCAAATCTTCATAATAAAAGCCCTACCCAACATACAAACAGGGCACTTCCTTGCCCAGATTTTCGAGGAGCCCTTTTTACAACCGAAAATCTAACACATAAAGCATGTAAGTTACTTACTAAAACATGCTAGGGGCTTCATAAACATTACCTACAAGTGTTCATAACAAGGTTTCAACAAACCTAACACTAACATGCCAAAACTGCTACGATGAACATACATGCATAAAATGAAAAAAGCTGGTGAACCAGCGTGATTCCTCACCACTTTTGCTCCTCGATTTTTGTCAAGAAAGGATTAGTAAAATCCGATCACTTTCCTCCTAGTAGCAGTCCAAATATCAAACGAAAATAAGGGAGGAAGAAGGAGGTTTTTGGAAGAGACCAAATGAAAAATATCTAAGTGCCAACATGACTACTTGGTCAATCATTTTCCAGAAAACAGAGGAGGGGGGCGTGGGTTGCATGCAAGTGGGGGGTGGGTGGTTGCATGTAGGGTGGTTTTTGTGGTGTTTAATTGTGTTCCGGTATTTCATACGATGTATAAAAATATCTCCCCTTGATATTTTATAATTCTACTACATCAATACAACAATTAAAAACACCTAACATGCCCCCTAAACCATATCATCATATCATAATTATAACCCCCAATTAAAGTACCACAACCCTCTTAAACACATCGTAAATCATCATTGTAGAACATAATCATATAACATTTCGAGGGTATTACATTACTCCCCTACTTATAAGATTTTGTCCTCGAAATCCACATGCATCATCATAACGGAACTAAACATAAAAACATACCAGAGAATAGTTCCGGAGATAACTTTCCCCGCATCCCAAACGATATGCCAAAGTACCGATACGCTGCAAAACTTCATATGGCCCAACATATCTCGGAGATAACTTTCCCCGCATCCCAAAACGAACCACACCCCTAAAGGGTGAGATCTTTAAGAAGACCCCGTCTCCTAACTGGAATTCTAGCGGTCGTCGCCGCTTATTGGCATAGGCTGCTTGCCTATCCTCGGCCGCTTTCATCTTCTGGCGTATCAACTTTCTTACCTTCCATATCCTTGATCATATCCGGTCCTCCGACCGCTTTGCTAGTCAAGTCCTCCCAATACAGCGGTGATCTACATCGTCGTCCATACAGAGCTTCAAAAGGAGCCATTTGAATGCTCGCCTGATAACTGTTATTATAGGAGAACTCCACCAGCGGCACTGAATCCTGCCACGGAGTATCAAACTCCAAAATACATGCCCTCAACATGTCCTCGAGCGTCTGAATGGTACGCTCCGTTTGGCCGTCTGTCTGAGGGTGATAGGCCGTACTCAGTCTCACCTCTGTGCCCAAAGCTGTCTGGAGACCCTCCCAGAAATGCGAAGTGAACCTCGGGTCCCTGTCAGACACTATCGAGACTGGAATACCATGCAATCTCACCACATCCCGTATATACATCTGGGCCATCTTCAAGTATGTATAAGACATACTGTAAGGGATGAAATGAGCTGTCTTCGTCAGCCTATCTACGATCACCCAGATCGCTTCAAATCCTGAGGCCGTCATCGGCAAGTGGGTCACGAAGTCCATAGATATATGCTCCCACTTCCATTCAGGCACCTCTAAGCTCTTCAGCTCTCCACCAGGCCTCTGCCTCTCTGCCTTTACCTGCTGGCAGATCAAACATCTTTTAACGAAAATGATCACCTCACGCTTCATGCGTCTCCACCAGAATTGATCGCATAGATCTTTGTACATCTTCTTTCCCCCTGGGTGGATACTGAACCGACTACTGTGAGCTCGCTCCAATATTCCTCTACGCAGTTCTGGTGTATCTGGGACTACCCATCGGTTGCCCAGTCTCAAAGAATCATCCTCAGCCACTCTGAACTTGGATGGCTGACCCTGAAGTACCAATGATGTCCATCTCTGAACCTCACTATCCGACTTCTGGGCCTTCCTGATCGCCTCAAATATATCTGGCTCCGCCAATAAGGTCGACACTCGCACAGACGACGTGTCTACATCGAAATCATAGCCCAGATGGCAATAAGAAGTCATCAAGGCCGACAAACACATTGCATCCTCTGCAGTACTCTTCACCTTCCGACTTAAGGCGTCTGCTATTAAGTTTGCTTTACCTGGATGGTACTCAATTTCACAATCATAGTCTTTGAGCAAATCCATCCACCTTCTTTGCCTTATATTCAACTCTGCCTGAGTGAATAAGAACTTCAGGCTCTTATGGTCCGTATATATAGTGAAAGACGTGCCATACAAGTAATGCCCCCAGATCTTCAAGGCAAATATGATGGCCGCCAGTTCCAAATCATGCACTGGATACCTAGCCTCGTATGGCTTCAGCTGCCTCGATGCATAAGCCACCACATGCTTATCTTGCATCAACACACAGCCCAAACCCTGCAGTGACGCATCCGTATACAAGGCAAATCTCTTATTCTCAGACAAAATCACCAATACAGGCGCTGTAGTCAAGCGACGCTTCAGTTCTTGAAAACTTTCCTCACAAGCCTCAGACCAAAAGAAGGGGACTCCTTTCTGAGTCAGCTGTGTCAGGGGTTTGGCAATCTTTGAGAAACCTTCGACGAAACGTCGGTAATAACCTGCCAAACCGAGGAAACTCCTTATCTCCGGTACAGAAGTGGGTGCAGCCCACTCTAAGACAGCTTCAATCTTCCTGGGATCCACAGATATCCCATGGCTAGATATGACATGGCCCAAGAATACCACGCTGTCCAACCAGAACTCGCACTTGCTAAGCTTTGCATATAACTGATGATCCCTAAGGATCTGAAGCACTGTCCTCAAGTGCCTTACATGCTCTTCTTCAGTCCGAGAGTAAATAAGTATGTCGTCAATGAAGACTATGACGAACTGATCCAAATACGGCTGGAACACCCTGTTCATCAAACTCATGAAGACAGCTGGGGCATTCGTCACCCCAAAAGGCATGACCAGGAATTCATAGTGCCCATAACTAGTCCTGAAAGCCGTCTTCTGAACATCATCTTCCCTTACTCGAATCTGATGGTACCCCGACCTCAGATCGATTTTACTGTAGAGCCTCGTACCCTGCAACTGATCGAACAAGTCATCGATCCTCGGAAGTGGATACTTGTTCTTTACTGTAGCTTTGTTCAGTTTTCTGTAGTCAATGCATAGATGCATCGATCCATCTTTCTTCTTAACAAATAAGACAGGCGCACCCCATGGAGATACGCTAGGGCGTATGTAGCCCTTGTCAAGGAGCTCTTGCAACTGTATCTTTAACTCCCTTAACTCTGCTGGTGCCATCCTATATGGGGCACGAGAAATTGCAGACGTCCCTGGTAGTAACTCAATCCCAAACTCGACCTCTCTCGTCGGTGGGAATCCGGGAATTTCCTCCGGAAAGACATCAGCAAACTCTGCCACTACGGGCACATCCTCAACCTTTAGCTCTTTCCTCTTTTCCGTCATATCAACAGCATAGATAAGATATCCTGTATGACCTCGTTCCAATAACTGTGCCATCTTGACAGCAGATATCAACGGAATCTTTGGACGAGAACCATCCCCAAAGAATGTCCACTGCGCTCCCATATCAGACCTGAATCGGACAGTCCTTTGTCTGCAGTCTACCACTGCCTGATACTTGTTCAGGACATCGATGCCCACAATGCAATCGAAGTCTGTCATTCCCAGCACAATCAAATCTGATCTTAACTCATTATCCTCAAAATAAATGAGGCCATCATAGACAATCTGATTTGTAGTCAAACTACTTCCTACGGGGGTCGAGACTATAAGAGGCATGGGCGACGGAGAAGTGCATATGTGGTGCCTTTCAACAAAACTCGTCGACACAAAAGAGTGTGACGCACCTGTGTCTATCAATATAAGAGCAGGGTGCGTAAATAAAAGACACGTACCCGCTATCACTTCCTCCGGAGCCGCTGTAGCCTGCTCCCTCGTCAAAGCATACACCTGACCCTGAGGTGGCCCCGTGGGCTGACCTCCATACTGCCTCGGTGCGAAAGATGGTATGTGTTGTGCCGCTCTGTCCGCAGCCTCCCCGCAGAGTTCTGCTATCTTCCCCTGTTGGGACACTGCCGAGCAAAGTGGCCTCTGTCGCCACAGACATAGCAGCCTACACAATCCTTTGCCAAATGTGGTTGTCCACATAGAGTGCACTGAACTCTTCCAGTACTGTCTCCCTGAGGCTGTCCTCTCCCAGACGGAGCATCATTCCTACGGTTCCCTTTCCATCGATTCTCGGGCCTCTTGCCACTGAATCTCGACTCTGAAGTGTTTCCCCTTGGCTTAAACTTATCACCCCTGGGCTTCAAATTGTCAGAAGTGGATTTCTGAGGGGATGCTGAAGGTGGCACTGCATCAGGATATGCGCCAACTCCCAGTTCGGCTAGCTCGGCCCGTGAAAGTGCATCATCAAAACAGGCAGGGCCGTAGGTAATTACCCTGTCATACAGTTCCGGCCTCAAGCCCTTCATGAAGTTCCTCATCTTCGCTTGAGTGCTTGCAGCAATGTGTGGCACATATCGCAGTAAGGAACAGTAATGTAGAGCATAGTCAGATACAGGCATGGTACCTTGCCTTAAATTGGTAAACTCATCCTCCTTGGCCTGTCTTGCAGCGGCTGAGAAGTAGCGGGTCAGAAAACGCGTTCGGAACATCTTCCAATTTACTTCCTGCCCCAGAGCCTCTTGCTCAATCACTGTGGTCTTCCACCACATCAGTGCCTTCTTGGCCAGCTGAAATTTTGCTAATCTGATCCAGGCCGTCTTTGCACAAGGCGCTGCCACAAATATCTGTTCAATCCTCTCCAACCATTCCTCAGCTTTTTCCCCTGATTCAGTTCCCTCGAACATCGGGGGTCGATACATCATAAATTGAGCCAAGCTCAACTCCCCAGGTAGCAACTGTTGTTCAGAGGGTTCTTCGCCCAAGGCTGGTGGTGGCAGTGGATTCGTACGCCAAGCACTTGCATTAACACTAATGGCGTCACCCACTTCAATATTTGCTGTCATGCTGCAACACAAGGGTTAATAACAACACCAAAAGCAGTTCATAAAGCACATCGTTAGATAATTAAACATGTTAGCATAACATAGAAACTTCATATGCAACATACATATAAAACATGTTCAAAAGTAAGCACCTAGCCAACTTATTGCTAAGGCTACCCTTCACTCATTCCCGAGTTATCTAACCACTGCTCTGATACCACTAATGTGGGGTCTTCCCACCTTAACAGTGATTGATAGACATAAGAAGGACTAATCATGCATTAATAACGTCTTAAGGTTCTGGTTGTTACATGAGCTAACAGGATTACAGGCCAAAATAAAAGACTTCAAAAATAATTCATTACATTCCCAAAAGAATGTTAATATTTAAATTTATACTACTCCTAGAGTAGATACTAATCGTGACTTGAATCCTAAACATTCCTGTGTTCCTTGTAGCTCACTGCCTCAACCCGACCCTTAGTCCTTTAGCCCAAAAGCGTACCTACAGGGACAACACATCATAAGCATATACAATCTTACCTAACATCATAAAAACATCATAGTAAATGCATGAAATATTGGTTAAGTAAATATGCTGGTTATTCATTAACTTCTTATTGTTGTCCCTGATTCATAATCATGCATATGGGCATCTTACCCTGTGGCATCTTACCACTTTATAAACATCGCATGGCCTCTTACCATGTGGGGCATCTTACCCCGTGGCATCTTACCACAAATAATATCGCATGACCTCTTACCATGTGGGGCATCTTACCCCGTGGCATCTTACCACAAATAATATCGCATGGCCTCTTACCATGTGGGGCATCTTACCCCGTGGCATCTTACCACAAATAACATCGTATGAATATATATAAACATCTTATCAACATCGTAAACATCTTATAAACATCATCATTTCATCATCAATACTCATGCAATAAAAGCATAGTCGTAGTGTAAAGATGCGTTTTACCGTCCGATGCTCGTACGTCTCTTACGTACCTTTACAAAAGGAGGAGGAGTCAACAGACTTATCTCCTTGATTGTGCTGGTACCTGGGATGGCTCTACACAACCACATAATACAATATTAGGCACCGATACGAGAATCGAAATCAAATTACAAAAAACATAAATTTTTATCACACATGAACAGTTTCTACCGATCGATCGGTCTCCCCTACCGATCGATCGCTAACTGTTCATCATTTTCATTCTTTTGCTACGGCATTTGCCGATCGATCGGTTGTTCCCATTCATGCGAGATTTTCCAGAAATCTCGAACACCTCATTTCATACCCTTCAACCCACTTCATAACACACATAAAATGCCTGAACAAGCATATTAATAGCTTCATCGTACTTCCATGCATGTATTAAAATTAAAGGTTCACTCATAACCTAAACCGACATGCATTAAAACTACCCCTTTTTATCAGTACTCGATCAACTTTTCTGAAAAACAGGGCATAATTACATAGCCCAGAATTATTGAACATACATCTTTATGGCAACGAAACTACCACATAGCCCATAGTTCATGCTTAAACAAATATGCTGGAATTTTCACCAAACTACCATGTATGTATTCACGTCAAAGGTTTACTCATAACCTAAGCTAGCATGCTTCAAATCTTCATAATAAAAGCCCGACCCAACATACAAACAGGGCACTTCCTTGCCCAGATTTTCGAGGAGCCCTTTTTACAACCGAAAATCTAACACATAAAGCATGTAAGTTACTTACTAAAACATGCTAGGGGCTTCATAAACATTACCTACAAGTGTTCATAACAAGGTTTCAACAAACCTAACACTAACATGCCAAAACTGCTACGATGAACATACATGCATAAAATGAAAAAAGCTGGTGAACCAGCGTGATTCCTCACAACTTTTGCTCCTCGATTTTTGTCAAGAAAGGATTAGTAAAATCCGATAACTTTCCTCCTAGTAGCAGTCCAAATATCAGACGAAAAGAAGGGAGGAAGAAGGAGGTTTTTGGAAGAGACCAAATGAAAAATATCTAAGTGCCAACATGACTACTTGGTCAATCATTTTCCAGAAAACAGGGGAGGGGGGTGTGGGTTGCATGCAAGTGGGGGGTGGGTGGTTGCATGTAGGGTGGTTTTTGTGGTGTTTAATTGTGTCCCGGTATTTCATACGATGTATAAAAATATCTCCCCTTGATATTTTATAATTATACTACATCAATACAACAATTAAAAACACCTAACATGCCCCCTAAACCATATCATCATATCATAATTATAACCCCCAATTAAAGTACCACAACACTCTTAAACACATCGTAAATCATCATCGTAGCACATAATCATATAACATTTCGGGGGTATTACATTTGATGAGTTTGATTATTGTGAGAGCAGGGACAGTACACGGAATCCCGGATGAGGAAGTTGCCATCCAGGGAGTATCATTTAAAATTCATTAGTATTTACTTTTGTTGTAAATTATGAATTTCATTATTGTGATTATGGGATTTTGTGTATTGGTATGCTCACCCCGTTGGGGGCTGCCTCTGTTGGGGCAGGTGAACAGGTACATCGATGGCTGTGGAGCTGAGCTCGAGCTGTTGATTGGATGTACTCCCAGGATCGTGGTACCAGGGCTTGATGTAGCACGGTATCGTATAGAGTACTTATATACACCCGATGATTATATACACATTTATGATGCTCGCATGTGAGTACGGTTATACTTGTATATGGGTTGTATATAAAGGCATGAGCCTTTCTCTCTTTCATTCTATGTTGCATGCAATTAAGGGTAGAATTGCTAATGATATGAGAGTCATTGGTGTATTATGTGGGTGTTTGAACCCACTTATGTTGTCTTATGTGTGGTGTCTTCCCTGGCTGGGAATTTACTTAGTGTTGCTGTATTCTGTTGAGTATGGGTTTTCCCTGGCCGGGAACTATATTATGTGATGTGCTTTTATTTCGGGATGGCTCTATTTATGGGGATACTCTGCCCGAATTTTGATAAAAGTCCACAATGTAAAAAGTGTTGTAATGGGGATGGAAATGGGCGAAATCTCTGAGTCTATTTGTTGGTAGAGATGATCTTAATGTTGAATATTAAAGAAATTTTGTAATTGCCATTCAATGGTAAAGTATCATCTGAGTTTCCCGATTGATTTTATTGAAAGCATGTGCCACACATAATGATTAATACACTAATCAAGGGTTAAGGGCTTGGGGTCCTTACACTGCGCATTTACGTAAATTCCCTTATCCATGTGATTCTCGTCCGTGAATTATGCGCTGCTGAATCTTGAATGAATATGGCTCTCTCCTTATATTGAATGATGATTTTCTTTCGGCTTGTTAGCTTCTATGGGTCTTTTTAATCTTTGTTTAGCTCACTTTCTTAATTTTCTCGTACTTTCACCTAAACATGCAAATTCATAACATAAAGCGTAATATCGTTCAAGAATCACAGTAAAATATAACGAGAAAACATAGAAATATATGTGCAAAAATGGCACTTATCAACTCCCCCAAACTTATCACTTGATCGTCCACGATTAAGCATTAAAATCACAAGGTAGAGTTCATTCTCAATACTTGAAACAATTATTTCATGACTTGCATTTTTCTCAGAAATCTCACATGCACACATTCAAAAGTTGGACAAGATATGGTTTCTTCTAAATCAAGCAACACATCTCAAAATTGGAACGTGTGTGTGTGTGTTAGTCAATCTCAAGTTTCATGCACATGGCCTAGATCCAATTATGCTAATCAAATCAAAGTCGAGATTATCGTTAAGCACCCAATAGATCTATTTTCGAACAACTTTTCCCCTAATGATAGTTACTCCCTAGACTTGGATCAAAAGGTCTTTATAAGCTTGTAATTTAAGGCCTTTGGTGTCGGTTTCAAAGAAAAGATAGGATAAGCGCAAAGAAGAAAGTATAATATTGTAAAGTTCACTTTTTAGCACTGGTTTTCGAGCTCATCTTCTTTATTGTCTAGCCTTGGCCACTTTGGGTCTTATTCAGTTAATCTTTTCACAAGGCTTTTTCTCTTTTCTTTTTTTTTTTCTTTTATCATTCATCAATCTTTTTCAATAAGTTCATCAAGATATAACAATTCAAGTGCATCGAATTATATTAATTATACTCCCTTAAAGTAAGGATAATTTATTTATTTTTCCATTTAGGCTCATATAAGGGTAGGTATAATGAGTTTACCAATAATATCGAATGGGGGTCTAATTATATGCAATGCATATACCATTCTTTTTCAATAAAGCTCAAAATGGGACAGTAGGGATTGATATAGACTAGGTAAGCTTGAAAGGCTCAAACGTGTCAAAGATGGCCTAAATCATGTCCAAGTCAAGTTTGTAACTATAAAATTTCGCCTCAAAGTGTCATCATCAAATAGGTTCTAGGATAACTCTAAGATGCTCAAGCCAAATCATCAAGTTCACAACAATTATCACTATTCCACCTGCAATCCACAAGATCATGACTCAATGTGCTCAATATATTCCTCATTCTTGACATGCTAACTCAACAAAGTATATTCATGTACAAGTCCAACAATCATTAAAATTCAAGTCCAAATGCATAGTGAGATCAAAATCTTCATTGAACAATCACTATTATAATTCATTCGTTTATCAAGTTTGAACTCATAAAAAATTTTTAGCTCATAATAATCGGACGATTCAAGTGTCATTTAAGCACACAACATGTGGTTAAAACAAGTAAAACATGCAAGCCACTCCCCCAAACATAAATCAAACATTGCCCTCAATGTTCAAATGAATCAAAAGGGAAAAAGTAAACTCCCCTGATCAAGACGCTTGCATGAGGGTTGAGGAAGATTGACTTTTGAAAATTCCACTGTTGTAGGGGTTCATCTCTCCAACTTAGTACCTAGCAAGAGAAGAATGCAAATGGTAAAATATTCGACTCGAGAGCTAAACAAACTAAAATGCAAAAACTGAAAAGTAAAACAAAACTAAATAACAAAAGGATACGCTTGGGTTTCCTCCCAAGAAGCGTTGATTTCTAGTCTTCGGCTTGACCATCAGAAGCAACCATCAAAGAGCGGTTGCCGCCCATAGTAAGTATCGTATGATACCACTAATGGGTCTTCATTCAGTATGCCCTCAAGATTGGCAAGATTGTAACAGTGTAAGCTCGTCGCTCCAACAACATTCGTCTTAAAATGGTAGGCATGGGAGAATGATTCTCGACTTGGCTTCATATCTTGGAGGATGTAGTGCGGTGAAGTTGGCATCGATGGAAAATACGGATCCACATATAGTATAGAACATGTCTCCATCGATGGGCTCAAATCGGAATCTTCGAAAGTTTCTTCCTTCTCCAACATCACACTCGACTCATCTTCACATGGGAACTCCTCGGATGACATCTCTGAAGTAGTCTCAATCTCTTGTAGCGTGTTTGAAGCAGAATCCTCGTTGTAGCACCACGAGTCACAAACGAAAGTTTGCACCTTCGTCTCTACGGTATCCACACGATCAAATCCAAAGGGATGTTCAAGAACAAGTTGCTAGACTTATTCTTGAACCAAAACTAAACTCTCGGTTCAAAACCGATCAACGACGGACAATCAAGATGAACACCACACGGCGGCGCGGCGGCGGTGATGTTCGGCTCTTGAGAGGCGGCCGAGAGGAGAGTATGTAGTCTAGGGTTTTGATATCAAGTTATGATATGAAAAGTATGATTAACCATTAATCAAAACCTTGTATTTATATTATAAGGCTTTTAATTAAGGTTCAAGACTTTCTTAAAGTCTTATGGGCCCAAACCCATGATTTAATTAAAACCTTTTAATCACTTAATTAAGACTCTTCTTAATTAATTAATTCATCCAATGAATTTAATTTCCCTTCTCGATTTAATCTTTTGTACGACCCGATAGGTTCTTGTAATGTTGGCAGTGACATAAAATCTCATTTTACGTTACAAGCAAAGAGCGGTGTCTAGCAACACATCAAGGCTACCCAAATTACAAGAATGTCAATGACTCGACATAACCTTTAGAACTTGTGATAATATTAACCATGTAACTTAATCCCTTTGTCCTTTGTGTTTAGATTGAACACGAGTCATGGAATAGTCATACTCGTACATTCAATCTCTATTTCTTGATCCCCAAGTAGAACTAGAATAAACGAATGAGCTCGATATCTCATATCGACTCATTCGAGCATGGCCATGCATTTTAGTTCTCACTTGATCAAGGGCCTAACACATCTCCTGTTATATAGGAGGGACAAATCCTATCTCGATCAGTCAACATCCCTCTACATAATTCGTAGTGTATCCAATAGTCGCCTTTATAGATTACCCTGTTACGGGTAACGTTTGACGATATCAAGATATATAACTCCTTATGTTGGGATCTCTGATGATCACAAGTCGTAAGGATTACATACATTATTATCACTATGAGAATTGCATATGACGATCATATAACTATCCATGTTGCATTCTCATGGTGGGTCTGTCCAGTACATCGTTCTCTATGTGAGACCCCGTTATCACATCAAGATATTAAGGTGCAATTTAGAGAACTAAACATACATGTGATTATATCAGAGTAATGTGCCGTGTTGATTAACCTGAGCTTAAGAGATTACAGTACCAAAATGTTCCAAAAAGGAAAGACGTACTTCCTACAAAGGTACTACATCATAGTCTTACTCTACTCAGTAGAAGCTATACAAAAACTCTAACATGCTAATCCTGTAGCACTCCTTACAGCTCAGCATATCAACCCCGGCCCTGGTTCTCGTCAACAAAAGCACCTACAAAGACAACCCCCAACACATGAGCATAACACAATTCATATTTAACATAATATGAAGGTAAGGCATAAATGCAAATCTTAAACACAAGTCCTTCCTGTATTTCCAGCATTTATATCGCCCATTGGTTGTCCCTGTACCATAATTCATAATAGAAACACATTATATGAATGTATGGATATGCAATGTCATGACATTCCTTTTCCCTTAAATCCTTATTTCATCCTGAGCCCTTATCATTAGTACATTTTAATGCTTCTTGCTACTCCATGTAAGCGGAATTCTTCATCGCTTCCAATGGACTTTAGCGTTGCTACTCCATGTAAGCGGAATTCTTCATCGCTTCCAATGGACTTTAGCGTAAGCCATTAAAATCCTTACTAAGATAACTTGGACTCGTAAAATACACCTCTTATATTTCACAACATACATATGCAAAAACAATGCATAAAAACATGTATCATAATCTTAATGCACCACATTGCATTCATCATGTGTCATAAAGACAAACATAAAGTACATGTTACCGTTGGGATGCCCGTACGTCGCTTACGTACCTTTCAAAAGATAGAGGAGTCAATCGACTTTATCTCCTCGGTTGTGCTGGCACCTGGGATGGTTCTACATAGCCACACAACACAATATTAGGCACCTCATAATAATCCGGAAGCAAAACCAAATAAAAACCAAATAAATCCTTCAATATCATCTCGCGATCGATCGCCCATGAGCATCGCGAGATGCTACTGCCTCGCATACCAAAAAAAATCATTCAGCGATCGATCGCCCCAATATTGGCGATCGATCGCCAAAACCCACTGGAACGTCGCGATCGATCGCGCCTCCTTGGCGATCGATCGCCAACCTTGTTCCTTCGGCGATTTCCAGAATTGCTTAACACCGATAATTATACCCTTAAATCTAACATGTAGGACAATATACATACCAAGATCATCATGCTAGCATTTGAACTACACTACCCTGAGTGTATTCAAACCAAATATACACCCTGAGCATAAACCTACATGCATAAACATCGATCATTTAAACAGGTACCGGATCAACTTTTTCTGGAAACAGGGCACATTTTCATTTCCAGAATTCTTGAGCACCTCTTTACATGCTATCAAAACTAACACATATAACATAAACCGTGCTCAACTAAACATGCCATGGGTTTCACAAAACTACCAAGAATGTTTTTACATCAAAGTTTCTCCAATATATAAGCTTATCATGCATGATAACACCTCCTCAAAAACACTCCCAACCCACGTTTTCCAGAAAAACAGAGTAAATCTCTACCCAGATTTTTGAGCACTACTTTTCACAAGCTTAAATCTTCCACATAAAACATACATCATGCTTAAGGAAAATTACAGAGAGACTCATAAAAACACCATGTAAGCATTTAAATCACAGGTTTCAAGAAACATATGCTAACATGCCGTTTTTCACCATGCTCAAAAGTAGAACCAAACCAGTTTTTCCAGAAAGAAACAGGGTAGTTCCTCACCCTACTTTGCCCCGATTTTTGAAGGATTTCCAGGCGATGGAAATGGAAGGGCTCCTCCTAAAATTGCTTAGCAGCTGCTGGATGGTATTTTGGAAGAGGAGGTTCGAAATTTGGAGTGCTGGAAAGGTGTTAAATTATTGAGCCAAGTGGAAGCATGGCCAGCTCATGCTGAGTCAAAGTATGGGTTGGGGGGGGGGTGGTTAAGTGTTGGGTGGTTTGATGTGTTATGTTTTGGTCCCGATTTGGCACGATGTACTTAAAATATCCCCACATGATATTTATAGTATTTTCTCAACAAAATACTTCAATTACCCTTTTTGCATGCTTTACCAAAACAACAATACACACCCCAAAAACCCAATACATGTTACATGCACCCTGAAGTAATTCTCCCCAATATAATTTATCCAATCCCATGAATTAACACATTAACATCACAATATAACTTAAATGATTAAAATCACATAGTCATTTCGGGGATATCACAATACTCCCCTACTTATAGGATTTCGTCCCGAAATCAAACATGCTACTAACCAGAAATAAAACAGTAAATAAACGCATACCAGAAAATAACTCTGGATAGTGCTGCACCATGTGTCGCTCTGTCTCCCACGTGGCCTCCTCGACACCCCTACGATCCCACTGTACCTTGATCATAGGAATAACCTTGTTCCGAAGTCTGCGGTCTGCTCTATCCAAAATCCTGATAGGCCGCTCCACATAAGAAACATCGGACTCAATCTGAACCTCTGAAGGTTGCAACACATGTGAGGGATCTGGCTCATACTTCCTCAGCATAGACACATGAAAAACGTCGTGTATGCCAGACAGAGAGGGCGGTAAAGCCAACCGGTACGCCAGAGTACCAATACGCTGTAAGATCTCGTACGGCCCTACATACCTCGGGGATAACTTCCCTCGCATCCCAAACCGTACTACGCCTCTGAAGGGTGAGATCTTTAAAAACACTCTGTCGCCTAACTGAAACTCCAACGGTCTACGCCGCTGATTGGCATATGCTGCCTGTCTATCCTGAGCTGCCTTCATCTTTGTTCTGATAACCTTAACTTTCTCTTCCATTTCCTGAACCAACTCAGGTCCTCCAACCGACTTACGGTCCATGTCATCCCAACACAAGGGTGACCTACAACGTCTACCATAGAGGGCCTCGAAAGGAGCCATCTGAATACTTGCCTGGTAGCTGTTGTTGTAAGAAAATTCCACCAAGGCTATCGAGTCCTGCCATGAAGTGTCGAACTCCAGCACACAAGCCCTCAACATATCTTCGAGCGTCTGTATCGTACGCTCGGTCTGTCCGTCCGTCTGGGGATGATAGGCTGTGCTCAACCTCAACTCTGTACCTAGAGCTGTCTGCAGACCCTCCCAAAAGTGAGATGTAAACCGCGGATCTCGATCTGACACAATCGAAACAGGGATCCCGTGCAATCTCACCACATCTCTGACATATAACTGCGCCATTCTTAAGTGTGTGAAGGTCATACAGTAGGGAATGAAATGAGCACTCTTAGTCAACCTGTCCACGACTACCCAGATGGCATCAAAACCCGAAACAGTCCTCGGCAAGTGGGTCACGAAATCCATAGATACGTGCTGCCACTTCCACTCGGGTACTTCTAAACTTCTTAATTCACCTCCAGGCCTTTGTCTCTCAGCTTTCACTTGCTGACAAATCAAACAACGCTTGACAAAAGAGGTGACATCCTGTTTCATACGCCTCCACCAGAACTGGCTGCGTAGATCCTTATACATCTTCTTCCCACCTGGATGGATACTCATCCTGCTGCAATGAGCTCGCTGTAATATACCTTGGCGTAACTCGGGTGTATCTGGAACCACCCATCTGTCGCCGAGCCTCAGAGAACCGTCATCAGCCACTCTGAATCTCGATGGCTGTCCTGAATGAACCACTAACATCCATCTCTGAACCTCTACATCGGTCCCCTGAGCCTTCCTGATGTGATCAAATATAACAGGCTCAGCTAGCAAGGTCAAAACCTGTACTGGTGAAGAAGATACATCATAATCGAATCCCAAATGGCAGTAGGAGCCAAACATAGCTGACAGAGACATAGCATCCTCTGCTGTGCTCCTCACCTTCCGACTCAAAGCGTCGGCTGTCAAATTTGCTTTTCCCGGGTGATATTCGATTTCACAATCGTAGTCCTTCAGCAGGTCCATCCATCTCCTCTGCCTCATGTTCAGCTCAGCCTGTGTAAACAAGAATTTCAGGCTCTTGTGATCAGTGAAGATGGTAAATGAGGTACCGTATAAGTAGTGTCGCCATATCTTCAAGGCGAACACTATAGCTGCCAACTCCAGATCATGGACTGGATACCTCGTCTCATGTGGCTTCAACTGTCTCGAAGCGTAAGCCACTACATGTCTGTCCTGCATCAGCACGCACCCTAATCCCTGTAGAGATGCATCGGTATAAAGAACAAATCCTTTGTTCTCCTTGGGTATCACTAGAACTGGCGCAGTAGTCAGTCTGTGCTTTAATTCCCGGAAGCTCTGCTCACAAGCCTCTGACCAACAAAATGGGACTCCCTTCTGAGTCAGCTGGGTAAGTGGCTTGGCGATCTTTGAGAAACCCTCGACGAAACGTCGATAATAGCCAGCCAGACCAAGAAAACTTCGAATCTCACTGACTGAAGTAGGGGTAGACCAATCCATAACTGCCTCTATCTTCCTCGGGTCTACTGATATCCCCTCTCGGGATATGATATGGCCCAAAAATGCAACACTGTTCAGCCAAAACTCACACTTGCTGAGTTTGGCGTACAACTGATGATCTCTGAGGATCTGGAGTACTGTCCTCAGATGATCGGCATGATCCTCCTCATTCCTCGAATAGACTAGGATGTCATCAATAAACACGATCACAAACTGATCGAGGTACTCCTGAAATACTCTGTTCATCAGGCTCATAAAGACTGCAGGTGCATTTGTTACACCGAACGGCATCACCATGTGAGACCCCGTTATCACATCAAGATATTAAGGTGCAATTTAGAGAACTAAACATACATGTGATTATATCAGAGTAATGTGCCGTGTTGATTAACCTGAGCTTAAGAGATTACAGTACCAAAATGTTCCAAAAAGGAAAGACGTACTTCCTACAAAGGTACTACATCATAGTCTTACTCTACTCAGTAGAAGCTATACAAAAACTCTAACATGCTAATCCTGTAGCACTCCTTACAGCTCAGCATATCAACCCCGGCCCTGGTTCTCGTCAACAAAAGCACCTACAAAGACAACCCCCAACACATGAGCATAACACAATTCATATTTAACATAATATGAAGGTAAGGCATAAATGCAAATCTTAAACACAAGTCCTTCCTGTATTTCCAGCATTTATATCGCCCATTGGTTGTCCCTGTACCATAATTCATAATAGAAACACATTATATGAATGTATGGATATGCAATGTCATGACATTCCTTTTCCCTTAAATCCTTATTTCATCCTGAGCCCTTATCATTAGTACATTTTAATGCTTCTTGCTACTCCATGTAAGCGGAATTCTTCATCGCTTCCAATGGACTTTAGCGTTGCTACTCCATGTAAGCGGAATTCTTCATCGCTTCCAATGGACTTTAGCGTAAGCCATTAAAATCCTTACTAAGATAACTTGGACTCGTAAAATACACCTCTTATATTTCACAACATACATATGCAAAAACAATGCATAAAAACATGTATCATAATCTTAATGCACCACATTGCATTCATCATGTGTCATAAAGACAAACATAAAGTACATGTTACCGTTGGGATGCCCGTACGTCGCTTACGTACCTTTCAAAAGATAGAGGAGTCAATCGACTTTATCTCCTCGGTTGTGCTGGCACCTGGGATGGTTCTACATAGCCACACAACACAATATTAGGCACCTCATAATAATCCGGAAGCAAAACCAAATAAAAACCAAATAAATCCTTCAATATCATCTCGCGATCGATCGCCCATGAGCCCCGATCGATCGCGAGATGCTACTGCCTCGCATACCAAAAAAAATCATTCAGCGATCGATCGCCCCAATATTGGCGATCGATCGCCAAAACCCACTGGAACGTCGCGATCGATCGCGCCTCCTTGGCGATCGATCGCCAACCTTGTTCCTTCGGCGATTTCCAGAATTGCTTAACACCGATAATTATACCCTTAAATCTAACATGTAGGACAATATACATACCAAGATCATCATGCTAGCATTTGAACTACACTACCCTGAGTGTATTCAAACCAAATATACACCCTGAGCATAAACCTACATGCATAAACATCGATCATTTAAACAGGTACCGGATCAACTTTTTCTGGAAACAGGGCACATTTTCATTTCCAGAATTCTTGAGCACCTCTTTACATGCTATCAAAACTAACACATATAACATAAACCGTGCTCAACTAAACATGCCATGGGTTTCACAAAACTACCAAGAATGTTTTTACATCAAAGTTTCTCCAATATATAAGCTTATCATGCATGATAACACCTCCTCAAAAACACTCCCAACCCACGTTTTCCAGAAAAACAGAGTAAATCTCTACCCAGATTTTTGAGCACTACTTTTCACAAGCTTAAATCTTCCACATAAAACATACATCATGCTTAAGGAAAATTACAGAGAGACTCATAAAAACACCATGTAAGCATTTAAATCACAGGTTTCAAGAAACATATGCTAACATGCCGTTTTTCACCATGCTCAAAAGTAGAACCAAACCAGTTTTTCCAGAAAGAAACAGGGTAGTTCCTCACCCTACTTTGCCCCGATTTTTGAAGGATTTCCAGGCGATGGAAATGGAAGGGCTCCTCCTAAAATTGCTTAGCAGCTGCTGGATGGTATTTTGGAAGAGGAGGTTCGAAATTTGGAGTGCTGGAAAGGTGTTAAATTATTGAGCCAAGTGGAAGCATGGCCAGCTCATGCTGAGTCAAAGTATGGGTTGGGGGGGGGTGGTTAAGTGTTGGGTGGTTTGATGTGTTATGTTTTGGTCCCGATTTGGCACGATGTACTTAAAATATCCCCACATGATATTTATAGTATTTTCTCAACAAAATACTTCAATTACCCTTTTTGCATGCTTTACCAAAACAACAATACACACCCCAAAAACCCAATACATGTTACATGCACCCTGAAGTAATTCTCCCCAATATAATTTATCCAATCCCATGAATTAACACATTAACATCACAATATAACTTAAATGATTAAAATCACATAGTCATTTCGGGGATATCACACTCTAACATGTACCCATATGTTGATTTGATATCTCATATCAATGAACAATTCATCGATCAACACATACTAGTCTCTACGTATTATCATTATCCCTATTCATGATAATACTTGACTAGGGACATCTTTAAGAATAATACAATATTATTCCAGGGACATTAACATATATATTAATTCACATTGCGCAGTTAAAAGAATAATATATAATAATGAATTGCCGTTTATAAAATCATAAACATTGTATGTCAAAACAATCATCTAATGATTTGTCTTAGGGAATATCCCAACAAATCTCCCACTTGCACTAAGACCACTCAGACATATACCTAATGCCTAGAGATCTAGTATGACGATCATGCTTCTGCTGTGACAGTGGCTTCGTCAATGGGTCAGATACATTATCATCTGTTGGTACTTTGCATATTTTAACATCTCCCCTTTCAACGATTTCTCAAATGAAATGGAAATGCCTAAGTATGTGCTTGGATCTTTGGTGAGATCTTGGTTCCTTAGCCAATGCGATCGCTCCATTGTTGTCACAATAGAGTTCTATCGGATCGTTAATGCTAGGCACCACTCCAAATTCAGAAATGAACTTCCTCATCCAAACCGCTTCCTTTGCTGCATCCGAGGCAGCAATATAATCAGCTTCCATTGTAGAATCGGCTACTATTTCTTGCTTTGAACTCTTCCAGCTCACAGCACCTCCATTTAGGCAATACAAATATCCAGATTGCGATCGAAAATCATCTTTGTCAGTTTGGAAGCTTGCATCAGTGTAACCCATTACATTGAGCTCTTCCTCACCTCCATAAATCAAGAATGTATCATTAGTCCTTCTCAAGTACTTCATGATGTTCTTGACAGCAATCCAGTGACTTTCACCTGGATCAAATTGATATCTGCTCGTCATGCTCATAGCATACGATACATCGGGACGAGTACATATCATGGCATACATGATAGATCCAATAGCTGATGCATATGGAATCTTACTCATGCGTTGTCTCTCATCTGGTGTTGAAGGACACTGTTCCTTCGAGAGATAAATGCCATGCGTCATAGGCACGAATCCTTTCTTTGATTCTTGCATGCTAAACCTTTTAAGCACTTTGTCTATGTATGTACTTTGACTTAGACCAAGAAGCCTTCTCGATCTATCTCTATAGATCTTGATTCCTAATACATAGGTGGCTTCTCCCAAGTCTTTCATCGAAAAGCAGTTCCCTAGCCAAATCTTTACAGATTGCAAGGCAGGGATATCATTTCTAATGAGAAGTATGTCATCTACATACAACACTAGGAAAATGATTATGCTCCCACTGACCTTCTTGTAGACACAAGGTTCATCTTCGTTTTTGATAAAACCAAACTCTTTGATTGCATCATCAAAACGAAGATTCCAACTCCGAGAAGCTTGCTTCAATCCATAAATGGATCGTTGTAGCTTGCATATCTTTCCAGCATCCTTTGGATCGACAAAACCCTCGGGCTGTGTCATGTACACATCCTCGAGCAGATTTCCATTAAGGAAAGCTGTTTTGACATCCATCTGCCAGATTTCATAATCATGAAATGCAGCTATTGCAAGTAAGATCCTTATGGATTTAACCATGGCCACTGGTGAAAAGGTTTCATCATAGTCAATACCATGAATTTGTTTGAATCCTTTTGCAACCAGCCGACCTTTATAGGTTTGTACGTTACCATCCATATCGGTCTTTTTCTTGAAGATCCATTTGCACCCTATGGGTCGTACCCCTTCAGATGGATCAACCAAAGTACATACTTGGTTTGGATACATGGATTCCATCTCAAATTTCATGGCTTCTTGCCATTTCTCAGAATCATTGCCCATTATAGCTTGTTGATAAGATGACAGCTCATCCTCATCAATAAGTAGTAAGTCACCTTGTTGAGTCACAAGAAATCCATATCTCTGTGGCTCCCGGTGTACTCTTACAGACCTACGCTGGGCTTGTGTCTCTTGAGCAGGTGCTTCTTCCACAACAGCTTGTGGTGCCTGCTCTGTTTCCATCTCAATCTCAGGTTCAGTGTTTTCTTGTGGTTGAACTTCATTAAGTTCTATTTTTCTCCCACTGGTTTTTCTAGAAATAAATTCTCTTTCAAGAAATACACCAGTCCGAGCAACAACTACTTTGTTCTCGGTGGGATAATAGAAATAGTATCCTTTCGTTTCCTTAGGATACCCCACAAATAAACACTTATCAGATTTGGGTCCAAGTTTGTTAGTGGCGTGACGTCTAACGAAAGCCTCACAACCCCAAATCTTCATAAAAGACATACTAGGACGCTTCCAAGTCCATATCTCATATGGTGTCTTTTCCACTGATTTAGATGGAACACGGTTCAGTAAGAAAATCGATGTTTCTAGAGCGTGTCCCCAAAACGATATCGGAAGATCTGCATGACTCATCATTGATCTAACCATGTCTAACAAGGTTCGATTTCTCCTCTCGGATACACCATTCCATTGTGGAGTATACGGAGGAGTGAGTTGTGGGACTATCCCACACTCCTTTAGATAGTCATGAAACTCTTGGCTTAAGTATTCACCTCATCGATCTGATCGAAGGATTTTGATACTTTTGCCAAGTTGGTTTTGTACTTCATTCTTGAAATCTTTGAACTTTTCAAAGGTTTCATGCTTATGTTTCATTAGGTACACATACCCATATCTACTGAGGTCATCAGTAAATGTAACGAAGTATTGAAAACCACCTCTAGCTTGTGTACTTATTGGTCCACATACATCACTATGTATTAGTCCCAATAAAACATTTGCCCTTTCAACATGTCCCTTGAAAGGGGCTTTAGTCATCTTGCCCATTAAACAAGATTCGCATGTTTCATATGATTCAAAATCAAATGAATCTAATACTCCATCCTTATGAAGTTTAGATATGCGGTTCTCGTTTATGTGGCCCAAGCGACAGTGCCAGAGATAAGTCGGATTACAATCATTATTTTTAATCCTTTTAGTATTTATGTTATAGATAGGCATATCAAGATTTAATACATAAAGACCATTCACCATTTGTGCACTAGCATAAAACATATCATTTAAATAAATAGAACAACATTTGTCCTTTATTATAAATGAAAAACCATACTTGTCCAAACAAGAAATAGATATTATGTTTTTAGTAATAGAAGGCACAAAATAACAATCTTTCAAAATCAGTGATAAACCAGAAGGTAAAACTAAATGATAATCTCCTATAGCTAATGCAGCAAATCTTGCTCCATTTCCAACTCGGAGATCAACTTCACCTTTCGCCAATGTCCTACTCCTTTTGAGATCCTGCACATTTACACAAATGTGAGATCCACATCCAGTATCTAATACCCATGATGAAGAAGTAGATAAATTGACTTCTATAACAAAAATACCTGAAGCGGAAGTCACACTTCCTTTCTTTAGATCCTCCAGATATACTTTGCAGTTTCTTTTCCAATGGCCGGTCTCACCGCAATGGAAACAGTTCCCTTCCTTTGCTATCCCACCCTTTGGCTTCAGTGCAGAAGACTTTGGCTTAGATCTAGCAAAGACCTTCTTTGCTTTCTTGTTGCCTTTTGCTTTGGCCCTTCCTTTGCCCTTATTCACAATATGGACATTTGTGGCCTTAGTCTTCTTAGTATTTGCTTCATATGTTCTCAACATACCAAGCAACTGTGGTAGAGTCTTTTCCATGTCAGTCATATTGTAATTTACTACAAATTGACTGAAGCTCTCAGGCAACGATTGCAAGATCACATCGGTGGCCAACTCTTGGTCCAATGGAAAACCTAGCTTGTCCAGATCTCAATGTACCCAATCATCTTGAGCACATGAGTTCCAACTAAGCTTCCCTCTACCATCCTGCACTGGAATAATGCTTGATGTCATACCTCTCTTGTCTAGCTTGCTGTTGGTACAACTGCTTTAAGTGTTCGATCATATCGAACGCCTCCATTTCCTCATGTTGCTTCTGAAGCTCAGAGTTCATGGTGGCAAGCATGAGGCACCCAACATCAAGTGCGTCACTCTGATGCTTCTTGTAAGCATCTTTTTCAGCTCTTGTTAGGGGAGGTTCCTCAGCGGGCAAGGGTTCCTCTAGGACATATTGTTTCTTTTCTTGTTTGAGGACTATCCTCAAGTTCCTATGCCAGTCTAGGAAATTCGTCCCATTTAATTTGTCCTTCTCAAGGACCGATCGCAGTGATAAAGTGCTAGTAACGTTGTTAGTTGCCATGGATATCTACAATATAAATATGCAAAATAAGTTTATGATTTAAATCATTTAACATGGTCTTATATTAAATGATACTCCCACTATTTTGTTTGAAAAATATCAACCCTCGAAACCTTTAGTGGGCCAAGATCCATATTTCACTTAATCTTGAGTTAGCTTTGGCTAATCGCCCAAGACTCGGTTATTTAGGTAGACAACACTTTGTCAATTATATCACATATAATTCTTGGATAGTTGGACGAACAACACTTTGTTCAATTCATCAAATGAATTATAATCCAACCCATGCCTCTAGGTTCCCAATCCTATTGAGATAACCTAGTTAAGTCGTACCCAATTAAAGTATAACGGATATCACTTTTATCCTTTCGCGCCTTACTAAGATTGCCACGGTGCTTTGCTTTGGCAAACCCACACATGTACAATCGAAGTTATTGACGAGTACTTTTATTTTGGAAGGCATCTAAAACTTAATATTTTAGAGGGATTTATTGATCTCATGATTAATTTGATAATTTAAAATATGTCCACTACATATAGTTGTATACATATCTACATATATGTGTAATACTATTATCAAACTAAAACATAAGATAAATCATGCATCAACATACATAATTAAACGTGACATGGTTATAGCCCCTACTAATGATTTTCTCAAGCCAATGAGAAAATCCTATGAGTCAACCTAAGGTAACTTCACAAGCACCTTCCTGGGCTCCAATTTGTGAATGGCCTCCTCATCCCGGCACGATGCTCCATCTTCATTGATCACCATCAATAAAATAAACTACACTATTTACAAGATATAGAATTCCTCGATTCACATTCGAGGGGAACATAGGGGAGGGATTACATTTAGAATGAAATAGAGAAAGGCATGACACGCAGGTCGTATTATAAATTACAAACATCCACAAATCCTATCTAATAGGTCAAAGGGCTATAACCACGCACCATGCTCAAACAACACATAAAGCATGCATTAACATTTAATTAATTAAATTGTAAACATTTTAAATTTAATTCTAATTAAAACTGTAAAATAATTTTTGAAAAATTATCGTACGCTCGGGACATCACATCCCACGAACTAAAGCGACTAAAACACGAACCACCATGGTTCGAACCATGAAGCACACGGCTGGACCAATAGTGGGCCTAGGGTTCGAAACCCTAGCCCATGGCCGAGCCATGGCTCGAGCGGCGGCGGCGCTAGGGTTCCAAACCCTAGCCGCCTCGCACCATCTTTATTTTTCATCAAGCCAACTTGCTTGAATCACCGAAATTCATGAGCCACGAGCTACGGTCCAACCATGGACGGTTCATGACGGTGACGGCTTAACCATCTCGAGCCAAGGGTTCGAAAAACCCTAGCCCTCATGTGGTGTAGCCGTCGACCCTCATAATTCCGTGGACCATGATCGAACCAACTTGCACCTTCTCAATACTTTATCGAGCCAATAGAGTTCAAAACCCTAGATAGTGTGATGGCTTGACCCATGCACGAGCCAGGGTCCGAACCCTAGCCCTTATTCGGCGGCTGCATGGCCATGCACGAGCTTATGGGTTCGAAACCCTAGCTCATGCGGCGGCCGTGAGCCAAGGTGACTAGGGTTCAAAACCCTAGCCATCCGGTGGT
This sequence comes from Haberlea rhodopensis, assembly GCA_907163345.1. Lineage (NCBI taxonomy): Eukaryota > Viridiplantae > Streptophyta > Magnoliopsida > Lamiales > Gesneriaceae > Haberlea > Haberlea rhodopensis. Next base: position 60,828 of record CAJQUN010000466.1, on the reverse strand, counting down.
GGCTGCCGTGAGCCATGCATGGGCTAACACATCGATTTTACGCTTTCGTGTATCGTATACAATTATTCGTCAATTATATCAAATACAATTATACGATGATTTTCATAAACTAAAATTAATTTCATATCATATATGAATTTAAACAGTTTTAATAGCATGCAATATTAATTCTAATATGATTAACACAATTTAATCACATAGATCCGATATGAGCCTTGTACACGACTCTGATACCACTGTAAGTAATCTCATGAGCATACAACGCAGCGGAATAAAATTTTTAGGATTACTAACACCGGATCTATACATAGGTTATCATATCGGATTAAGGAATTACAAGTGTCTCACCCTTGTAGCGTGTTTGAAGCAGAATCCACGGAGCAGCACCACGTCCTACGCCTTCTCCGAGTCAATAGCAAAACTCAATGAGTTTTGCCTCAACGGTATCCACACGATCAAATCGGGTGAAGGGATTGTTTAATATCAAGTTGCTAGACAAGATATTAAACCGGAACCAAAAACCACACTTTGATTCACAATCAAATTGGCACAAAATCACTCTTCCCTCTTCGGCTATGAAGAAACCGAAAGAGAATGATGGTACGGCCGAGAATGATTGCCGGCCGTGTGTATTGGCTTAGGGTTTTCTTATGAAGTGTTATATCAAGTCTTAATCTAATTAAAACCTTGTTAACAAATTATATATGATTAATTAACGGCTTTCATAAAGCCACATGGGCTTAAGCCCATGATTTAAATAATCAATATGATTATTAATTAAGACTCCTCTTAATTATTTAATTCATCCCATGAATTTAATTTTCCTTCTCGATTTAATCTTTTGTGCGACCCGATAGGATCTCGTAATGTTGGCAGTGACATAAAATCTCATTTTATGTCGCAAGCATTGAGCGGTATCTAGCAACACATCGATGCTACCCAAATTACGAGAATGTCAATGACTCGACATAACCTTTAGAACTTGTGATAATATTAATCATGTAACTTAATCCCTTTGTCCTTTGTGTTTAGATTGAACACGAGTCATGGAATAGTCATACTCGTATATCCAATCTTTATTTCTCGATCCCCAAGTAGAACTAGAATAAACGAATAAGCTCGATATCTCATATCGACTCATTCGAGCATGGCCATGCATTTTAGTTCTCACTTGATCAAGGGCCAAACACATCTCCTGTTATATAGGAGGGACAAATCCTATCTCGATCAGTCAACATCCCTCTACATAATTCGTAGTGTATCCAATAGTCGCCTTTATAGATTACCCTGTTACGGGTAACGTTTGACGATATCAAGATACATAACTCCTTATGTTGGGATCTCTGATGATCACAAGTCATAAGGATTTCATACATTATTATCACTATGAGAATTGCATATGACGATCATATAACTATCCATGTTGCATTCTCATGGTGGGTCTGTCCAGTACATCGTTCTCTAACATGTACCCATATGTTGATTTGATATCTCATATCAATGAACAATTCATCGATCAACATATACTAGTTTCTACGTATTATCATTATCCCTATTCATGATAATACTTGACTAGGGACATCTTTAAGAATAATACAATATTATTCTAAGGACATTAACATATATATTAATTCACAATGCACAGTTAAAAGAATAATATATAATAATGAATTGCCATTCATAAAACCATAAACATTGTATGTCTTAAACAATCATCTAATGACTTGTCTTAGGGCATATCCCAACAATACCAAGCAATTGTGGTAGAGTCTTTTCCATGTCAGTCATATTGTAATTTACTACAAATTGACTGAAGCTCTCAGGCAACGATTGCAAGATCACATCGGTGGCCAACTCTTGGTCCAATGGAAAACCCAGCTTGTCCGGATTCTCAATGTACCCAATCATCTTGAGCACATGAGTTCCAACTAGGCTTCCCTCTACCATCCTGCACTGGAACAACGCTTTAGAGACGTCATACCTCTCTTGTCTAGCTTGCTGTTGGTACAATTGCTTTAAGTGTTCAATCATATCGAACGCCTCCATTTCCTCATGTTGCTTCTGAAGCTCAGAGTTCATGGTGGCAAGCATAAGGCACCCAACATCAAGTGCGTCACTCTGATGCTTCTTGTAAGCATCTTTATCAGCTCTTGTAGCTGTTAGGGGAGGTTCCTCAGCGGGTAAGGGTTCCTCTAGGACATATTGTTTCTTTTCTTGTTTGAGGACTATCCTCAAGTTCCTATGCCAGTCTAGGAAATTTGTCCCATTTAATTTGTCCTTCTCAAGGACCGATCGCAGTGATAATGTGCTAGTAACGTTGTCAGTTGCCATGGATATCAACAATATAAATATGCAAAATAAGTTTATGATTTAATCATTTAACATGGTCTTATATTAAATGATACTCCCACTATTTTGTTTAAAAAAAAATATCAACCCTCAAAACCTTTAGTGGGCCAAGATCCATATTTCGCCTAATCTTGAGTTAGCTTTGGCTAATCGCCCAAGACTCGGTTATTTAGGTAGACAACACTTTGTCAATTACATCACATATAATTCTTGGATAGTTGGACGAACAACGCTTTGTTCAATTCATCAAATGAATTATAATCCAACCCATGCCTCTAAGTTCCCAATCCTATTGAGATAACTTAGTTAAGTCGTACCCAATTTAAAGTATAACGGATATCACTTTTATCCTTTCGCGCCTTACTAAGATTGCCACGGTGCTTTGCTTTGGCAAACCCACACATGTACAATAAAAGTTATTGACGAGTACTTTTAATTTTGGAAGGCATCTAAAACTTAATATTTTAGAGGGATTTATTGATCTCATGACTAGTTTGATAATTTAAAATATGTCCACTACATATAGTTGTATACATATCTACATATATGTGTAATACAATTATCAATCTAAAACATAAGATAAATCATGCATCAACATACATAATTAAACGTGACATGGTTATAGCCCCTACTAACGATTCTCTCAAGCCAATGAGAAAATCCTAAGAGTCAACCTAAGGTAACTTCACAAGCACCTTCCTTTGGCTCCAATTTGTGAATGGCCTCCTCATCCCGGCACGATGCTCCATCTTCATTGATCACCATCAATAAAATAAACTACACTATTTACAAGATATAGAATTCCTCGATTCACATTCGAGGGGAACATAGGGGAGGGATTACATTTAGAATGAAATAGAGAAGGCACGACACGCAGGTCGTATTATATATTACAAACATCCACAAATCCTATCTAATAGGTCAAAGGGCTATAACCACGCACCATGCTCAAACAACACATAAAGCATGCATTAACATTTAATTAATTAAATTCTAAATATTTTAAATTTAATTCTAATTAAAACTGTAAATAATTTTTGAAAAATTATCGTACGCTCGGGACATCACATGCCACGAACTTAAGCGACTAAGCCACGAACCACCATGGTTCGAACCACAAAAGCACACGGCTGGACCAATTTTGGGCCTAGGGTTCGAAACCCTAGCCCATGGCCGAGCCAAGCTCGAGCGGCGGCGGCGCTAGGGTTCCAAACCCTAGCCGCCACGCACCACCTTGGGTTTTCATTGAGCCATCTTGTTCGAAACGCCTGAATTTGTTAGCCACGAGTCACGGTCAGGCCATGCACGGGGTTGGCTCAACCATCTCGAGCAAAGGGTTCGAAAAACCTTGCTCTCATGTGGTAAAGCTACTAATCCATGTATGCGTGAACCATTATCGAGCCAAAGAGTTCAAAACTCATCCATGTCTCAAAACCTTAGCATAAGAGGCGACGATGGCCGAGCCCATGCACGGCTACTAGGGTTCGAAACCCTAGCCGTCATGAGCTAGCCGTCACGAGCCAATGGGTTCTAAACCCTATTCAATTTTCGACACTTCCATGCACAATTATTAGCCACAACGACTAAGCCATCTCGAGCCAAGGGTTCGAAAACCCTAGCCCTCATGTGGCTAGCCGTGGTGTCATTTGTGATGGTGATGGCCGAAAATATTGCCCAATAAATATGATTATTCGCCAATTATTTCAAATACAATTTTACGATGATTTTCACAAACTAAATATTAACATATCATATATGTTCATACAGTTTTAAATAGCATGCAATATTAATTCTAATATGATTAAACTATTTAACCACATAAATCCGATATGAGCCTTGTACACGGCTCTGATACCACTGTAAGTAATCCAATGAGCATACAACGCAGCGGAATAAAATTTTATGGATTACTAACACCGGATCTATACATAGGGATTCATATCGGATAAAGGAACATAAGAGTCTCACCCTTGTAGCGTGTTTGAAGCAGAATCCTCGTTGTAGCACCACGAGTCACAAACGAAAGTTTGCACCTTCGTCTCTACGGTATCCACACGATCAAATCGAAAGGGATGTTCAAGAACAAGTTGCTAGACTTATTCTTGAACCAAGACTAAACTCTCGGTTCAAAACCGATCAACGATGGACAATCAAGATGAACACCACACGGCGGCGCGACGGTTGTGATGTTCGGCTCTTGAGAGGCGGCCGAGAGGAGAGTATGTAGTCTAGGGTTTTGATATCAAGTTATGATATGAAAAGTATGATTAACCATTAATCAAAACCTTGTATTTATATTATAAGGCTTTTAATTAAGGTTCAAGACTTTCTTAAAGTCTTATGGGCCCAAACCCATGATTTAATTAAAACCTTTTAATCACTTAATTAAGACTCTTCTTAATTAATTAATTCATCCAATGAATTTAATTTCCCTTCTCGATTTAATCTTTTGTGCGACCCGATAGGTTCTTGTAATGTTGGCAGTGACATAAAATCTCATTTTACGTTACAAGCAAAGAGCGGTGTCTAGCAACACATCAAGGCTACCCAAATTACAAGAATGTCAATGACTCGACATAACCTTTAGAACTTGTGATAATATTAACCATGTAACTTAATCCCTTTGTCCTTTGTGTTTAGATTGAACACGAGTCATGGAATAGTCATACTCGTATATTCAATCTCTATTTCTTGATCCCCAAGTAGAACTAGAATAAACGAATGAGCTCGATATCTCATATCGACTCATTCGAGCATGGCCATGCATTTTAGTTCTCACTTGATCAAGGGCCTAACACATCTCCTGTTATATAGGAGGGACAAATCCTATCTCGATCAGTCAACATCCCTCTACATAATTCGTAGTGTATCCAATAGTCGCCTTTATAGATTACCCTGTTACGGGTAACGTTTGACGATATCAAGATATATAACTCCTTATGTTGGGATCTCTGATGATCACAAGTCGTAAGGATTACATACATTATTATCACTATGAGAATTGCATATGACGATCATCTAACTATCCATGTTGCATTCTCATGGTGGGTCTGTCCAGTACATCGTTCTCTAACATGTACCCATATGTTGATTTGATATCTCATATCAATGAACAATTCATCGATCAACACATACTAGTCTCTACGTATTATCATTATCCCTATTCATGATAATACTTGACTAGGGACATCTTTAAGAATAATACAATATTATTCTAGGGACATTAACATATATATTAATTCACATTGCACAGTTAAAAGAATAATATATAATAATGAATTGCCGTTTATAAAATCATAAACATTGTATGTCAAAACAATCATCTATTGATTTGTCTTAGGGTATATCCCAACAAACTGTTCTCAGTTGATGCCATGAATCTTGCTAAGGTATCCTCTAACTGAGTCGTGACGTCTGCAGAACTATCTCTCCTCTCTTCGTGATGTTCAAATGGTTTGGGCATATCATTATGGTAGTGAGGCTCCGGTGGGTATTGGTGACTCCAACCTTGTAGTGAAGGATCACAATGCCAGTGATAATCGAAGTCCGCCATATCATTGAACAGGTGCAACACACTGTCCTCATCTCTATCAACCAGGGGACTCCCAGTCACCAGTGCTCCGCTGAATACCCATTCTCGTGTCTGTGCATCCAACCCTTTGAAGAAATATTGTAGGAGAGTATAGTTCGAAAAGTTGTGATACTGGAATATGTCTGCCAATTCATTGAATCTCCCCCACGCTGCATAAAACGGCTCTGAATATTGTTGGACAAATCTTGTGAAGACTTGTTGATGAAGCATCACAAGTACCTCGCAAGAAAAACAAATAGAACAATATAATTTTTTTTTTCGAAAAAAATATATACAAAAGAAAAAAAAAGGTTAAATTACAGTCAAAACTTCTCGTATGATATTACTAAAATTAGTCCCCGGCAACGGCGCCAAAAACTTGATCGCTCTTATTTTAAAAAATATTTTTCAGTGTAGCGATTGTGTACCGCAAGTGCACGGTGTCAAGTTTTAGTATAGATAGGAAGAATACGGATTGTCGAACCCACAGGGACTAACAAGCAAGTACCAAATAAGATGCTTTTAACTATATTTAACCTACGATAATTAATTATAATTAACGACTAATTAATATAAACTACTAATCCAACCAAGTCAATAAAAGTAAACGAGAAAAATTCACTAGAGAAGATTATCGAGACTTTGGCTCACCAATGCAATCCTCTACAATTCTCGATTGAATATCCAAATATTTCTAAGGTGACGAGTTTTCCTAATAAATTCGTTATACTTTGGTCCAGTTATAACAAGTCTAATATTAATGTTGCAGTAAACCATTCCCGTGTCCTTATTGCACAATTAATATCGAATAAAGATCTATGAAAACTACTAGCCTTCGATTTTGGTAAATCTATTGCTATCACACGTGTGCTAGATTTTACTTGGTCCGTCTCAACCTAAAACCCACGGTATAATTTACTCTATCGTATTGCAATATCCTATGGTCAATTCAATCGCAATATAACAATCATTCAAGGGTGATCAATCCCTCAAAAGCATGAAGATCAATAAATTATACGCAAAGAATCAAAGGAATTCAATCAATAAATCATCAAATCATAGGTTCATGACAAAGGATTGCCTAGCCTCGATAATTAATCTTAGTTCCTCATAATCAATCAAATCAAAACAAAACGAATAATTAAAGACAAAGAAAAACTCTCAGCGTCGACTCCGGTTGCAGATCTTCGCTCCTTCTCTTGCTTCCTTCTCGATCGTCACTTTAATCGCCTTGTTGGAGTTGTTCCAAAATCATAGGGTAAAAGGTTGAAGGTTGGATAGATGACGGAGAAAGTTTTGGTCTCGAGTGCATAGTGGCATGAATAGTGACATGAATAGTGACGTGAATAGTGGTTGCGTGAGGTTATTGTGATTCGTTGGTGAGATTGGTTGTGGCGTGTGGTATGAGGTGGAGAGAAAGTTGTGATTGGTGGGTGGAGAAGAAGGTGGAGGCGTGTGGTTGATTTAGGGTACGTCCCCCCTCTATGAAATATGATATGAGACATATATATATATCTTATATTCCTTATTGAATAAAGAAGTCTAATATGTTATATATTATTGGCCCATTGAATATAATAATATACCCCCTTTCCTTGTTTCCTCCATCAGATAAGATCCCCATAATCTAATAAAATATTCTGCAGAATTCCACTTCATGTACTGTAATCTGCTAAGTAATTATTTTGTGCATGAATTCGTTCTGACGTAAATCTGCTGCACGTCCAAATAAGCTGATGAATAAGTGGTGAATTTATTTCCTTGTGCTGCACGTTGTTATTTCTTCTTTAAATATGTTGCTGCGCATTTACGTAAATTCCCTTATCCATGTGATTCTCGTCCGTGAATTATGCGCTGCTGAATCTTGAATGAATATGGCTCTCTCCTTATATTGAATGATGATTTTCTTTCGGCTTGTTAGCTTCAATGGGTCTTTTTAATCTTTGTTTAGCTCATTTTATTCATTTTCTCGTACTTTCACCTAAATTCCTGAAACATGCAAATTCATACCATAAAGCGTAATATCGTTCAAGAATCACAGTAAAATATAACGTGAAAACATAGAAATATAAGTGCAAAAATGCCACTTATCACGGCCCTCATCACCGATCGATCGGTGATCACTTCGAATTTAATAAAAATGCTACGGCTTTTACTGATCGATCGGTGTTCTTTACCGATCGATCGGTCACTCTGTTTCAGTGCTATTTTCCAGAATTCCCGAACACTCACTTTCATACCAATCAATCTAGCATATAAGGCATACCTCATGCTTGAACAAATGTGCTAAGAGCTACAATATACTACCCTGAGTGTATTCATATCAAAGTTATACCCATACTTAAACCCACATGCATCAAAATCACCCAACAATATAAGTACCCATCCAAGCTCTTCTGAAAACAGGGTACATGATCGCTTTTATTTTAAACAATTAATTCCAATCTAGCGATTTTAGACCGCAAGTACACGGTGTCAAGTTTTAGTATAGATAGGAAGATACGGATTGTCGAACCCACAGGGACTAACAAGCAAGTATCAAATAAGATGTCTTTTAACTATATTTAACCTACGATTATTAATTTATAATTAACAACTAATTAATTAATATAAACTACTAATCCAACCAAGTCAATAAAAGTAAACGAGAAAAATCCACTATGGAAGATTATCGAGACTTTGGCTCACCAATTCAATTCCCTACAATTCTCGATTGAATATTCAAATATTTCTAAGGTGATGAGTTCTCCCAATTTATCTAATACACTCTCTCAAACTATATTAAACATAACACCGAATTGCAGTAACTAACTCTCGTTCACTTATTTAACAATTAAATGTTGCATAAGATCCATGAAAACTCCTATCTTTCAATTACTAGATATCTATGGCTATCACGCATGTATTTTACGTCATCTCTCGATCTCGGTCTGAAATCCATGGTATGAGTTATTAATTCAGTATCATAAAATCATCTCTCGATCTCAATTACGATACTAACATCATTCAAAGGTGATCAATCCTCTAAAAGCATGAAGAACATAAAACATACGCAAAGAAATATAAGAATTCAATCATTAAATCATCAAATCGAAGGTTCATAACAAAGAATTCGCCTAGACTCGATAAATAAACTTAGTTCATACTCATAAATAAATACCAATACTCAAACATGTCTTGCAACAATCCAAGCATGATATAATCAAAATAAAACTAAACTAAAGTTTAAAAGTAAGAATAAACTCCCAGCGTCGACTCCGGTTGTAGATCCTCGCTCCTTCTCTTGCTTCCTTCTCAATCGTCACTTTAATCGTCTTGTTGGAGATTTTCCAAAATCATAGGGTTAGAAGGATTATAGATGGTGATGGGTATGAAAGGGTTGGAGAAGGGAAGAGGCGTGTGGTGTCAATGGAGTGAGGGGAGAGGCGTGTCTTGAGATGGAGAATGTGAGGGCTCCCGGATTGTGGATGGAGGCGTACGTTTTTAAGAGTGAAGAGACGTGTGGTGTATGGGACTCTACAAAATCTGGTTGGTCCCCCTTTTAAAATAATATAATCTCCTCTACATCTTTCAATAATAAAATTTGTTCTCTCTAATAAAATACTGCACCTCTCCTCTCTCAAAGTTACGTGTCTTTCCATAATTCATTAGTCAAAATCCTCCACAAATATTCTTTCCACTATTAAATCTTCTCCACAATTTTTTGCTGAATATTATATAATAATTTCTCAAATCTCCTAAATTCTCGGCTGCTCTCGAACGTGAAGAATCATGAATATTTTCTCCCAAAGTCACGTGAATATAGGCTGCTAAATGTATCATGTATGTGTGTTGCCCAACTAATATGATCTGCTATGAAGTCCAAGATTCCATACAATGATGATCTTTCCTTTCATTCACTTCTTGATAATATTTTATTTGCTTTTTGACATTATTTGGGACCTTTTTGTCCTTCCTCACACTTTTATGTGAATTTCTGAAATATGCAAATATAATACCATAAAGCGTAAAATTATTCAAGAATCGATACGAAAACCAATAGAAAATCGCATCTAAATAAGTGTAAAAACGACACTTATCAACTCCCCCAACTTATCACTTAATCGTCCTCGATTAAGCATTAAAATCACAATGTAGAGTTGAATTCTCGATACTTGAAACAATTATTTCATGACTTGCATTATTCTCAGAAATTTCATGCATGTATACAAAAGTTGAACAAGACATGTATTCTCCTAAGTCAAGCAACACATCTCAAAATCGGAACGTGTGTGTGCTATTTTCAATCTCAAGTTTCATGCACATATTCAAGATCGAATCATGTTAATCAACTCAATGTCAAGATTATCATCAAGCATCCCATAGGCCTATTTTCAAACAACTTCTCCATTAATGATAGTTACTCCTTAGACTTGGATCAAATGGACTTTTTAAGCTTGTAATGTAAGGCCTTTGGTGTTGGCTTCAAAGAAAAGATAGGATAAGCGCAAAGAAGAGAGTATAATCATTTACAATTCAAATGTTTCGCACACATCGAGCTTCTCTTCTTTTTCTTTTATAGCCTTGGCCACTTTGGGTCTTATTTAGTCAATTTTTTTCTCAAGGCTTTTTGTCTATTTTTTTTCTTTTCCCATTCATCAATTTTTTTTTTCAATAAGCTCATCAAGATATAATAATTCAAGTGCATCGAATGATATTCATTATACTCCCTTAGGGTACGGATGACTTTTTCATTTAGGCTCAAATAAGGGTAAGTATAATGAGTTTGGCAAGAATGTCGAATGAGGTCTAATTATATGCAATGCATATACCATTCTTTTTCAATAAAGCTCAAATGAGACACTAGGGATTGATATGAATCATGGTAAGCTTGAAAGGCTCAAACGTTTCAAAGATCGCCTAGATCATTTCCAAGTCAAGTTTGTAACTATAAAATTTCGCATCAAAGTGTCATCATCAAATAAGTTCTAGGATAACTCTAAGATGCTCAAGACATATCATCAAGTTCACAACAATTATCACTATTCAAAACATGCAATCCACAAGATCATGACTCATTGTGCTCAATATATTCCTCATTCTTGACATGCTAACTCAAATTAGGATATTCATGTACAAGTCCAATAATCATCACAAATCAAGTTCATATGCAAAGTGAGATCAAAATCCTCATTGAATAGTCACTACTATAATTCATTCTTTTCTCAAGTTTGAACTCATAATTTTTTTTTTTTTTTTTGCTCATAATAATCGGACGATTCAAGTGTCCTTTAAGCACACAACATGTGGTTAAAACAAGTAAACACATGCAAGCTACTACTCCCCCAAACTTAAATCAAACATTGCCCTCAATGTTTAAAAGAATCAAAAGGGAAACAGTGAACTCCCCTGATCAAGACGCTTGCATGAGGGTTGATGAAGATTTGCTTTTGAAAGCTCCACTGTTGTAGGGGTTCATCGCTCTAACCAAGTACCTAGCAAGAGAAGAATGCAAATAAAATAGTCGACACGAGAGATAAACAAACTAAATGCAAAAACTAAAAATAAACAAAACTAAATAGCAAAAGGATATGCTTGGGTTGCCTCCCAAGAAGCGCTGATTTTTAGTCGTCGGCTTGACCATCAGAAGCAACCATCAAAGAGCGGCTGCCGCCCATAGTAAGTATCGTATGATACCACTAATGGGTCTTCATTCAATATGCCCTCAAGATTGGCAAGATTGTAGCAGTGTACGCTCGTCGCTCCAACAACATTCATCTTGAAGTGGTAGGAATGAGAGAATGATTCTTGACTCGGCTTTATCTCTTTCAGGATGTAGTGCGGTGAAGTTGGCATCGATGGAAAATACGGATCCACATATGGCCTAGAACATGTCTCCATCTGTGGGGTCTTCCCACCTTAACAGTGATTAATAGACATAAGAAGGACTAATCATGCATTAATAACGTCTTAAGGTTCTGGTTGTTACATGAGCTAACAGGATTACAGGCCAAGATAAAAGACTTCAAAAATAATTCATTACATTCCCAAAAGAATGTTAATATTTAGATTTATACTACTCCTAGAGTAGATACTAATCATGACTTGAATCCTAAACATTCTTGTGTTCCTTGTAGCTCACTGCCTCAACCCGACCCTTAGTCCTTGTGGGGTCCTCGTTACTTAATCCATTATGTATCCAGTTAACATACATATGTGAGTCTGAATTAAGTAAGAACATACACTGATTTAGAGTCTTTTACTAGTTAAGTTGTTACAGTACCAAATCCTGAGTACAAAAACCAACTAAATTTGTTTTCTACATATACATTACATGTAAAATTACCAACCTAAGCCAGTACAACTCCTATGCAGTGGTTCACCTCGCAGCGGAATAAGACTCACGCTCCCCACGTCTTTGAGTCCCTACAGAAACATTCACACAATGAGTATAGATAACAATTATCTCAGTGCAATATCAAACTACAATATCAATATCAATGATAAAGCACAATAAATCATCAAATGTGAATGTTCTGTCTCATGCATCCACAAATGCACCATGTCATGACATGTCTCAACACATACCCTATTATCACGAGACTAAAATGATATGCCCATTCAGCTCAATATGTCAGTGGAACCACCTCACATCTTCATATTAGCAGCACAGATCATAGTACCGTCCTCAAATGATAATAGCCATAGCATATATCCAAAAACCGGCATATATCGCTATATAGCATAACCGAGCATATACCCAAACCAGGCGTATATCTCTCACGTGTTACAGCCTTCCGAAGTTCAGTTAGAGTCAGATGTATCTTATGTGGAACGGCCTGTTAGAATTCTGGACAGAGCAGACCGTAGACTTCGGAACAAAGTGATACCGATGATCAAAGTTCAGTGGGATCGCAGGGGTGTCGAGAAGGCTACGTGGGAGACGGAGCAGCATATGGTGCAGCACTACCCGGAACTATTCTCTGGTATGAGTTTATGTTTAGTTTCTGTTGGGGTAAGTGCATGTGATTTCGAGGACGAAATCTTATAAGTAGGGGAGTATTGTGACGTCCCCGAAATGGTTAATTGCTAATTGGCTTTAATTGTGTTTACATGATTAATTATGTGGTAATTGATTATGTTTTGGGATTTATTTACCTTATGGAAATGCATGGTCATGTGGATAAGGGTGACCCGGGATTGCATTTTAGGGTGCATGTGGTGCATGTTGGGTAAATTTTATGGGAAGCATGATTTATTTGCCTTGGTTAGCAATTTATGAGGAATCATGTGTTTAATTGATATTTGGTGCATTTTGAGTAAATGCTTTGAAAAATATCATGTTGGGGTGTTTTATACACCATGGAATTGTTTAGTATGCATTTTAAATAACCAACACCTTTTCTTTATTACCCAAACCCCACTTTACATCCCTCACTCTTACTTTACCAAAATATCACACCAAACCCTTCCCTTCTCTTTATTTTCGAGCTCAAGCCTAGGGTTGAGGAGAAACCTTTCAAAAATCTTGTTTTGTGGAGCTTGTTGGGTGATTTGAGATCCCCAAGAGGTATGGGTACCTCATGCTTTAATTTTGTAAGGTTTTGTTTGAGTTTGGTTTGATTTTGAATGGTTTTAAAATGGGTTTGGTTAATGGTTGGATTTATGGTTGTTTTAAGGTGTATTTTGGAAGTTTATGTTGTTATTTGAGTTGTTGGTTTGTTGGTTAAGAGTTGGAATGGGTTGGAATGGTTTTGAGGTGCAAAAATGGGGGATTTTCGGGTTACAGGGGATGGCGATCGATCGCCCATTCCAGGCGATCGATCGCGCCCAGGCAGTGGGCTTTTCAAGCCTTTGGCGATCGATCGCCACTCTTGGGCGATCGATCGGCGGGTCTGGCGATCGATCGCGCCAGGGGTGGCGATCGATCGCCGAAGGGTGCAAAAATTTGGTACTCGGGCAGTAGGGTTTGGCGATCGATCGCCGTGATGGGCGATCGATCGCGAAGGCCAAAATTTTGTATTTTTGGATTTTTTGTGGGATTTTTGGTATTGGACTATTATTGGGTTCTAATATTGGTATTTGTGAATATGTAGAACCAACCCAGGTGGCAACACAGCCAAGGCATTGAAGTCCTACCATATCCTGCATTTTGGAAAGGTACGTAGTGGACGTACGGGCACCCAACGGTAACATGTATTTTATATACTCATTGTTTATGCATTGTGGATGCGGGTATATATGTGGTATTGCATTGTGGATGCATATACATGTTGATTTATGCCATATGTGGTATTGCATTGTGGATGCATATACATGGTAATTGATGCATATTGATGATAGATGCATATTATGGTTATTGGATGCACATCCCATGAGTCGTGGTCATCCTTTGATGATTTTAATGCTTGCCGCTTTTTGTTTTGGTTCCGCTAAATGTGAAGCGAGGGGTGGGAGCGCCGCATGTCACATTTGAGCGTGGTTGTCATATGGGGCGAGGAAAGGGTATTTGCCGCTCTCTGTGAAGCGAGGGGTGGGAGTACCGCATGTCCATTGTAGCGAGGTTATCCTATGCCGCCCATATGAATATAAGCGAGGGGCATTAAAATACACTGTGATGGACAGACTAGGGAATGGTGACCAATATTTGGTACTGTTGAGATGGTATATGATGTCATGAATGATTATTATTGCTCATGTTTGGGGGTTGTCCTTGTAGGTACCTTTTTGGCATGATAAAAGGGCTTGAACGGGTTGAGACAGTGAGCTTCAAGAGCATCTTTGGTAGATGAAAGGACAGGATTCTTTTGTATAGTGCCTACTCTAGGAGTAGCGTAAAACTATAGTGAACACATTCATTGACTGGAATGTAATTAATCCTTTTGGTAGTCCTTTATTTTGGCATGTAAATGCTTAAGCTCATAGACTCCACTTGTTTATTATACTCTGATCATTGTTATTAGCTCTATTATGCCTTAATTCCGCACTTAAGGATTAGGGTCCTTACATTAGTGGTATCAGAGCAGTGGTTAGAGAACCCGGGAACGAGTGAAGGGTAGCCTTAGCATGTTTGGCTAGGTGCTTACATTTGAAGCATGTTTATGCATGTGGTGCATATTGGTGTATATTTGGTTATACTAACATGCTTATATCACTCCTGTTATCTAACGACATGATATATATATTGCTTTGGATTGTTGTTAACATTTGTGTTACAGCATGGCTGCTAATGAGGAAGTCGGAGATGTTGGGAGTGTAAATGCGAGTATTGGACAGGCTAATCCTCTACCTCCACCGGCTGTCGGGATGGAACCAATAGTTCAGTTATTGCTACCGGGTGAGATTAGCTTGACGCAGTTTCTGTCTTATCATCCGCCCCGGTTTGAGGGGACAGAGTCCGGAGAAGAAGCTGAAGAGTGGCTGGAGAGACTTGAGCAGATTTTTGTATCGGCTCCTTGTGCTATTACTGCTTGGCTGAGGCTGGCGGAGTTCCAGTTGGCTAAGAAACCATTGATGTGGTGGAGGAGCACAGTGATGGAGATGAGAGCACTAGGTACTGTGATTGATTGGACGCTCTTCAGGACCAGGTTCTTGAACCGATACTTCTCCGCGGCAGCAAGACAGACAAAGGAGGATGAATTTACAAGTCTGAGGCAGGGGAACATGACAGTGGCAGACTATGCCACACAGTACTCATCACTACTGAGGTATGTCCCCCATATTGCCTCTGATGGACGTGCCAAGATGAGAAATTTCATGAAAGGACTGCGACCGGAGCTCTATGACCGGGTTATCATCAATAACCCAACTTCTTTTGATGATGCTCTCACAAGAGCGGAGCTTGCTGAGCTAGGAGTGGGAGCTTATGCCATGCCACCACCGGTACCGCAACAGAGGCAGACTAGTGACAGTTTGAGGCCTCGGGGTGAGCCATTTAAACCCCGTGGTGCCTCTTCATCTTCGCGGTATGGTGGAAAGAAATACTTTGGCCAGAAACAGGATGGCAAGAAGGGAAATTGGTCCGCCAGTCGAGGATCTTCACAGGGGGATAGGCCGGGAGAGCCGAGGTGCAACAATTGTGGAGGACCACATTCTTCAAACAAGTGTCCTGCATGTTATGTTTGTGGCAAGATGGGCCACATTGCTCGGTATTGTCCCACCAGGGGAGGCCAGTCAGAGTATCAGGGCAACAGGCCAAGGTTTGAGGACAGGACAGTGCAGCAGAGGCAGCAGTTTGGGCCTCGTCCATCGGGAGGTCAGACAGTGGGACCACCCCAGGGACAAGTATATGCACTGACCAGGGAGCAGGCTCAGGCAGCTCCAGAGGAGGTGATTGCCGGTACGTGTCATTTATTTACGTACCCTGCTTTTGTTTTGATAGATACAGGTGCCTCCCATTCCTTTGTGTCTGTGGGATTTGTGGAAAGACACCATATGCGCACGTCTTCTTTGCCCACGCCTCTATTGGTCTCGACACCCACTGGAAGAAATGTTGTTGCTGATCAGTTTATGGCAGACTGCCTCATTTATTTTGAGGGCAACGAGTTGAGATCCAGACTTGATTGTACTGGGTATGTCAGACTTCGACTGCATCTTGGGTATTAATGTTCTGAACAAATATCAGGCAGTGGTAGATTGCCGGCAGAGAACAGTGAAGTTCAGACCTGAGTTGGGCAGTCAGTGGACTTTCTTTGGCAACGGGTCTCGTGCGAAGATTCCGTTGATTTCAGCGATCAAGATGTCTCAGCTGTTGGAACGTGGGCACACGGCCTATCTTATTTATGCCGTGGACACGTCTGGAAAGAGTAAAGAACTGAGAGTTGAGGATGTACCAGTTGTGGCAGAATTTGCTGATGTATTTCCAGAAGAGATCCCAGGATTTCCACCGGCCAGGGAAGTTGAATTTGGGATCGAGTTGTTGCCAGGGACATCCGCTATCTCTCGTGCACCTTATAGGATGGCACCGGCAGAGTTGAGAGAGTTGAAAGAGCAGTTGCAGGATCTCCTTGACAAGGGTTATATACGCCCGAGCGTGTCGCCATGGGGCGCACCAGTTCTCTTTGTGAAGAAGAAGGACGGTTCGATGCGGTTGTGCATCGATTACCGGCAGCTGAACAAGGCTACAGTGAAGAACAAGTATCCTCTCCCAAGGATAGACAACTTGTTTGATCAGTTGCAAGGTACCAGGGTGTATAGCAAGATTGATTTGAGATCCGGGTATCATCAGATTCGGGTCAGAGAGGAAGATGTGCAGAAGACAGCGTTCCGGACTCGATACGGGTATTATGAGTTCTTGGTGATGCCGTTCGGTGTGACGAACGCCCCGGCCGTCTTTATGAGTTTGATGAACAGAGTGTTTCAGCCGTATCTTGATCAGTTCGTCATCAGTGTTTATTGACGACATTCTTATCTACTCCCGGAGCGAGGAGGAGCATGTGAAACACTTGAGGACAGTGCTTCAGATTCTCAGAGAGCATCAGTTGTATGCTAAGCTCAGTAAATGCGAGTTTTGGCTGAGCAGTGTAGTGTTTCTGGGGCATGTCATTTCGAGCAGCGGGATATCAGTGGACCCGAAGAAGATTGAGGCTGTGATGGAGTGGGCTGCCCCCACTTCTGTACCTGAGATCCGGAGTTTCCTTGGTTTGGCCGGGTATTATCGGCGCTTCGTCGCGGGCTTTTCGAAGATTGCCAAGCCGCTGACTCAGTTGACTCAGAAGGGTGTGCCTTTCTTTTGGTCAGAAGCTTGTGAGGAAAGCTTCCAGGAGTTAAAGCACCGGTTGACGACGGCGCCAGTGTTAGTGATCCCGACGGAGAACTCCAGATTTGTTCTGTATACTGATGCATCACTGCAGGGCCTTGGGTGTGTTCTGATGCAAGATAAGCATGTGGTAGCTTATGCATCGAGGCAGTTGAAGCCGCATGAGACCAGATATCCAGTTCATGACTTGGAATTGGCGGCTATCATCTTCGCCCTGAAGATCTGGAGACACTACTTATATGGCACTTCATTCACCATATACACGGATCACAAGAGCCTCAAGTTTCTATTCACTCAGGCGGAGCTGAACATGAGACAGAGGAGATGGATGGACCTACTCAAGGACTATGATTGCGAGATTGAGTACCATCCGGGGAAGGCCAATTTGACAGCAGACGCTTTGAGCCGGAAAGTGAGGAGTTCTGCTGAGGACGTCATCCATTTGTCGGCTATGATGACCTCCTATTGCCATCTCGGCTATGATTTTGATATAGATGCATCACCAGTGTATGTCTCTACCTTATTAGCTGAGCCAGATATTTATGAGAACATCAGGAGAGCTCAGAGATCAGATGCCGAGGTTCAGAGATGGTTGTCTATAGTGCATCTTGGTCAGCCGACGAAGTTCAGAGTGGCAGACGACGGATCTTTGAGATTGGGTAACCGCTGGGTAGTTCCGAGTACGCCGGAGTTGCGTAAGGAAATCTTGGAGCGAGCTCACAGTAGCAGACTTAGCATCCACCCAGGCGGGAAGAAGATGTACAGAGATCTGCGTGGTCAGTTTTGGTGGAAGCGAATGAAGTCTGATGTCGTCACTTTTGTGAAGAGGTGTCTGATCTGCCAACAGGTTAAGGCAGAGAGGCAGAGACCTGGCGGCGAATTGAGGAGCTTGGAGATACCGAAGTGGAAGTGGGAGCACATTTCCATGGACTTCGTGACTCATTTGCCGAGGAGTGCTTCAGGCTTCGATGCTATTTGGGTGATTGTGGACAGATTGACTAAGGTAGCCCACTTTATTCCCTATAGCATGACTTTCACATTTTTGAGGATGGCGCAGTTGTATATTAGAGATGTGGTGAGATTGCATGGGATCCCCGTTTCCATTGTGTCAGATCGGGATCCGCGATTCACATCTCATTTCTGGGAAGGCCTTCAGTCAGCTTTGGGAACTGAGGTCAGATTGAGCACTGCTTATCATCCTCAGACGGATGGCCAGACCGAGCGCACTATTCAGACGCTCGAGGACATGTTGAGAGCTTGTGTATTGGAGTTCGATGCTTCTTGGCAGGATTCAGTGCCTCTGGTAGAGTTTTCTTATAACAATAGCTACCAGGCAAGTATTCAGATGGCTCCGTATGAAGCTCTTTATGGCAGAAGATGTAGATCGCCCTTGTGTTGGGATGATTTGGACAGTAGATCAGTCGGAGGGCCTGAGTTGATCCGGGAAATGGAAGAGAAGATAAAGACTATAAGGCAGAAAATGAAAGCGGCCCAAGACAGACAGGCAGCTTATGCGAATAAACGGCAGAGACCATTAGAGTTTCAGTTGGGAGACAAGGTCTTTTTGAAGATCTCGCCTTTCAGAGGCGTTGTGCGATTTGGGATGCGCGGGAAACTGTCTCCGAGGTATGTTGGACCGTACGAGATTTTGCAGCGCATTGGCACCTTAGCTTACCGACTGGCTTTGCCGCCTTCTTTATCTGGTATACATGATGTGTTTCATGTATCGATGCTGCGAAAGTATGAGCCGGATCCGTCTCACGTGTTACAGCCTTCCGAAGTTCAGTTAGAGTCAGATGTATCTTATGTGGAACGGCCTGTTAGAATTCTGGACAGAGCAGACCGTAGACTTCGGAACAAAGTGATACCGATGATCAAAGTTCAGTGGGATCGCAGGGGTGTCGAGAAGGCTACGTGGGAGACGGAGCAGCATATGGTGCAGCACTACCCGGAACTATTCTCTGGTATGAGTTTATGTTTTAAGTGCATGTGATTTCGAGGACGAAATCTTATAAGTAGGGGAGTATTGTGACGTCCACGAAATGGTTAATTGCTAATTGGCTTTAATTGTGTTTACATGATTAATTATGTGGTAATTGATTATGTTTTGGGATTTATTTACCTTATGGAAATGCATGGTCATGTGGATATGGGTGACCCGGGATTGCATTTTAGGGTGCATGTGGTGCATGTTGGGTAAATTTTATGGGAAGCATGATTTATTTGCCTTGGTTAGCAATTTATGAGGAATCATGTGTTTAATTGATATTTGGTGCATTTTGAGTAAATGCTTTGAAAAATATCATGTTGGGGTGTTTTATACACCATGGAATTGTTTAGTATGCATTTTAAATAACCAACACCTTTTCTTTATTACCCAAACCCCACTTTACATCCCTCACTCTTACTTTACCAAAATATCACACCAAACCCTTCCCTTCTCTTTATTTTCGAGCTCAAGCCTAGGGTTGAGGAGAAACCTTTCAAAAATCTTGTTTTGTGGAGCTTGTTGGGTGATTTGAGATCCCCAAGAGGTATGGGTACCTCATGCTTTAATTTTGTAAGGTTTTGTTTGAGTTTGGTTTGATTTTGAATGGTTTTAAAATGGGTTTGGTTAATGGTTGGATTTATGGTTGTTTTAAGGTGTATTTTGGAAGTTTATGTTGTTATTTGAGTTGTTGGTTTGTTGGTTAAGAGTTGGAATGGGTTGGAATGGTTTTGAGGTGCAAAAATGGGGGATTTTCGGGTTACAGGGGATGGCGATCGATCGCCCATTCCAGGCGATCGATCGCGCCCAGGCAGTGGGCTTTTCAAGCCTTTGGCGATCGATCGCCACTCTTGGGCGATCGATCGGCGGGTCTGGCGATCGATCGCGCCAGGGGTGGCGATCGATCGCCGAAGGGTGCAAAAATTTGGTACTCGGGCAGTAGGGTTTGGCGATCGATCGCCGTGATGGGCGATCGATCGCGAAGGCCAAAATTTTGTATTTTTGGATTTTTTGTGGGATTTTTGGTATTGGACTATTATTGGGTTCTAATATTGGTATTTGTGAATATGTAGAACCAACCCAGGTGGCAACACAGCCAAGGCATTGAAGTCCTACCATATCCTGCATTTTGGAAAGGTACGTAGTGGACGTACGGGCACCCAACGGTAACATGTATTTTATATACTCATTGTTTATGCATTGTGGATGCGGGTATATATGTGGTATTGCATTGTGGATGCATATACATGTTGATTTATGCCATATGTGGTATTGCATTGTGGATGCATATACATGGTAATTGATGCATATTGATGATAGATGCATATTATGGTTATTGGATGCACATCCCATGAGTCGTGGTCATCCTTTGATGATTTTAATGCTTGCCGCTTTTTGTTTTGGTTCCGCTAAATGTGAAGCGAGGGGTGGGAGCGCCGCATGTCACATTTGAGCGTGGTTGTCATATGGGGCGAGGAAAGGGTATTTGCCGCTCTCTGTGAAGCGAGGGGTGGGAGTACCGCATGTCCATTGTAGCGAGGTTATCCTATGCCGCCCATATGAATATAAGCGAGGGGCATTAAAAAATACACTGTGATGGACAGACTAGGGAATGGTGACCAATATTTGGTACTGTTGAGATGGTATATGATGTCATGACATGTTTTGGCCATTAAAAATAATATGTTGATTATACTCATGAGTTATGGTACAGGGACAACCAAACGGGAAGCGTTTGAAATGCATGGAAAACAGGAAGTGTTTTATATTGATTATGCATTTACGCTTTATCTTCATATTGTGTTGAATATGAATGATCATTATTGCTCATGTTTGGGGGTTGTCCTGTCTTTGTAGGTACCTTTTTGGCATGATAGAAGGGCTTGAACGGGTTGAGACAGTGAGCTTCAAGAGCATCTTTGGTAGATGAAAGGACATGATTCTTTTGTATAGTGCCTACTCTAGGAGTAGCGTAAAACTATAGTGAACACATTCATTGACTGGAATGTAATTAATCCTTTTGGTAGTCCTTTATTTTGGCATGTAAATGCTTAAGCTCATAGACTCCACTTGTTTATTATACTCTGATCATTGTTATTAGCTCTATTATGCCTTAATTCCGCACTTAAGGATTAGGGTCCTTACAATACTACCAATCATATGATAACAACATAACACAATTCATATGATATCAATCTCATATCATCATCACACAATATCTATACTCCGTACGTCAACACGTACCTGTACTGCGACACAAACGAGATAAATCAGTCGTCCCTGGCTAATTGCCTCGTTGTCCTGTCCCCTGTGATGGTTCTACAACAATGCCAATAATATATCATGTTATCATAGGCATTAAAATCAAATTCTACAAAAATATAAAATTTTCAACATTCTGCCATCACCGATCGATCGCCCCTGATTCTCGATCGATCGCCGAACTGTTCACTATTCACCGATCGATCGAACAAAATCACCGATCGATCGCCACATGTACCGATCGATCGCCTCAAACTCACCGATCGATCGCCTCATGCTCAAACCGCCTTAAAACTTTACTGTTCGCGGCGATCGATCGAGACCACATGCCGATCGATCGGCACGATCAGAAAAAATGAGACAATGACGATTTTGAGCTTATCTTCATGGTTCTTCTCCTATACCTCATATTGAACCATTTCAACATGTTTCTTGCAATCCCTAGGAACATATTAACAAGTTTCTAACATCATAGATTCCAATTCAAAGCATAGAAACATGATATGATTCTTCACTTGAATACTTGCATTTTCATTTCACATATATAACACCAATGACATATTTCAAGTGTAAAGCTAAGAATTCCTTACCAAGATGGTACACTTTCACTTCACACACCTTCGTAGCTCAATTCACAAGTGAATCCCAAGTTCAAACTATCAAGAAATTTGAAAGAGATGGAGAGGAGCTTGGTAGAGATTTGTAGGTGTAAAATGGTGTATTATGTGATTCCACCTCCCTAATCCACTTGATATAGATCCTTAGTTCCCTAATTCACTTGCTATCATGCCATTTAGGGATAATTACATGTTAAGTAACATGTACATGTAAATAAAATCCAAATTCAAATTCACATGCTAATGCACCCTTAATGAAAGGCAAAGGCATATGAAATTCATATCAAATGCATACTATAATTCATATCATTTCTTTGCACTACATTTTGTACATCATGTTTCATTCCTTGCCATATATCATTTCATACATGTATTTCTTCATTATTGGTTCCACCAGAACCCCCATTAACATACCACCATTTGATATAATTACACCATAATCATATCATACGTGTATACAACAACTCGAGGCATGACAGTCCTTTAGCCCAAAAGCGTACCTACAGGGACAACACATCATAAGCATATACAATCTTACTTAACATCATAAAAACATCATAGTAAATGCATGAAATATTGGTTAAGTAAATATGCTGGTTATTCATTAACTTCTTATTGTTGTCCCTGATTCATAATCATGCATATGGACATCTTACCCAGTGGCATCTTACCACTTTATAAACATCGCATGGCCTCTTACCATGTGGGGCATCTTACCCCGTGGCATCTTACCACAAATAATATCGCATGGCCTCTTACCATGTGGGGCATCTTACCCCGTGGGATCTTACCACAAATCATATCGCATGGCCTCTTACCATGTGGGGCATCTTACCCCGTGGCATCTTACCACAAATAACATCATATGAATATATATAAACATCTTATCAACATCGTAAACATCTTATAAACATCGTAAACATCTTATAAACATCATCATTTCATCATCAATACTCATGCAATAAAAGCATAGTCGTAGTGTAAAGATGCGTTTTACCGTCCGATGCCCGTACGTCTCTTACGTACCTTTTCAAAAGGAAGAGGAGTCAACAGACTTATCTCCTTGATTTAGCTGGTACCTGGGATGGCTCTACACAACCATATAATACAATATTAGGCACCGATACGAGAATCGAAATCAAATTACAAAAAGAACATAAAATTTTATCACACATGAACAGTGACTACCGATCGATCACTAACTGTTCAACATTTTCATTCTTTTGCTACGGCATTTGCCGATCGATCGGTGTTCATCACCGATCGATCGGTCGTTCCCATTCATGCGAGATTTTCCAGAAATCTCGAACACCTCAATTCACACCCTTCTAACTACTTCATAACATACATACAATGCCTAAACAAGCGTATCAATAGCTTCATCATACTTCCATGCATGTATTGAAATTAAAGGTTCACTCATAACTTAAACCGACATGCATTAAAACTACCCCTTTTTTATCAATACCCGATCAACTTTTCTGAAAAACAGGGCATAATTATACAGCCCAGAATTCTTGAACATACATCTTTATAGCAACGAAACTACCACATAGCCCATAGTTCATGCTTAAACAAATATGCTGGCATATTCACCAAACGTCCATGTATGTATTCACGTCAAATGTTTACCCATAACCTAAGTTAGCATGCTTCAAATCTTCATGACAAAAGCCCTACTCAACATACAAACAGGGCACTTCCTTGCCCAGATTTTCGAGGAGCTCTTTTTACAACCAAAAATCTAACACATAAGGCATGTAAGCTACTTAACAAAACATGCTACGGACATCATAAACATTACCTACAAGTGTTCATAACAAGGTTTCAACAAACCTAACACTAGCATGCCAAAACTGCTATGAAGAACATACATGTATAAAATGAAAAAGCTAGTGAACCAGCGTGATTCCTCACCACTTTTGCTCTTCGATTTTTGTCAAGAAAGGATTAGTAAAATCCGATCAATTTCCTCCTAGTAGCAGTCCAAATAGCAGACGAAAAGAAGGGAGGAAGAAGGAGGTTTTTGGAAGAGACCAAATGAAAAATATCTAAGTGCCAACATGACTACTTGGTCAATCATTTTCCAGAAAACAGGGGAGGGGGGCGTGGGTTGCATGCAAGTGGGGGGTGGGTGGTTGCATGTTGGGTGGTTTTGTGGTGTTTAATTGTGTCCCGGTATTTCATACGATGTATAAAAATATCTCCCCTTGATATTTTATAATTTTACTACATCAATACAACATTTAAAAACACCTAACATGCCCTCTAAACCATATCATCATATCATAAATATAACCCCCAATTAAAGTACCGCAATCTTAAACACATCGTAAATCATCATCGTAGCACATAATCATATAACATTTCGGGGGTATTACATTAGTCCCCTACTTATAAGATTTCGTCCTCGAAATCCACATGCATCATCATAATGGAACTAAACATAAAACATACCAGAGAATAGTTCCGGATAGTGCTGCACCATATGCCGTTCCGTCTCCCACGTAGCCTCCTCGACACCCCGACGATCCCACTGAACTTTGACCATCGGTATAACTTTGCTCCGTAGTCTGCGATCCTCACGATCCAGAATTCTGATTGGTCGTTCTATGTAGGACACATCTGAGTCTAACTGAACTTCTGTAGGCTGTAAGACATGAGACGGGTCTGGCTCATACTTCCGTAACATAGAGACATGAAAAACATCGTGTATGCCAGACAAGGATGGCGGTAGAGCCAAACGATATGCCAATGTACCAATTCGTTGCAAAACTTCATATGGCCCGACATACCTCGGAGATAACTTCCCCCGCATACCAAAACGAACCACACCCCTGAAGGGCGAGATCTTTAAGAAGACCCTGTCTCCTAACTGGAATTCCAGCGGTCGTCGCCGCTTATTGGCATAGGCTGCTTGCCTATCCTGGGCCGCTTTCATCTTTTGGCATATTAACTTTATCTTGTCTTCCATATCCTTGATCATATCCGGTCCGCCGACCGCTTTGCTAGTCAAGTCCTCCCAATACAGCGGTGATCTACATCGTCGTCCATACAGAGCTTCAAAAGGAGCCATTTGAATGCTCGCCTGATAACTGTTATTATAGGAGAACTCCACCAGCTGTACTGAATCCTGCCACGGAGTATCAAACTCCAAAATACATGCCCTCAACATGTCCTCGAGCGTCTGAATGGTACGCTCCATTTGGCCGTCTGTCTGAGGGTGATAGGCCGTACTCAGTCTCACCTCTGTGCCCAAAGCTGTCTGGAGACCCTCCCAGAAATGCGAAGTGAACCTCTGGTCCCTGTCACACACTATCGAGACTGGAATACCATGCAATGTCACCACATCCCGTATATACATCTGGGCCATCTTCAAGTATGTATAAGACATACTATAAGGGATGAAATGAGCCGTCTTCGTCAGCCTATCTAGATCACCCAGATCGCGTCAAATCCTGAGGCCGTCCTCGGCAAGTGGGTCACGAAGTTCATAGATATATGCTCCCACTTCCATTCAGGCACCTCTAAGCTCTTCAGCTCACCACCAGGCCTCTGTCTCTCTGCCTTTACCTGCTGGCAGATCAAACATCTTTTAACGAAAATGATCACCTCACGCTTCATGCGTCTCCACCAGAATTGATCGCATAGATCTTTGTACATCTTCTTTCCCCCTGGGTGGATACTGAACCGACTACTGTGAGCTCGCTCCAATATTCCTCTACGCTAGTTCTGGTAACTCTGTTTCAGATTTTGGTGCGAGGTAGGTATCCTCGCGTTTATTAATACGATTCTGATTCGGACAAGAATCGAGGTTATGGCTTCATGTTGTTGTGTAGCCTGGGTGTTACGTGTTACACCGGTGCAAATTTCGAGGACAAAATTCTTTTAGTGGGGGATATTGTGATGACCTAGGATTATAGATGTTCATCCCGGAGTATTAATAACCCCTAAAGTTTTTTTTTCGTGGCGATTTTGAGTTTAATCGCGGTGTTAGGGCCTCCCGAGCTCGTCTATTTGGGTAGTTGGGATCGTTGGATCACGAGGTTGAGATTATATTCTCATTTCGGTGAAAAACCTATGAGTTGAGTTTGGTGTGACTCGGGATCTGGGGTGCTTTGGGAGGGCACCGGTATGGGTTTTTGAGGTTAGAGAGAGAGTTTTTGAAAACAGATGATTTTTAATGAATCATGATGTATTTGTGGGGCTATTGGTATTTCGGGGCAATTTTGTTATATATACCAGATGAACTCGAGATTTTAATTATGGAAATCATTTTTCACGCCCCGTCTGTCTCTCTCTTCCTCCTCCGCCTCTTCCCATTATCCCTCAACCTCCACCGCTAAAAGCCGTGCGCCCGCCGCCGTCCGGCCGCCATCCGGCGCGTCCGAACCACCATCGTCTTCGTCTCTTCCAGGCGCAACTTTCCACACCAAGAACCTGAAGTTTCGTCGCGGATTGCGTTCGGATTTACCAAAAAAGCGCAGAAGTTCGAATTGTAGGGTTCATCCGATTTCAAGAGTTTGGGTAATCTTCCTTACCCCTTATTAGTTCTTCTCCTGGAATCCCCTTCATTTTTTGTGTAGTTTGGTTCGAATTGTTTACTGCATGTGTGGGTGTAGCGTTCGTTTTGGGGTTTTGGCAGTAGGGGCGGTTGTTCATGATTTTTGATCGATTATTACTTGTTTTGGATGAATTTTTGATGCTTTGTTTGGGTTTGATTTTCATTGCTGCATGTTTTTGTATTGGGCTCGATTGTGGTTGTTGTTTGAGGGGGGGAAAAGCTGTGATGTTTTGGTCCGAAAATCTTGCTGTTATCATGTTGTTATGGGGTCAAATTTATGATGTTAATGGTTCGAAAATGAGGGGTGGTTCTTGAACAATTTTCGTTGATGTCTCATTCGATTTCCCTCCCTGCATGTGCTCAATTCTTGGAATGTTTGGGGTCAATGTTTGGAACGTTTTTTTTCTGCTGTTTGTTCGAAAGTGTTGCTATTTTTGGGTATCATGTGTGCTCTGCCCCGGGTCCTTTAAATGGTCAATTGTCACGTGTTGACAATATTTTTGAGGGTCATGACTAGTAAAGCAGTCGGAGGACCGGGTATGATAAAGGATATGGAAGAAAAGATTAAGTTGATACGCCATAAGATGAAAGCGGCCCAGGATAGACAAGCAGCCTATGCCAATAAGCGACGACGACCGCTAGAATTCCCAGTAGGAGACAATTCTTAAAAATCTTACCCTTCAGGGGTGTGGTTCGTTTTGTTATGCGGGGGAGTTATCTCCGAGGTATGTTGGGCTGTATGAAGTATTGCAACGTATCGGTACTTTGGCCTACCGTTTGGCTCTACCACCGTCTTTATCTGGTATTCATGATGTTTTTCACGTCTCTATGTTACGGAAGTTTGAGCCCGATCCGTCTCATGTATTACAGCCTACTGAAGTACAGTTGGACTCAGACGTATCCTACGTAGAACGACCGGTTAGAATTCTGGATCGAGAGGATCGCAGACTACGAAGCAAGATTATACCGATGGTCAAAGTTCAGTGGGACCGTCGGGGTGTCGAGGAGGCTACGTGGGAGACGGAGCGGCAAATGATGCAGCACTACCCGGAACTATTTTCTGGTATGTGATTTATGTTTAGTTCCGTTTTGGGTAAGTGCATGCGATTTTGGGGACGAAATCTTATAAGTAGGGGAGTATTGTGATGCCCCGAAATTAATTATATGTTTGGGCATTAATGATGTTTATGTGATTAATTATGGTGATAATTGATTTATGTCTTGAAATTAATTATCATGTTGAAATGCTTAGTCACTTGATAGGCGTGACGTGGGGGTTGCATTTCAGGGTGCATGTTATGAATGTTGGGAAATGAGGTGTTAACATGATTTAATTGTCTTGGTTGTTAATTATGAGGAAAGTATGGATTTAATGAAGTTTGGTGCATTTTTGTAAAAATGCTTTTAAAATACCATGTTGGGGTATTTTATACATCATGTTAAATATTGGGGTGCAATTAATTAATAACCCATACACAACCATTTTACCCCCACTTTATCTTCACTTTACCAATCACTTTTAAATCCCAAATCTCACTCTCAAACCCTAACCCATCTCCCATTTTCGTTTTTGAGCAAAAGTGGAAGGAGAAATCTTCACAAAACTTTTGTTTGTGAGATTTATTGTAGGTTTTGGAGTCCTTAAGAGGTATGAAACCCTTCCTAAAGTTTTTATGATGTTTAGTTGGCGATCGATCGCGAGCCAGCAGTAGACTCCAGAACCATTTGGCGATCGATCGCCACATTTGGGCGATCGATCGGCGAGGCTGGCGATCGATCGCGCCAAAAGTGGCGATTGATCGCCAAGGTGTGAATTTTTCAGCATCGTCCTGTATGATCTCGTAATCGATCTGGCCTGGGCGGCGATCGATCGCGAGATGTAAAAATATGTGTTTTTGATTTTTTGTGGGATTTTTTGGATATTGGACTATATTTAGCTTCTAATATCGATTTGTATGGTTATGTAGAACCATCCCAGGTACCCACAACATCAAGGAGATAAAGTTCTCCAACTTCTCCACTTTTGGAATTAAGGTACGTAAGAAACGTATGGGCATCGGACGGTAACACATTCCTATACTATGACTATGCAATGAATGCATAAGTATTTACGATGTTTATGACGATGATTATGATGAGTAAGTTTATGATGATGATGTTTATGATGAGTAAAGATTATATGACGTTTATGAGGACGTTCATGATAAGATGATGATGTTTATAAAATGATGATGCTTATAAGATGATGATGTTTACAAGATGATGATGTTTATGATATAATGATGATGATGTATGTTTAACTATGTTATTGAGAATGGTTGAGTGTTCTGGTGGTTGTTATGGGAAAGCGAGGAAGGTACTTACCGCTGACATAGCTAGCGAGGAGATTACATCCGCTATCAAGGTCTAGCGAGGGGTAATCACAGTACCGCTATATGTCGAAGCGAGGGGGCCAATTGTTCCGCGGACATAACAAGGCCAGAAACATCCCCATTTCTCAATAACATTGTTGATTATGAGCATATATGTGAAGTATGATTTTAATCATTTATGTCAAGAACTAATGATTATATGCATGACTATGAAACTGGGACAACCAAAATGGGTTAATGCGATTAACCAGGAAGTATATGTTACGATTATTTTCATGCATTTATTTATATACCATTACCTTATGATGTTAAGTAATGATGTACATGCTCATGATGGGTTGTTCCTGTAGGTACACTTTTGGACTGAAGGGCTAAGGGTCAGGTTGAGGCAGCTAAAAGGAGCATGAATGAATATAGGATACAGGATTTTGATAGTCACTACTCTAGGAGTAGTGTAAATCTATAGCTTTAACATTCATTATTGAGAATGTAATTATTAAGTCTTGAAATTTTATTTTTGGCCTGTAATCTTATTAGCTCAAAGCTACAACCGGAACCCTAAGGTGTTATTAATGCATATTTAGTCCATAATATGTGATTATAATGATGTTAAGGTGGGAAGACCCTACAGTTGCAGCCATGTTTCGGACCAAGGGTTCGAAAACCCTAGCCTAACCCACGGCCCAACCTTGCACGAGACTAGGGTTCGAAACCCTAGCCATGTGCGGCGGCGGCTTGAAGCGAATGGGGCTAAGGGTTCGAAACACTAGCTCATTTGCGTGCGGCGGCCGAGAGCCAATGGAGCCAAGGGTTCGAAACCCTAGCCCATGTGGTTGCAGCCGCCACCTTGCATGAACCCGTGAACCCTAGCTAGGCGGTGCACGAGCCAAAATTGGCTTGTAAGCCGTAGCTAGGCTATGGTCCAAACCATACACAAGTCAATGCTCGGTTTTGCGCACGAATTATCGTATTCTTCAATCCGTCAATTTTATCACATATAATATTACGATGATTTCCACAAAATCGATTATCACATATCTTATATGAGTTTATAGAGTTTCAAAGCATGCAAAAGATTCAAAACATGATTAAACAATTAATCTCAAAAATCCGATATGAGCTTTGTACACGGCTCTGATACCACTGTTAGGAATCCGATCAAGCAATGCGCAGCGGAAAATAAAACTGGATTCCTACCATGGACCTATACAAAGTAATCATATCGAGATTGATAAGAATCATACCCTTGTAGTGTGTTTGAAGCAGATTCCTCGTTGCAACACCACGAGTCACGAACAAAGATTTCCACCTTTGTCTCTACGGTATCCACACGATCAAATCAAAAAGGGTGTTCAAGAACAAGTTGCTAGACTCGTTCTTAAACCGAAACAAAACTCACGGTTCAAAACCGATCGACGACGGCTGATGTGACTAGAATTAGACACATCTATTGCGTTTAATTGTTTACGATTTTGTATGTTTTGATGGTTAATTTGATACATATGCTACCTAATCGTATATTTGTGTAATTGTAGGTGGAATCGAAGAAATTGGGCTAACTAAGGCGAATAAAGGTCAAGAAAAGCTTTGGAGCTAATAAGGACTCAATGTAGATCAAGAAAAAGGCTAAAAATGTAATTTTAGCAGGGGAGATCGATCGCATGAAGGAGGCAATCGATCGCCTATTGACAGAAACTTGAGCGACAAAAATTGCAAAGCAGCGATCGATCGCGAGGATTAGGCGATCGATCGCCAAAGTCCACTGGAGCCAAGCAATTGATCGCATGAAAAGTGGCGATCGATCGCCTAAGTAATTTCGCCGAAGAAAAAAATCTAGCGATCGATCGCCACTTCGAGGTGATCGATCGCCAGCGATATTATTGAAATTTTGGGAACTTGATTTATTTCCTTCCTACATAAAATCTAACCTACCCATCAGCCTCCATACCTCTTGATACTCGAAAATTATCAACTTTAGGAGAGAATTGAGAGCTTAGAACAAATTTTTCAATTTTTAGAATAATTTTTCTTCCAATTTTTGTAAAGACGCTCGAAGAACGAAGACGGAATCAACAAGCCGGAATCATGCTTCGCTTTAGTAACTTTCTTTTCCATTGATTGTTTGATGTTTTTACTACAATTTTTGTTAGTTTTAGATTTAATTATGCAAGCCTAAACACCTTGATTCTTGGTTGAGGGATACTTGCCTTTGGAATAGAAAAACTTGTGATAATTTTGGTTTGATTCAATTTGTATTTCAGATTATGATTCTTATGATTGTTGTGTTTGATTGGTAGATTGATCACCTAGTAATAACTTACACTTTCTAATGCTAATTGAGAAGCAACTAAGATTGATAATTACCTGCTGTTGGTGTTATTAAATTCTTAGGAAAAATGATTGGATGATTAATTCTAACGGCTGTAGTTTTTATTGATTAGATTCATCGAACTTACTAGTTTTGAAACGATCATTGATTAAATCTTAACGGCTGTAGTTTTGATTAAAGATTTGATAAAAGTCGAATTGAATGTTGTTTTCTTTTTTACCACGATTTAGGTAAGTAAGGAATTAAATCTTCAATTGATGAATAATTGAATGAATTCTTATGTTTAGTAATTTGATGATCAAGTGAATGATTTCCAAAGGTAAAGTTGACCGAAAACCAAGAATCGCTTTTTAATCTTGATAAACTAGTTAATTGTTTGCTTTCATTTAATTTAGTCATAGTTAAAGAAATTTGACAACCCCCTATTTTGATACTTGTTAGCATAAAAGTATTCACTTCCCTGTTGGATAGATCCCTACTCACGCTACTACATATTTACTACTATTAACTTGAGAGGATTAATTTGGGCGTACGCGATAAACGCTACCAAATTTTGGCATCGTTGCTGGGGAAGGCAATTACTTTTGTGTTAACGCCATTTTATTTATTTCGTTTTATACTCGTGTTGTCTGTTCATGAGTACAGGTGATCCCTCAGATCAAGAAGACAATATTCACTACGATCCTGAGATCTAGAGGACACTACATGTAGGGTCTTCCTACCTTAACATCATCTTTAACACATATAATGGACTAAACATGCATTAATAACGTCTCAAGGTTCAGTTTGTAGTTTGAGCTATTAAGATTACAGGCCAAAAATGAAATTTCAAAACATAATTAATTACATTCTCAAAATGAATGTTAAAGCGATAGAATTATACTACTCCTAGAGTAGAGACTATCCAAAAATCATGTATCCTAATTTCTTTCATGCTCCTCATAGCTCACTGTCTCAACCCGACCCTGAGCCTTCTGTCCAAAAGTGTACCTACAGGGACAACACATCGTGAGCATGCACATCTTTACTTGATCATCATAAAAGAAACATAACAGTAAATGCGTGAAATCTTAGTTAAGTAAACTTGCTAGTTATTCGTTAAATTCTTCTTGTTGACCCTGATTCACATTCATACATATGGGCGTCTTACCCTATTGCATGGCGTCTTACCATATCATAAACATCGTATGGCATCTTGCCATGTGGGCGTCTTACCCAATCATAACATCGTATGGCATCTTACCATATCATAACATCGTATCATGATATAAACATCATATAAACTTCATCGTTACTTATCATAATCGTCCTCATGGACATCATATCCTCTTCACTCATCATAAACATCATCATCATAAACTTACTTATCATACTCATCACTCATCATAAACATCATCATCATAAACTTACTTATCATACTCATCACTCATCATAAACATCATCATCATAAACTTACTTATCATAATCATCATCATAAACATCATATGGACTTATATAATCATTGCATAATCATAGTATAGAAGTATGGATTACCGTCCGATGCCCGTACGTTTCTTACGTACCTTAATTCCAAAAGTGGAGGAGTTGGAGAACTTTATCTCCTTGATGTTGTGGGTACCTGGGATGGTTCTACATAACCATACAAATCGATATTAGAAGCTAATTATAGTTCCATATCCAAAAATCCCACAAAAGCATCAAAAACACATAATTATGTGTCTCGCGATCGATCGTTGGGTTGTCCCGATCGATCGCGAGATCACACTGCCCGTTTCTGAAATTTTGGGTCTTCGGCGATCGATCGCCACTTTTGGCGAGATCGATCGCCAGCTCGCCGATCGATCGCCCAAAAGTGGCGATCGATCGCCAAATGCTACTGGCCCGTACTGGAGGCTCGCGATCGATCGCCAAAAACTGGCGATCGATCGCCGAGTCCTGAACCACGAAAAATCGCCATTTATGAGCATTTTTCATGCTCCTCTTCATGCCTTACAAATCCAAACTTCCCTACAACATCAATATCATCATAACCCACTAAAACCCACATAAAACCCTTCAAAAATCATACCCCAACCATAAACAACATATACCCAAAACAAACCCACATAAAAACATCAAAAACTAACCCATTTCAACACCAAACATCATAAAAACTTTAGGAAGGGTCCCATACCTCTTGTAGGCTCCAAATCATAACAAAGGTTTTGTGAAGCTTTCCTTCTCCTTCCTTGGTGGATTTCGAAAATGGGAAGGGTTTTGAGTTGGGAAGGGATTTTGGGGATTTTAAAAGTGATTGGTAAAGTAAAAAGGGAAAAAGGTATAGTGGGGGTATTTTAATTAAACTTGTACCCATTAATTAACATGATGCCTAAAATACTCCAACATGGTATTTTAATAGCATTTACTAAAAAAATGCATTAAACTTCTACTAACTCATGCTTTCCTCATAATTGACAATCAATATAATTAAATCATGTTAACACTTCGTTAGCCATCACATAAATCAATTACCAACATAAATCGTCATAAAACCATCATTAAAGCCAAAATTGCATATAATCAATTTCGGGGCATCACATTACTCCCCTACTTATAAGATTTCGTCCTCGAAATCGCATTCACTTACCCATAAAGAACTAAACATAAATCATACCAGAAAATAGTTCCGGGTAATGCTGCACCATATGCTGTTCCGTCTCCCACGTAGCCTTCTCGACACCCCGACGATCCCACTGAACTTCGACCATCGGTATAACTTTACTTCGTAGTCTGCGATCCTCTCGATCCAGAATTCTGACCGGTCGTTCAACGTAGGATACATCTGAGTCCAACTGCACTTCAGTAGGCTGTAATAAATGAGACGGATCTGGCTCATACTTCCGTAACATAGAGACGCAAAAGACATCATGTATACCAGATAGAGACGGCGGTAGAGCCAAACGGTAGGCCAAAGTACCGATACGCTGCAATACTTCATATGGCCCAACATACCTCGGGGATAACCTCCCCCGCATACCGAAACGAACTACACCCCTGAAGGGTGAGATTCTCAAGAAGACCTTGTCTCCTACTTGGAATTCTAGCGGTCGTCGTAGCTTATTGGCATAGGCTGCTGGCCTATCCTGGGCCGCTTTCATCTTTTGGCTTATCAATCTTTTCTTCCATTTCCTTAATCATATCCGGTCATCCGACCGCTTTAGTAGTCAAGTCCTCCCAATACAGCGGTGACCTACATCGTCGTCCGTAAAGAGCTTCAAAAGGGGCCATTTGAATGCTCGTCTGATAGCTGTTATTATAGGAGAACTCTACCAGCAATGACCTCCTCCAGGGCTGCCTTAGCCTGCTCCCGAGTCAGTGCATACACCTGCCCCTGCGTCGGTCCTGCCGTCTAACCTCCCTGCGGTCGAGGTGCGAACTGCTGTCTCTGTGGTGCCCTTCCAGCATCAAACCTTGGGCTATTCGGCCCAGAGTCTGACTGTCTCTGTGGTGCTCTCCGATCGGGGCAACCTCGAGCCAAGTGGTCCACCTTGCCACAAACATAGCAACCCTGGCAGTCACGTGACAAGTGCCATCCTCCACAATGGTCACACCTGCTTCCTCCTGCCTTGCTCCCCTGTGTGGGTCCCCGATTGTGTTGTTTCTGACTCTGAGACTTCTTCCCACCAAATCTGGAAGATGATGAGGCCCCACGAGCCTTGAACTGATCTCCTCGTGGCCTCAGACTATCAGCAACAGGCCTCTGTGGTGGTACGAAAGGGGGTACAACATCCTTCTACGCGCCCACTGCAATCTCTGCCAACTCCGCCCGTGTCAGGGCGCCAACAAATGAGCTGGGGTTGTTGGAGACATCCCGATCAAATAGCTCTGGCCTCAGTCCCTTCAGAAAGTTCCTCATCTTGGCATGACTGCTGACAGCAATATGAGGTACATACCTCAGCAGTGAGGAATACTGCATAGCGTAGTCTGATACTGACAGGCTGCCCTGTTTCAAACTATTGAACTCATCTTCCTTCAATTGTCTGGCAGCTGCCGAAAAGTACCGGTTAAGGAACCGGGTCCTGAATACAATCCAATCAACCGTCATACCCTGAGCTCTCAGCTCCATGACTGTTGTCTTCCACCACATGGAAGACTTCTTCACTAACTGGAACTCTGCCAACCTCAGCCAGGCAGTCCGTGCACAAGGTGCCGATACGAATATCTGTTCCAGTCTCTCAAGCCATTCCTCGGCTGCTTCCCCAGTCTCTGTCCCTTCAAATAGTGGTGGATGATAGCTCAAGAACTGGGTCAGACTTATCTCCCCTGGTAGCAGTATCTGTGCTATAGGCTCCAAGCCTACTGCAGGTGGCGGTAACGGATTCGTCTGAGCAATACTAGCGTTCATACTGCCCATATCCCCTACCTCTTCATTGAGGTTCTCCGGGTTAACAGCCGCCATGCTGCAATACAAGGGTTAACAACAATACCAAAAGCAGTTCATAATATAAGCCATTAGATAACAAGAGTATCATATTCAAAAGCATGCCAGTATAACACTTATACAACAATATGCATCACATGCATAACATGCCCAACAATGAATACCTAGCCAACTTGTCTCTAAAGGCTACCCTTCACTCTTCCCTGGTTATCTAACCACTGCTCTGATACCACTAAATGTGAGACCCCGTTATCTCAAACATACTAATAGGTGCAATTAAGAGAACTAAACATTCTTATGTATAAATCAGAGTAATAAGTCGTGTTGATTAACTTGAGCTTAAGAGATTACAGTACCAAAAATTTCAAAAAGGAATTTCACGTATTCCTACAAACGGTACTACACTATAGTCTTACTCTACTCATGTAGAAGCTATACAAAAATTTCTCTAACATGCTAATCCTGTAGCACTCCTTACAGCTCATCATTTCAACCCCGACCTTGGTTCTCATCATCAAAAGCACCTACAAAGACAACCCCCAACACATGAGCATAACATGATTCATATTCAACATAATATGAATGTAAGACGTAAATGCATAATCATAAATACAAAGTGCTTCCTGTATTTCCAAGCATTTACAACGCCCATTGGTTGTCCCTGTACCATAACTCATAATAAACACATTATATGAAATTATGGATCCTTTAATAATGTCATGACATATCACCTCTTTCTTTACATAGCTTTTGAGTCATATATCAACAGTTATTTTAATGCTTCTTGCTTCATCATCTCATAATGAGCGGTACAATCTTCCCCGCTTCATTACTACAAAATCTCATAATGAGCGGTACAATCTTCCCCACTTCATTACTACAAAATCTCATAATGAGCGGTACAATCTTCCCCGCTTCATTACTACAAAACCTCATAATGAGCGGTACAATCTTCCCCGCTTCATTACTACAAAACCTCATAATGAGCGGTACAATCTTCCCCGCTTCATTACTACAAAACCTCATAATGAGCGGTACAATCTTCCCCGCTTCATTACTACAGAACAAGCATAAGCATTAAACATACACTGTGATCTCTCTTGACTCATGGAATACACCTCTTTATTCCACATCACAATATGCAACAACAATGCATAATAACATGTATCATACTCTTAATGCATCATATTGCATTCATCATGTGTCAAATAGACAAACATAAAGTACATGTTACCGTTGGGATGCCCGTACGTCGCTTACGTACCTTTCCAAAATGTAGTGTGTTGTGGGACTCTATCCCCTGCGATGTGTAGCTGTTTTTGAAGGCTCTACACCACTGTACAACACAATATTAGATGTCTCATTACAATCCAATATAAAAAATTAAACAAAATATAACAATTTGTATTTTTCAACATTCTGGGTCTCTCGATCGATCGG
Source organism: Haberlea rhodopensis (assembly GCA_907163345.1). NCBI lineage: Eukaryota > Viridiplantae > Streptophyta > Magnoliopsida > Lamiales > Gesneriaceae > Haberlea > Haberlea rhodopensis. Next base: position 23,180 of record CAJQUN010000466.1, on the reverse strand, counting down.
CCCCTCTTCTCGATCGATCGAGAAGACGCATTCTAACAAAGCCAAGATTCTGCCTCGCTCGATCGATCGAGATGAAATGTCGATCGATCGAGATGCTCTGTTCGAGAAATACCATCCCAGAATTCTCGAACACCTATTTTTACACCCTTCGATCTAGCATATAAGATACACCACATGTTTGAACAATTATGCTAGCAGCTATAATACACTACCCTGAGTGTATTCATATCAAATTTACACCGTAAATATAAATCCACATGCATAAACGTCGTCCATTTACACAAGTACTCAACCAACTTTTCTGAAAAACAGGGCATTGTCTTCCTGCCCAGATTTAAAAGTACCCACTTTCAAGCTATTAAATCTACCACATAAGTCATGAAGTTTGCTCGAATAAAAACGTCCTGGGATTTACAAAATTACCATGCATGTACTCAAATCGAAGGTTCACCAAAAACCCCTCTAACATGCATGCTATCACCTTCTCAATAACACTCCCATTCCACATTTTTCCAGAAAAACAGGGCAATTATCTACCCATATTTTCGAACACCCTTTTTCACATGCTTGACTCCTTAACATAAAACATGTAACATGCTCAAGGAAAAATACTGAGAGCTTCATAACAACACCATGTAAGCATTTAAATCGAAGGTTTTAAGAAACCTAAGCTAACATGCCATTTACACACTACTCAAAAGCAGAACTTAAACAAGTTTAAATCAAAAACAGGGCATGGTTTCTCACCCTATTTGCTCCGATTTTTGAGAGGCTTCCAAGGAATGAAAATGGCAAGGCTCCTCACCTTTTTGCTCAGCAGGTGCAAGAGTTTATTTGGGAGAGAAAGATCGAGATTTGGAAGTGGAGGAGAAGGCTGAATGATTGTGCCAAGTGGGGTGGTCAATCAGCCTCTGCACAGTTTGATTGGTATGGGTTGGGGGGTGGTTGGGTGATGGGTGGTATGATGTGTTATGTTTTGGTCCCGGTATTTAGCACGATGTATTAAAATATCCTTACATGATATTTATAGTATTTTCTTAATAAAATACTTCAATTTCCATTTAAACATGCTTCACCAAAACAAATAACACACACCCCAAATAAACATGCCACGACACCAAAATCCCAACATATATCACATGCACCCTAGAATGTATCTCCTCAATAATATTAATTCAATCCCATGAATTAACACCCAAATCATCGCAATTTATTTAATGATTAAAATCACATAATCATTTCGGGGATATCACAATACTCCCCTACTTATAAGATTTCGTCCCCGAAATCAAACATGCTTACCAACATGAAGTAAAACAATACATAAACGCATACCAAAAAACAGCTCTGCGTAGTGCTGCACCATGTGTCGCTCTGTCTCCCACGTGGCCTCCTCGACAGCCGTACGATCCCACTGTACTTTGACCATAGGTATAACCTTGTTCCGAAGCCTGCGGTCTGCTCTATCCAAAATCCTGATAGGCCGCTCCACATAGCAAACATCGGACTCAAACAGCACCTCTGAAGGCTGCAATACATGCGAAGGATCTGGCTCGTACTTCCTCAGCTGTAAGGACCCCCGTGCCCTTAACCCGTAATTAGTGCATTAAGCCATACCATGAGTGCATATAATCATACCATCAGGGGAAAAACCCTATGCAAGTGCAACACCGTATGCTACCCAGAAAATTTCTTGCATTCAATTCCCAATATTCAAATTCCCCCTACCATTATTATTCACATAACATGCACCCACATAATACACTAATATGCTCTTAGTTCATTTAGCAATTTCCATAATTAATTGCATGCAACCATAATGAACAGAAAGAGGCCATAGCCCATTTATACATCCCATATACACGTAAGGTGTACTCAATGAATAAACGTGTATTTGATGCATAAAACACTATACCGGATACCGCTACTGGTACTTCTATCCTGGAAGCACCTTCCAAGCACAACTCGATCTCAACACTGGATCTGAGCGTCCATCTAGCCAGCTCTGGTACCTCGATCCTGGAAGTACCTCTAACCAAAAGCCCGAGCTCGACTCCAAAGCCGCTACACCTATGTTACCTGCCCCAACAGAGACAGCCCCCACACGGGGTGAGCATACCAATACCACCAATCACAAAATAATAATATTGCAATTCATAATTTACAGAATGTAAATGCCATAATTTAAATGATACTCCCTGGATGGCAATACCCTCATCCGGGATCCCCCTGTATTGTCCCTGTTCTCAAAATAACCAAACTCATCAAATTCCCAAAGCCAGTTAATCGTCACATAGATTAACTAATACCGTTCTATTATACCAGTTCCATAAACAAAGGGATAAGAACATAATGTAAAAGACTATAGATATCGCATATATCTAACCAACAATTCCATGTTCTTATTTCATTGCTCGCTCCACAATAGCGGCATACTAAACCTCGCGCACGCTCAACAATAGCGGCGTCAAAACCGATGGTCGCCCAATGGCGACCGCATCCCGAATCATTGCTCGCTCGAAGGCGGCACTGTATGATTCCCAATATATATATATTTATCACAGTTACCATATACCATGCATATCATTATCCATTTGAAGTAAATATAGTGCACCATGCATCTCAATATTTATCCAATGTAATTACCACATGCCAGACCACATGCCAGCTATTGTAATGTCCATATAATACAATTACCATACACCATGTATTCCAATGCCCATTTAATACCATTATCACAAACCATGCATATTACAGTTGCAATACTATAATAGGCTATGCTCGTACGTCCCACGTACCTTAATTTCCGAAGTCCGAGCCAAACCTTGCTCGAGTTCCATGCTCCGAGGAATATGTGCTAAAACACATAAACAACTCACAATCAAGAATAAGCATGCGATTACGTGTCCAAGCACGTTCAAGACTCCCAGTCATATCGTCAATCCATGACGATTACCAAAATAAAAGCTCCCCGGCTAAGCATGCGTAATACCCAAATAAACCATTTTACAAGTTTAAAAGATTGCCAAGAATTCAACCGGGAATTCCGTTTAATTTAATTTGGCTCTAAACCACCCATTTTAAAAGCAAAGCATTCCCATTGGAATGTAGACATTGCCCCGGAAACGGCCCCTTTAAACCTCGGTTCCAAAATCCCGACATTTTCCAAAATTTGAAAAAAAACCAAGGGAACAGGGCCGCGATCGATCGGCGCCAAGCCGCGATCGATCGCCATAGCCTACTGTCCGAAAATAAACAAGCCGCGATCGATCGCCACATCTCGCGATCGATCGCCAAGACCCTCGCGATCGATCGCCCACTTCTCGCGATCGATCGCCGCTACTGCTCATCGCCTTCCCAAATCCAGTAGCATGTCGCGATCGATCGGCGCCTCGCCAAGATCGATCGCGGACTGCAATTTTCCGAAAAACTCGAGTTCTAATGGTGTTTTTCACACCCAACTCCAAACCAACACCCCATACCACCTCAATGCCTCAAATACAACAATTAAACTCCATGAAAACACTGAAATCAACATTTTGATTTTAACCCAAAAATTTCCAAAACCCATAGCCAACTAAAACCCCAACCAAAAGCTACCAAACTACTATCAAATCGAAGCCAAGGACGAGGGGAAGATGAATACCTGATTATCTTCGAGGAACCGGCCTCCGATCCAAGCCACCCGCGATTTCTCTTCCAAGGGAGAAAGGGGAAAAGGGTTTGGGGCGATGGAGAGAGAGAGAGAGAGAGAGAAATGGATTCCAATGACGGAATCCCAAGTCCGACTGGTATATATAGCAAAAATGCTCCGAAATACCAATACTCCCTCAATTACATCATAACTCATTAAAAATCATCAGTTTACAAAAATTCTCTCTCTAACACCAAGTCCCCAGACTGGCCCAAACATAAAGCACCCTGGACACCAAGTCCCATTAAAAACCCAATTCATAGGTTTTCCACCGAAATGAGAATACAATCTCACCCTTTGGATCCATCGATCCCAAATGCCCGATTAAGCAATCCCAGGGGATGCCAAACTGCAATTACTTCCTAATTGCCACAATTAAAAATCCATCAAGGATTAATACAACACCGGGATTACCACCATAATTCCCGGACATCACAATTATCCCCTACTAATAAAATTTCGTCCCCGAAATTGCACCGGTGTACTCCACGTAACACCAGGACTACACCAACAAAACAAAGCCAAGACCCTGATTCTGAACCACCTTAGAATCAAATTAACAACTGCGAGAATACCAGTCTCGCACCAAACCCTAAAATAGCGCAACACCAAAACCAATACAAACCCGAAAGATAATAACGTACCTCGACGTGAATCGTCCTAGAAGTCAGTCAACCAAGACTGCAACCCAACCAAATCACCATTAGTTCTGACATAGACATCATCCCGTGATATTCACCACCTGCCCACGATGCCTGACACGCATCGTCATGATGGGGGCCACTAGTGTACAACAGTATACTCACAGAAAAACCAGATTTCGCATCCCAGTCCATCTCCTCCAAAGGAGTAGTTGCACCACTTGCAACCCGGACCGGGTTACCCACGGTCACTGATCCACACAAAACACATCACCGAGGATGTTTACACCGGTGTGTTCCAAGAAATCATATCTTGGTCCCGACACACCATCAAGATTCCACAAGGTCTCAAGTTCCATAGGGGACATGCAAGGCAACCAAATGCATTCCTACACACGTGTCAACCATGACACTAAACAAATCCGAATCTCGGCCATCCCTCATTTATCCTTGGATCCAACAATCCTAAAATAGGAAGGCTATCGAATTATCCAACAAGAACCACCATAATTCCAAAACACGTCGATCCCTCCTCGGGGAATCAAACAACCCTCACGATCATTCATCAGAATGCATCATGCCATCGAGATTACCGATCTCGAGGTTCCACAATCTCACATCGGAGATCCACTAAACCAAGTATACACACTCGACGTTCCACAATGAACAAAATAAGGTTGGCATTCGTATACACACACGGCATACATGCCCATACACCCACACAACATGCATACGCAATGCAATAGACTCGGGTGTCTCCAATCATACCCACATCCCAAAACCAACTGTCAAACCCCGATTATTCTCGCCCCACGGAGAATGATGGTTGACAAACCAAAACCAAAGGGTGTGATTTCAACATCACCACCACACGAACCAAAATAACGAATCTCCCCAAAAGATTCAACCGGTAGGAATCACAATACCGTCTTCCTCTCAAGGAAGAAGTCATGAATCCATGATCCTCCAATCCTCGAATTACCGTTCGGAAAACCTGGTATATTAATACCAAAACATATCCCGGAACCCAGAAATATACAATTGGTTAGAGTAGTGCATCAATACTACCATTACCCAATCCAAAAATCCGTATACGCCATGTATACACCTTCCAACGATGCTCTGTACTAATACCATAGTACTCCAAAATCGAGCATCTCCCCGAAGACGTCTCCTCAAACGTCTCACCGAGGTAAGAAATCCATTACCCGGTCCAATACCAGTAATGATTACCATGGCTGATTTACAATCAATCCACGACCGATGTAAGCTGTCTCCAAGACAGTACAATCCAAATCTCTCCAAGAGATAAAAATCAATATAGTAGTGTCACCCCACTAACTATATCTCACAAACCATTGTGACTCCTATTGCATGCCATATGCAAGGATGCTCAACTAGAGCTAACCACGACTTGTTGACACTCACGTTGGTAATACCAACAAACTTGAGCTGTCCCAGTACAAGTCCCTCAAAACAATGACGTATAAACGTCCCCGTGAGGTATTCCCTACCTCAAACACCATGCCACATAGAGACTACAAGAGTCTACCATAACCCTCATCGTATCACCATACGATTCACCAAACTCGAATCCAACGAGCATTATTATAGTTAACACAAGTACACCAAAGTACTGCAACAATACCTGGCTAGCGATTCGCTGGCCCCGTAGGCTTATACCAACTACCAATGTACTACACATTCCATCCCGGTATACCATACCGCACAAACCATTAGAGTTGTGGGTCATTGCCCAACATATCTCTAAAACACCAAAGCACACTGGACAACCCGGCGTCCACGCTCAATTATCATGCAATCCTAATCCATTAGGACTTCTTCCACGCCCTTAGGGTGGGTGTAACCATGTTTACTCCTCATCACAATAACAAGCGAGTAGTTTCCTCAATGACTACTCTTACCACCCTTCACTTGGCCTTAGCCATCCCAGCGAGCATACCCAAGGGTATCATTGCTCGTCAATAATATACCTCCATAATACGATGCGTACTCTCACCGGTACAATGCATCAATGATCCATCGAGCAAACCTGCTCGGCAAAAGGTCTCGTCAACTAAATACCCAGACCCTACCATGTGCCCACCATCGGCACTCAAACCATACAACCATATACATAAACATGAATGCATAAATCACCAAAATGACGCCAAGCGTCCACATAGTTATCCCAAATAACATCGTCGAACATATGACGGTACCTGTCGATACACGACATCCATAATCTCATCGTCAAACACATGACGGTAAATAATAATACACCATAATCACCATACTGATAACAAAAGTAATATGCCATACCTCATCGCTATCGAGATAGCGGAATACCTGTATCCATCGTCCACCAGCGGTACATAAGCAGCACCCATCGCTCGTAGGCGGCATAATCCAGTGCTACACACATAGCGGTATAATCCATCGCTATCGAATCAGCGGCATGATCCCTCGCCATGGAGTCAGCGGCATAAAATGTCGCTATAGATATCCGGCGGTATAAACCATCGCCAATAGAATACCCGGCGTAACCGTCGCCAATAAAATACCCGGCGTAACCATCGCCAACAAAATACCCGGCGTAACCATCGCCAACAAAATACCCGGCGTAACCATCGCCAACAAAATACCCGGCGTAACCATCGCCAATAAAATACCCGGCGTAACCATCGCCAATAAAATACCCGGCGTAACCATCGCCAACAAAATACCCGGCGTAACCATCGCCAATAAAATACCCGGCGTAACCATCGCCAATAAAATACCCGGCGGAACCATCGCCAATAAAATACCCGGCGGAACCATCGCCAATAAAATACCCGGCGGAACCATCGCCAATAAAATACCCGGATAATCGCGGACTCAAGAGGTACTCACACTCATGTAGTACTTTGTTCCCGATCACATCGCTACGTCATGACAACGGCATCATCGCTTCGACGTGACAGCGGCATGTATCATCGCTTCGACACGACAGCGGCATCATCGTTTCGACATGACGGTGGTACCATCGCTTCGACGTGACAGCGGCATTTACCATCGCTTCGACACGACAGCGGCATTTACCATCATTCCGGCATGACAGCGGAAATACCCTTCGCTTCGACGTATTAGCGGCATAATATCCCTCGCAATAATAATATGACAGCGGCATTTTCCTTCGCTTCGACATATTTGCGGCAAATATTCTTCATCGCTATAATACGACAGCGGCAAGTATTCATATCGCTACGCCATGCATGCAACCGTAATGCATAACCTGTATTCCCATAAACATCGCCATGAGTGTATTTTAATGCACCTCGCTCCAACATATAGCGGCAAAGCATTAAAATCATCACTCCGATGTATACCTATGCAACCGTAATGCATAGTCCATGTCTCATAAGACCCTGCAACCACCATGGTTAGCAACACATATGCCAATGATGAACACATATCATAAACGCACATAAGCAATCATGCATAAGTATGTGCTTCTCATTCCCAATAACATGTTCCTAGGCCCTCAACAGCCCCAAAGAGCTAACCTGGCTCTGATACCACTAATGTAAGGACCCCCGTGCCCTTAACCCGTAATTAGTGCATTAAGCCATACCATGAGTGCATATAATCATACCATCAGGGGAAAAACCCTATGCAAGTGCAACACCGTATGCTACCCAGAAAATTTCTTGCATTCAATTCCCAATATTCAAATTCCCCCTACCATTATTATTCACATAACATGCACCCACATAATACACTAATATGCTCTTAGTTCATTTAGCAATTTCCATAATTAATTGCATGCAACCATAATGAACAGAAAGAGGCCATAGCCCATTTATACATCCCATATACACGTAAGGTGTACTCAATGAATAAACGTGTATTTGATGCATAAAACACTATACCGGATACCGCTACTGGTACTTCTATCCTGGAAGCACCTTCCAAGCACAACTCGATCTCAACACTGGATCTGAGCGTCCATCTAGCCAGCTCTGGTACCTCGATCCTGGAAGTACCTCTAACCAAAAGCCCGAGCTCGACTCCAAAGCCGCTACACCTATGTTACCTGCCCCAACAGAGACAGCCCCCACACGGGGTGAGCATACCAATACCACCAATCACAAAATAATAATATTGCAATTCATAATTTACAGAATGTAAATGCCATAATTTAAATGATACTCCCTGGATGGCAATACCCTCATCCGGGATCCCCCTGTATTGTCCCTGTTCTCAAAATAACCAAACTCATCAAATTCCCAAAGCCAGTTAATCGTCACATAGATTAACTAATACCGTTCTATTATACCAGTTCCATAAACAAAGGGATAAGAACATAATGTAAAAGACTATAGATATCGCATATATCTAACCAACAATTCCATGTTCTTATTTCATTGCTCGCTCCACAATAGCGGCATACTAAACCTCGCGCACGCTCAACAATAGCGGCGTCAAAACCGATGGTCGCCCAATGGCGACCGCATCCCGAATCATTGCTCGCTCGAAGGCGGCACTGTATGATTCCCAATATATATATATTTATCACAGTTACCATATACCATGCATATCATTATCCATTTGAAGTAAATATAGTGCACCATGCATCTCAATATTTATCCAATGTAATTACCACATGCCAGACCACATGCCAGCTATTGTAATGTCCATATAATACAATTACCATACACCATGTATTCCAATGCCCATTTAATACCATTATCACAAACCATGCATATTACAGTTGCAATACTATAATAGGCTATGCTCGTACGTCCCACGTACCTTAATTTCCGAAGTCCGAGCCAAACCTTGCTCGAGTTCCATGCTCCGAGGAATATGTGCTAAAACACATAAACAACTCACAATCAAGAATAAGCATGCGATTACGTGTCCAAGCACGTTCAAGACTCCCAGTCATATCGTCAATCCATGACGATTACCAAAATAAAAGCTCCCCGGCTAAGCATGCGTAATACCCAAATAAACCATTTTACAAGTTTAAAAGATTGCCAAGAATTCAACCGGGAATTCCGTTTAATTTAATTTGGCTCTAAACCACCCATTTTAAAAGCAAAGCATTCCCATTGGAATGTAGACATTGCCCCGGAAACGGCCCCTTTAAACCTCGGTTCCAAAATCCCGACATTTTCCAAAATTTGAAAAAAAACCAAGGGAACAGGGCCGCGATCGATCGGCGCCAAGCCGCGATCGATCGCCATAGCCTACTGTCCGAAAATAAACAAGCCGCGATCGATCGCCACATCTCGCGATCGATCGCCAAGACCCTCGCGATCGATCGCCCACTTCTCGCGATCGATCGCCGCTACTGCTCATCGCCTTCCCAAATCCAGTAGCATGTCGCGATCGATCGGCGCCTCGCCAAGATCGATCGCGGACTGCAATTTTCCGAAAAACTCGAGTTCTAATGGTGTTTTTCACACCCAACTCCAAACCAACACCCCATACCACCTCAATGCCTCAAATACAACAATTAAACTCCATGAAAACACTGAAATCAACATTTTGATTTTAACCCAAAAATTTCCAAAACCCATAGCCAACTAAAACCCCAACCAAAAGCTACCAAACTACTATCAAATCGAAGCCAAGGACGAGGGGAAGATGAATACCTGATTATCTTCGAGGAACCGGCCTCCGATCCAAGCCACCCGCGATTTCTCTTCCAAGGGAGAAAGGGGAAAAGGGTTTGGGGCGATGGAGAGAGAGAGAGAGAGAGAGAAATGGATTCCAATGACGGAATCCCAAGTCCGACTGGTATATATAGCAAAAATGCTCCGAAATACCAATACTCCCTCAATTACATCATAACTCATTAAAAATCATCAGTTTACAAAAATTCTCTCTCTAACACCAAGTCCCCAGACTGGCCCAAACATAAAGCACCCTGGACACCAAGTCCCATTAAAAACCCAATTCATAGGTTTTCCACCGAAATGAGAATACAATCTCACCCTTTGGATCCATCGATCCCAAATGCCCGATTAAGCAATCCCAGGGGATGCCAAACTGCAATTACTTCCTAATTGCCACAATTAAAAATCCATCAAGGATTAATACAACACCGGGATTACCACCATAATTCCCGGACATCACATCAGCATAGACACATGGAACACATCGTGGATACCAGACAGAGAGGGCGGTAATGCTAAACGGTACGCCAGAGTACCCACACGCTGTAAGATCTCATACGGCCCTACATATCTCGGGGACAACTTCCCCCGCATACCAAACCGTACTACTCCTCTGAAAGGCGAGATCTTCAGAAAGACTATGTCGCCCAACTGAAACTCCAACGGCCTTCGCCGCTGATTGGCATACGCTGCCTGTCTGTCCTGAGCTGCCTTCATCTTTCTCCTGATAATCTTTACCTTTTCCTCCATGTCCTGGACCAACTCTGGTCCTCCGACCAATTTACGATCCACATCATCCCAAGACAAAGGCGACCTGCAACGCCTACCATATAGGGCTTCAAATGGAGACATCTGTATGCTAGCCTGGTAACTGTTATTATAAGAAAATTCCACCAAGGCTACTGAGTCCTGCCAAGAAGTGTCGAACTCCAGCACACAAGCCCTATACATATCTTCGAGCGTCTGTATCGTACGCTCGGTCTGTCCGTCCGTCTGGGGATGATAGGCTGTGCTCAACCTCACCTCTGTACCAAGAGCTGACTGAAGACCTTCCCAGAAGTGAGATGTAAACCGCGGCTCTCGATCAGACACAATCAAAACAGGGATCCCATGCAGTCTCACCACATCTCTGACATATAACTGTGCCATCCTCAAGTACGTGAAGGTCATACAGTAGGGAATGAAATGAGCACTCTTAGTCAATCTGTCGACGACTACCCATATAGCATCGAAACCCGAAACAGTCCTCGGTAAGTGGGTCACGAAATCCATAGACACGTGCTGCCACTTCCACTCGGGTATCTCCAAACTCCTTAACTCACCTCCAGGCCTCTGCCTCTCGGCCTTCACCTGCTGACAGATCAAACATCTTTTGACGAATGAGGTGACATCTTGTTTCATACGCCTCCACCAGAACTGGCTGCGTAGATCCTTATACATCTTCTTCCCGCCCGGGTGGACACTCATCCTGCTGCAATGAGCTCGCTGTAATATACCATGTCGCAACTCGGGTGTATCTGGAACCACCCATCTGTCGCCGAGTCTCAGAGAACCGTCCTCAGCCACTCTGAATCTCGATGGCTGACCTGAATGAACCACTGACATCCATCTCTGAACCTCTGCGTCGGTCCCCTGAGCCTTCCTGATGTGAACATAAATAACAGGCTCAGCTAACAAGGTCAAAACCTATACCGGTGAAGCAGACACATCATAATCAAATCCCAAATGGCAGTAGGAGCCCAACATAGCTGATAGACACATGGCATCCTCTGTTGTGCTCCTCACCTTCCGACTCAAAGCGTCAGCTGTCAAGTTTGCTTTCCCCGGGTTGTATTCGATTTCACAGTCGTAATCCTTCAGCAGATCCATCCATCTCCTCTGCCTCATGTTCAGCTCAGCCTGTGTAAACAAGAACTTCAGGCTCTTGTGATCAGTGAAGATGGTGAATGAGGTACCTGTAAGGCCTCTCTACCTTAACAGTGAAATCAAGATATAAACAGGGCTAAATATGTATTAGAGACATCTTAGAGTTCTGGTTGTTATGTGAGCTCAATGAAATTACAGGCCAAAAATAAAACTTCGATAGTTAGTTAGTTACATTCCCAAAATGAATGTTAAGACTATCAAAAATCCTGTATTCTATCTTCTTTCATGCCTCCTTCAGCTCACAGTTCAACCCAACCCTTAGCCCCTTGGGTGCAAAAGCGTACCTACAGGAACAACTCACCATGAGCATATATATATCATCACTTAACACAATTCAACTTAATAAAATAATTAAGCGCATGGGACAATTAATAGATATGCTCCTCGATCACCACATTAGCACATTTCATTGTTGTTCCTGTTTCACAAACTTATGCACAAAATCATTAGTTCACAATATAATGATCGATAACGTGTTTCCAATTATATCCACAATATTCCACATTAATCACTAGAATTGTGACTGTTGCGGTCCCAATACAACAGCGGAATTTTAGGACCCCTCGCTTCGACATATAGCGGCATCATATGATATCCCTCGCTTCGACAATGACAGCGGCATGTTACCTCGCTTAGACATGACAGCGGCAAGTACCTCCCTCGCTCGGAGATAAAGGCTACCGGAACATTCATCAATTCCATCACATTAATCAAACACAATAGTTGATTCCATTATCACAGTAAATCACAGTCATTTCACATATACCATCACGTATAAGGATTCACTATCCACAATATACATAATCAAAGGTATGGCACGTTTTACCGTCCGATGCTCGTACGTCTCACTACGTACCTTAGTCTCAAAAGTGGAGAAGTTGTATAACTTTATCTCCTCGATGTTGTTGGTACCTGTGATGGTTCTACACAACCATACAAATCAATATTAGATGCCAATTATAGTCCAATATCCAAAAATTCCACAAAAATGCCAAAAACACACATTTGTGTGTCTCGCGATCGATCACCAAGACGTCCCGATCGATCGCGAGATCACACTGCCCGAACCAACAAATTTTTGCTTTCGGCGATCGATCGCCACATTTGGCGCGATCGATCGCCAAGCTCACCGATCGATCGCCCAGAAGTAGCGATCGATCGCCAAAGGCTTCTGGAGCCTAATGCCTGCTCGCGATCGATCGCCAAAAACGGGCGATCGATCGCCAGCCCCTGTACCACGAAAAATCACCATTTTTGCACTTTGAAACCTTCACCAACCTCAACACCATTTATACCAACAACTCAAAAACATTAAAACACTTAAAACCTTCAACACACATCATAAAACCACTAAAAATCCAACATCCCACCAAAAATCAAACTAACCCAAACAAACCCATTTCAAACCCTTTTTAAAACCTACCAAAACTCAAACCAAACACTTCAAGAACAACAAGAAGTGATATATATAGATCCTAGGCATTAAATCTTACCAAGAATCACCAAAATGAAACTTTTGCAAGCACTTCCTTCCCACATAGAAGCCAAAATCGAGTTTGAGGGGAAAGTAAGGGTTGGGAGAGATTGGGGATTTTGAGTGAAGGGATAAAGTGGAATAAAAGGGGGTGAGGTAAAGGGTTAAACTTTTATTTAAATTTGTACCCCAACAATTAACATGATGTAAATTATACCCCAACATGGTATTTTAAACACATTTCACCACAATGCACCAAATTCCAATTAAATGCATGTTTCACAAAATAAATGACTACCAACACATGTAAGCCATTGAAACACCCAATTACCCAAAATGCATAACATGCACCCTGAAATGCTCTACCAGCCCACATGACCAAGCATTTCCTCATGGCAATTAATTCTAACACATAAGGCAATTACCACCATAATTAATCATATTTAATCATATGAACACAATTAATGCCTTAAACACAATTAATCATTTTGGGGACATCACAATACTCCCCTACTTAGAAGATTTCGTCCTCGAAATCGCATGCACTTACCCCAAAAGAAACTAAACATAAACACATACCAGAGAATAGTTAGGGGTAGTGCTGCACCATATGCCGTTCCATCTCCCACGTGGCCTCTTCGACACCCCGACGATCCCACTGAACCTTGACCATCGGTATAACCTTGCTTCGAAGTATGCGATCCTCTCGATCCAGAATTCTGACTGGCCGTTCAACATAGGATACATCTGAACTCAACTGAACCTCTGAAGGCTGCAACACATGAGACGGGTCTGGTTCATACTTCCTCAACATAGATACATGGAAGACATCATGTATACCAGACAAGGACGGCGGTAGGGCCAAACGATAAGCCAAAGTGCCGATGCGCTGCAATACCTCGTACGGCCCAACATATCTCGGAGACAACTTCCCACGCATACCGAAACGAACTACACCTCTGAAAGGTGAGATTTTCAGAAAGACTCTGTCTCCCACTTGGAATTCCAATGGTCGCCGTCGTTTATTGCATAGGCCGCTTGCCTATCTTGAGCCGCTTCATTTTCTGACGGATCACTTTGTTTTTCTCTTCAATTTCTCGAATCAATTCCGGTCCTCCGACCATCTTACTAGTCAAATCTTCCCAGTACAACGGTGACCTACATCGTCGACCGTAAAGGGCCTCGAATGGATCCATCTGAATGCTCGCCTGATAACTGTTGTTGTAAGAGAACTCCACAAGTGGCACTGAATCTTGCCACGGAGTATCGAACTCCAAAACACATGCCCTCAATATGTCCTCAAGCGTCTGTATGGTATGCTCTGTCTGACCATCTGTCTGAGGGTGATAAGCCGTACTCAGCCTCACTTCTGTACCCAAAGCCGATTGAAGACCCTCCCAAAAGTGCGATGTGAACCGCGGGTCTCTATCAGACACAATCGAGACTGGGATGCCATGCAATCTCACCACGTCCCGTACATACAACTGGGCCATCTTTAAGTATGTGTAAGACATAAGACATACAATATGGGATGAAGTGAGCCACCTTCGTCAGTCGATCCACAATCACCCAGATCACATCGAATCCCGAGGCAGTCCTTGGCAAGTGGGTCACGAAATCCATAGAGATGTGCTCTCACTTCCACTCTGGTATCTCTAAACTCTTCAACTCGCCTCCGGGCCTCTGCCTTTCTGCTTTCACTTGTTGGCAAATCAGGCACTTCTTAACGAATGATATAACGTCTCTCTTCATCCGTCTCCACCAAAATTGATCACACAAGTCCTTGTACATCTTTCTCCCACCTGGATGGATGCTAAATCTGCTACTATGAGCACGATGCAAGATTCCTTGACGCAACTCTGGTGCCCTCGACACTACCCAACGGTTACCAAGCCTCAAGGAACCATCTTTCGCCACTCTGAACTTCGATAACTGACCCAGACGTAAATATGATAACCATCTCTGTACCTCAACGTCTGTCACCTGAGCTTTCCTGATAAGTTCAAAGATGCGAATAGGGTCGATACAAGCACCGGCGATGCATCTAAATCAAAGTCATATCCCAGGTGACAACAAGAGGTCATCAAGGCCGATAACTGAATAACATCCTCTGCCGTATACTTCACCTTCCTACTTAAGGCGTCAACTGTCAGGTTCGCCTTCCCTGGATGGTACTCTATCTCGCAATCATAGTCCTTGAGCAAGTCCATCCACCTCCTTTGCCTCATATTCAGTTCCGCTTGGGTAAATAGGAACTTCAAGCTCTTATGGTCCGTGTAAATGGTAAAAGAAGTACCATAAAGATAATGCCGCCAAATTTTCAAAGCGAAAATAATGGCCGCCAGTTCCAAATCATGAACCGGGTACCTGGTCTCATGAGGCTTCAACTGCCTTGATGCATAAGCCACCACATGCTTATCCTGCATCAGTACACAACCCAAACCCTGCAGTGATGCATCTGTGTACAAAGCAAACCTTTCGTTCTCCGAGGGGATCACCAGAACAGGCGTTGTAGTCAACCGGTGCTTCAACTCTTGGAAGCTCTGCTCACATGCCTCAGACCATGAAAACGGAACACCTTTCTGAGTCAACTGCATCAACGGCTTAGCGATCTTAGAGAATCCCTCGACAAAACGTCGGTAATAACCCGCTATACCGAGAAAGCTACGGATCTCGGGCACAGATGTAGGCGCAGACCAATCCATCACTGCCTCCACTTTCCTGGGATCCACAGATATCCCATGACTAGAGATTACATGCCCCAAAAATACCACGCTGCTCAACCAAAATTCACACTTGCTCAGCTTTGCATACGACTGATTGTCCCTCAGAATCTGGAGCACTGTCCTCAAATGATTCCTGTGTTCTTCTTCGCTCCGAGAATAGATAAGTATATCGTCAATAAATACAATGACGAATTGATCCAAATAGGGTTGGAACACTCGATTCATCAAGCTCATAAACACAGCCGGGGCATTTGTCACTCCAAACGGCATGACCAAAAACTCATAGTGACCATAACGGGTTCGGAAGGCTGTCTTCTGCACATCATCCTCTCTAACTCGGATCTGGTGGTACCCCGACCTCAAATCAATCCTGTACAACCTCGTGCCCTGCAACTGATCAAACAAGTCATCGATCCGCGGAAGAGGGTATTTATTCTTCACTGTGGCCTTATTCAATTGCCTGTAGTCGATGCACAATCTCATCGACCCATCTTTCTTTTTCACAAATAATACAGGCGCACCCCAAGGTGATACGCTGGGGCGTATGTAACCCTTATCAAGTAGTTCCTGTAGCTGCTCTTTCAGCTCTCTTAACTGCGCTGATGCCATCCTGTAACGGGCACGAGAAATAGCGGATGTCCCCGGTAATAATTCGATCCTGAACTCAACTTCCCTAACCGACGGGAATCCAGGAATCTCCTCCGGAAATACATCGGCAAACTCGGCAACCACGGGTATATCTTCGACTCTTAACTCTTCTTTCTTTCCAGCAATGTCAATGGCATGAACAAGATAACCCTCATGCCCACGTTCCAATAACCGAGTCATCTTTAAGGCCGATATCAACGGAATTCTTGAGCGGGAACCATCCCCATAAAAAGTCCACCGAACCCCTAAATCAGATCTGAATCGTACTGTCCTCTGACTGCAGTCCACTACTGCCTGATATCTGTTCAGCACATCAATACCCACAATGCAGTCGAAGTCCGACATTCCCAGAACAATCAAATCTGACTTCAACTCGTTGCCCTCAAAATAAATGAGGCCGCCATCAACAAACCGATCTGCAATCACACTCTTTCCAGCGGGTGTCGAAACCACAAGAGGCGTGGGTGACGGAGTCGTGCATATACGGTGCCTCTCCACAAAACTCGTCGACACAAAGGAGTGTGACGCACCTATATCTATCAAAATATAAGCAGGGTGCGTAAATAAATGACACGTACCCGCTATCAATTCCTCTGGAGCTGCTGTAGCCTGCTCCCTGGTTAGGGCGTACACTTGCCCTTGAGGTGGCCCCAACGGCTGTCCTCCCAATGGCCTCGGTGCAAATGGTGGTCTATGCTGCGCTGGCCTGTCTGAAGGTCTCCCCCATAGTGTTCTGTTGCCCTCCCCGGTTAGGACAATTTCGGGCCAAGTGACCATGTTTCCCACATTCATAACAAACAGAGCATCCTTTCACTGAATGGGGTCCTCCGCACAGAAAACACTTAACTTTTTCGAAGCTGCTAGCTTGCGACTGTCCCCTAGGCGGAGCATTACTTCCACGACCACCCCTTCCACGAGCATCCGACCATCTACCACTGAATCTGGAAGATGAGGAGTTTCCCTTTGACTTAAAATGATCGCCCCTTGGTTTCAAGTTTTCAGGGGTCGGCCTCTGTGATGGTGCTGGAGGCGGTGCCCAGTCGGATATGCACCCACTCCTAATTCTGCCAGTTCAGCTCGTGCCAGGGCGTCATCAAAACAAGTAGGGCCATAAGTGATCACCCTATCATACAACTCCGGCCTCAAGCCTTTCATAAAGTTCCTCATCTTTGCTTGGGTGCTAGTGGCGATATGAGGCACATATCTAAGTAAGGAACAGTACTGGAGAGCATAGTCAGACACAAGCATAGTACCTTGCCTCAAGCTAGTGAATTCATCCTCTTTAGCCTGCCGTGCCGCTGCTGAGAAGTATCGGGTCAGAAATCGAGTCCTAAACAGCTTCCAGTTTATTTCCTGACCCTGAGCCTCCTGTTCAATCATTGTTGTCTTCCACCACATCAGCGCCTTTTTGGCCAATTGAAACTCTGCTAGCCGTATCCAAGCTGTCTTTGCGCACGGGGCAGCTACAAATATCTGCTCCAACCTTTTAGCCATTCCTCGGCCTTCTCCCCTGTTTCAGTCCCTTCAAAAGTCGGGGGTCGATAAGATAGAAATTGAGTCAAACTCAGTTCTCCCGGCAATAACTGCTGTTCGGACGGTTTCTTCGCCCAAGACTGGCGGCGGTAGGGGATTTGTGTGCCTAGCACTAGCATTTACACTTACTGCATCACCAACATCGACATTTGCGCACAACATGTTTAAAAGTAGACGCCTAGCCAACTTATTGCTAAGGCTACCCTTCACTCGTTCCCGGGTTCTCTAACACTGCTCTGATACCACTAATGTAAGGCCTCTCTACCTTAACAGTGAAATCAAGATATAAACAGGGCTAAATATGTATTAGAGACATCTTAGAGTTCTGGTTGTTATGTGAGCTCAATGAAATTACAGGCCAAAAATAAAACTTCGATAGTTAGTTAGTTACATTCCCAAAATGAATGTTAAGACTATCAAAAATCCTGTATTCTATCTTCTTTCATGCCTCCTTCAGCTCACAGTTCAACCCAAGTAAATTCCCAGCCAGGGAAGACGCCACACATAAGACGACAAAGTGGGTTTCAACCCCCACATAATACACTAACGACTCTCATATCATTAGCAATTCTACCACAATTGCATGCAACATATAATGAAAGAGAGAAAGGCTCATGCCTTTATATACAACCCATATACAAACATAACCGTGCTCACATGCGAGCATCATAAATATGTATAAAACCCTCGGGTGTATATATGTATCTACATACGATACCGTGCTCCATCAAGCCCTGGTACCACGATCCTGGGAGTACATCCAATCAACAGCTCGGAGCTCAACTCCACAGCCATCGATGCACCTGTTCACCTGCCCCAACAGAGACAGCCCCCAACGGGGTGAGCATACCAATACACAAAATCTCATAATCACAATAATGAAATTCATAATTTACAACACAAGTAAATATTAATGAATTTTAAATGATACTCCCTGGATGGCAACATCCTCATCCGGGATTCCGTGTACTGTCCCTGTTCTCACAATCATCAAACTCATCAATCTCATAAATCAGTAAATCAACACATTGATTTAACTCATAGCATGCCTGATTCTCAAGTATCAAAATCAATGATTCCAAGTTCAATATACATACAAATATAGATATCTCAATATCTAGTACTGATTTCTCAATTTCGCTATCAATCATAGATAGTTCAAATGCCTAGCATTTATTTTACCAATTTTCCATTATACCTAGACATCTCACATGTCTTATAATGAGTAACATGATCCCACGATCATTCTCAGGCATCTCAAATGCCGTACAATAGTCATATAGACTCAGTACCCCCTATATATCAACACATATGGCATATAGTCATACCCACAACCATCTAATTGCAATTACAACACATTATGCATTTCACAATTGCTATCACGTAAAGTAATGCTCGTACGTCGCACGTACCTAATCTCCGAAGTCCGAGCCAACCTCGCTCGAGTTCCATGCTCCGAGGAACGATGTGCTAACACGATAAATTAATTCACAATTAATTACGAACATGCAACCCATGCTCAAGCACACCCATAACCCTCAAAAATATTGTCAACACAAGACAATTAAACCAATATCGAAAATTGCTCAAGAATTCATCCCCACAAATTTTCGAACCTTCACAACATAAATCGAACCCAATTAAACACCATAATTCATCTATAAAATATGAATTACTCAATTAACAACGAAAATCATCATCCCCAAGCCAAAATCCCCAATTTTCGATTCAAGCCCTAAATTCGAATCCAATTCCTCATTTTGAACACAATCAAGCAATCATAATGCATCAACAACATGAATTAATCAAATCTCATAACAAGAATCATCACTCCTTGTCAAAAGCCCCAATTTTTCGAACCCTAAATCACAAAAATCGAGCTTAAATTCGAACCAAATGCAACAAATATTTTCGAACTAAAAAGTCTGGAATCATCGACTCAGAATCAGCTTAAAAACGCCCCAAAACACCAGAAAAATCGTACCAAAAACATACCAAAATCGAGCCCCAAAAATCGGATGAAATCCAGTTTCGAACCCTACGCTTTTCTGGCAAATCCGAACGCGATTCTCGACGAAAATTTCGAATTGTTGGTATGTATAGAAGCGCCTGGAAGAGACGATTCCAACGGCGGGTGGGGTGGACCGTGGCCGAGCCGAACGGCGGCGGCGGAACGGCGGCGGGGGAGGCCTTTTCTGCGCGTGGTGGGTGGTCGAAAGGGGATCGAGATGTGCGCGCGGGAGGAGAGAGGGAAGAAAAGGGGGGGAAAAATGGTTCCGATAATTAAAATCTCGGGTTCAACTGGTATTTATAGCAAAATACCCCGAAATACTAATATCCCAACAAATACCTCATGATTCATTAAAAATCATCTGTTTCAAAAATTCTCTCTCTAACTCAAAAACCCCCTACGGTGCCCACAAACAGCACCCGAGAGATTATGAGTCACACTAAAAACCCAAACTCACAGGTTTTCACCTCTAAATGAGAATACCGATCTCAACCTCGGGATCCAACAACCCCAACTACTCAATTAAACGAGCCCAGAAGGCCCAACACCGCGATTAAACTCCAAATCGCCACGTAAAAAACTTTACGGGTTATTAACACTCCGGGATTAACATCCCTAATCTCAGGTCATCACAATATCCCCACTAAAAGAATTTCGTCCACGAAATTAGCACCGGGTGTATCACGTAACACCCGGGCTACACAACTACAAGAAGTCATAACCTCGATTCTGACCATATCAGAATCGTCTTAAAAACCTCGAGAATACTTACCTCACATCGAACTATGAAACAGAGCGACATACCAAAACCAACACCAAATCATCACCCAAGAGGCAAAACGTACCTCGATGACGGTTCATCCCAAAAGTTAACTCCCTCATGACTGCAAACAACCAATATTTACGACCGTAGATCGGACAGTCATCCTTCGTTCTAATACCACTAGTAAGAACGCATCATGAATGACACCTCAACCGTGAGAGCGTTGACCTCGTGTCAATCTCTGGTGTGGAATAGACTTCCAAATCCATCATAACGTCAAAGAGAGCGTCAGCACCACTCAACGCTAATAATCCAAAAGCAGTTAGGCAACTGAAAACTGCAAGGATTCGAATCGCTCCCGATTCCATCGTAGATATCGTCCGATGATATCTTTATCATGATCACGACGTCTATAACATACATCGTTACGAGGGGAACATTGTATACCACGGTGCACACATACCAAACCTGGTTCCACTTTCAAACCTCCTCCAGAGAATGAGCAGTCGTATCATTGCAACTCAATTGGGGCAACTCACGGCACACAGATTCACATAAAAGACATCTCACAAGATGTCCACCTCCGGATATTCCAAGGGTAACATCCTGATCATAAATAAACCATCGAGACTCCACAGAGTTCAAATTCTGATGAAAGGACATGCAATAAAACTCATGCATCCTCAACGCTTGTGTCGACAGCGGACCCACCAAAAAAAATCCGAATTCCTGCCATCCTTGGCATCCTAGGATTTAACAATCCAAACTTGGGAAGGCTATCGCATAACTCGGAGGAAAACACCAATAAGGAAATACCTTAACCCACACAAGATAATCCCTCTTCAAGGGAGTCAACTAACTTCACGATTGTTCCTCATAATTATCGTGCCATAGAGTCCCAATCTCAAGGTGTTCCTTCAATCTCTCACCAGAGATTTAACCATCCAAAAATAGCATAACTCTATGCTTGACAGAAAGAAAATCAATAACTGGCATCTGATATACTCACCAGTATACCTGCCTAAGTACTGACATCGCATGCATATTCAATGCACTCGGCTCGGGTATTTCCCCTACAAGCATACCCCTAAGCCCCAAACACAACCGTCAATTTGAGTCATTCCCTATCCAGTGAAGAACGATAATCGACGATCAAAAACACGGTGTGATTCCCAAGATCAACACCACACGTACCAACTGACGCCGAATCTTTCAAAGATTTCCAAATAGGTATAATACTACCTCCTTCCCACAAGGGAAATGCCATCGAACCTCGAGATTCACAAGTCTCGAACCACTTGGACTGCTCGGAAAAACTGGATACAATAACACCCATTTCCTAAACCTAAATACAAGGGTTCCTCAGATCGGTCAATAACGACCTGATGACTCTCTCGTTGGTACTCCAACATCATGAGCTGTCCCAGACAAGTCTCACCAAAATTAAAATAAAACGTATACACGTTTCAGTGAGGCATGCACAACCTCAACCTCAAATGAAATGGTGACTACTAGAGTCCCCCACAATCCACATCGTATCACCTTACGATTTGCCCAAACTTGATTCAACGAGCAGTATCATGGCTCCAAAC
Source organism: Haberlea rhodopensis (assembly GCA_907163345.1). Lineage (NCBI taxonomy): Eukaryota > Viridiplantae > Streptophyta > Magnoliopsida > Lamiales > Gesneriaceae > Haberlea > Haberlea rhodopensis. The sequence goes on along the minus strand of CAJQUN010000466.1, from coordinate 506 downwards.
AATCACAATATATCATTACCACGATATTCTTGGCTAGCAAAGCGCTGTCTCCATAGGCTCATATCAAGCCCACCAACAAACCATATGTCCATCTCGGTATGCCATACCGTACAAACTGTTTGTAGAGTAATGGGGCATCGCCCAACATATCTCTAAAATACAAAGCAACAATGGGCAACAGGTGTCCTTGCTCACTTAGGCTACAATCATAATCCGATAAGACTTATCCCACACCCTCAGGGTGGGTGCAACCATGTCTACCCTACATCACAACACAAGCGAGTAGTTCCTCAATGACTACTTTACCACAATCAATTGGCCCTAGCCAAAACAACGAGCATACCCAAGGGTATCATGCTCGACAAAATATACTTCGAATAATGTGCTGCGGTATAATTCACTATACGGCGCACCCAATAGTTCTCGAGCAACTTGCTCGGCATAATGGTCTCGTCAAACTAGGACTCAGACACTACCATGTGCCCACCAAGGCACTCAAACCATAT